>JAVJIX010000272.1:267500-270000 GCA_036785185.1 Paratrypauchen microcephalus
AAAAGCTAAGGTTTCTGGGGCATGTTATCCATCCCGTCCCGAGACAGGTGTTCCCAGGGATCTTGAAGATGTAGTGCAGCATTGCAAGATGTGCTGATTAATGGCCAGAATGTGACCGCACTGTTGGCCACGGGGAGCTTTACTTCTCTGGTCAAACGCGAACTAGTGCCACTAGGTGGTTTGGATTATAGGAAAACTGTTGACATTCGCTGTGTTCATGGGGATTCACACCCATACCCTTCTATTGATGTGACTGTGAATATTGATGGACAGCAGTACCTTTTGACTGTGGGGGTAGTGGACAATTTACCGGTGGAGGCAATCCTGAGGTGTGATTTACCAGTGCTAATGGAACTGTTAAATGGGGATGAACCGGTAACAGACTGTGACTCTGGGGGGAGAGGGAAACACGTAACTAAAGTATCTTGCGCTGCTGTTTCTTGTCCTGTGGTTACTCGGGCTCAAGCTAAGGCTGGTGTTGAACTTTTATCTGACTTGGACAGTAGTCTGATTGAGGGTGGCACCAAAGAGCTCAGAAAATCGAGGCGTCAGAGGCGCTTTGAGAAAAAACTGTGGACTGAGAATCCTGATCTGGGTGCATTGTCATCTCTGAATGAGTGGAAGGTGCCTGAGAACATAATTGTGTTGCAGAGGGAGGATGAGACACAGAAGGGTTTGTTTGCTAAGGTGGTAGCCAGTACTAAGGGGGGCTGTGTGGGGAAGGAAGTGTTTATGATTGATGATGGGACCTTGTCTTCTGTCGATGGTAAGTGTAAACGCCTTGTTGTACCTGTACAATGTCAACCGGTAGTTTTACACCTGGCGCACTCACTTCCATGGGCCGGCCACCTTGGACGACATAAAACGTATCTGCATATTACCTCACAATTTTACTGGCCCTCAATGTACAAGGATGTACAACATTATTGTGCTAGTTGTCCCACTTGTCAAAAACTGTGCGCACCGCGCAAGTCTGATCGTGCTCTCCTTCAACCACTGCCTGTGATCTCTACCCCTTTCCGTAGAATCGCAATGGACATTGTAGGCCCCCTGGTGAAGAGCAGCAGTGGGTACCAATACATCTTGGTCCTCTCTGACTATGCCACCCGGTTCCCAGAAGCATTTCCACTCCGTAACATCACTGCACCTGCTGTTTTGAGAGCTCTAGTCCAGCTGTTTTCAAGAGTTGGCATTCCAGATGAGATCCTTACAGACCAAGGGACTAACTTTACATCTCGTTTGACGCAGCTGTTCTACCGCCAGCTTGGCATCTCTAGCCTCAAAACAACGCCTTACCACCCACAAACTGATGGTCTCGTGGAGCGTTTCAACCAGACCCTCAAGCGAATGCTACAGCGGTTCGTTGATGACACTGGGAAGGACTGGGACCGCTGGCTGCCTTTCCTCCTGTTCGCATACCGAGAAGTGCCACAAGCGTCCAATGGCTTCTCACCTTTTCAACTGCTGTACGGGTGGGATGTCCAAGGCCCGCTGGATTTATTACGCAAGACGTGGGGGGTTCCGTCCACCCCGGATACTTGCAAAGGTATCATACAATTTGTACTGGAAATGCGGGAGAGGCTGGCGACTTACCTCGACCAGGCGGAGTTGAACTTGCAGGAGGCCCAGAAAACACAGAAGGCATGGTACGACCAACAGGCCCACCACCGTGAGTTCAAACCTGGTGAGAGGGTCCTACTGTTACTTCCATCCTCCTCTAACAAGCTTCTAGCCATGTGGCAGGGACCCTATACTGTCGTCCGCAAGATGGGTCCAGTCACCTATGAAATTCTCCACCCTGAGAAGAAAAGACAAAAACAGACTTACCATGTGAACTTGCTGAAAGGGTGGAAAGAACGGGCCACTCCAGCTTCAGTCCTGGTTGTCCAGAGAGGGGACTTGGGAAAGGAGGAGGAAGATGAGGAGGTGGACATTTCTCTAGAGACTCTGACCAGCACTGCTCCACCATCACTCAATCACCTGATACCTGAGCAAGCTGCAAGTGTTCTCCGTATCTTCCAGGAGGTTCCCTCCCTGTTTGCGCCCAGACCTGGGAAGACCACCCTGTTGGAATATGTGATTCGCCTGAAGGACTCTAAACCCATCCGACAGAGACCCTACAGAGTACCTCAGCAGTTATGCTATGAAAGTGGAGTGTGCATGAGTGTTGGAGGTGGTCGGAGGGGCCGATGGCGCAGATTGGCAGCCTCGCTTCCGTCAGCCTGCCCCAGGGCAGCTGTGGCTACAGAAAGTAGCTTACCACCACCACGTGTGGAGTGAATGAACGGTGAACTGTGGAGCGCTTTGGGATGAAAAGGCATGTCATGAAAAGCGCTATATAAATGCAATGAAAAAAAAAAAAAAAAGCAGTTGGTCGCTAAGTTGCACCAGGAGGTGCAGGAGATGCTGAAGTTGGGTGTGATTGAACCATCCAATTCAGAATGGTGCAGTCCAGTGGTGATTGTGTTCAAGAAGGATGGCTCCTTACGGATATGCATTG
>JAVJIX010000272.1:275000-335000 GCA_036785185.1 Paratrypauchen microcephalus
CATGATTCTAGTGAAGGTGTGTGGAGTTTAAAAAGCACTTCCTGCATCACCACATGATGACATCACCAGGTGGAACAGAGTGTTTTCAGTTTGAGAATCGTGTTGAATCTGCAGGTTTGTGTGAAACGTGTGAATGAAACAAAACGTCATCATGAAAGTGTAAACAGATGCAGAAGGTCACACTGAGCCACACAAACTGTTGTTTTTGAGTGAAGTGCGTTGCCAAAGGGCTCCTGGAGTCATGATTTCTGCTGTTAGATCTGGAACCTCGGAGGTTCTTTATTTCAATTCTTGATTTTCCTGACAAATGTTTCAGTTCTGAGATGTTTGAAGATTTGGGTTTTGTCCAAACTTTGAATAAAACGACCCCGTGTGCAGAGTCCCCTACAGACGGCCTCAGTGTTAGTGTCAGGCTTTGGCAGGGATACTGTGCCCCCCTGACAGGTGCCCCCTGACAGGTGCCCCCCTGACAGGAGCCTCACCCTGTCAGGAACTTGCCCCGCAGCAGGCGCTGGCACTCCTGGCGCACCTGCGTGAGATTGAGGCCGTAGATGAGCGGGTTAAACATCGGCTGACAGGTGAAAAAGTAAAGCGACAGGGCCACCTGCAGCGCGGCAGGGATCTGGCTCACGTCGAAGCGGCTCATGAGCACCTGCGAGCAGCAGCCGAGCGAGAAGTTCAGGACTGACGACAGGTGCGGCACGCAGGTGCTGATGGCCTTGAGCCGCGCCCGGTGCCGCGCCTGCCCCGGGGCAGACAGGCACACGTGCAGGATGTGGCCGTACGTGTAGAGGATGAAAACCAGCGGCAGGACCATGGACAGGACCATGTAGAGCAGGCCGTACACGTTCTGGAGGCGGGTGGAGGAACACGCCAGTTTCACAATGGAGTAGTTTCCACAGTAAACTTTGTCGATGAGGTTTCCGCAGAGAGGCAGGGACGCACTGAGCCAAACCAACACCACGATGAACACGGCCGGAACCACCCACGTCCCGCACAGCAACAGCACCACCTGCGTGTGCGTCATCAGGCTGTGGTACTGCAGCGGCCGGCAGATGGCCAGGTAACGGTCGTACGCCATGGCGGCGAGCGTGAAGACCTCCACGCAGGCATACAGATAGATGCAGAAGATCTGGAGGTAGCACAGAGCGTACGGGACCCTGTGCTCCTCCTGAAGGACCTGGTGGAGCAGGAAGGGGAGCAGGGCGGAGCTGCCGAACACCTCGTTCACAAACAGAGAGCAGAGGAGCAGATACATGGGCTGGTGGAGGCTCCGGGTCACGGCGATCAGAGTCATGAGGAGCAGGTTGGAGCTCAGGATCAGCGCGTACGCACACAGTATGAGCAGGAAGTACAACCAGCGCAGGGGCCCCGGCTCCGAGTACGCCCCCAGAGAGAAGTGACTCACCTGGGTCCAGTTAGACATGACCCTGCCAGAGACCCGGACACACAGTCCAGAACACAGTCCAGAACACACAGTCCAGAACACACAGTCCAGAACACAGTCCAGAACACACAGTCCAGAACACACAGTCCAGAACACACAGTCCAGAACACAGTCCAGAACACACAGTCCAGAACACACAGTCCAGAACACACAGTCCAGAACACAGTCCAGAACACACAGTCCAGAACACAGTCCAGAACACACAGTCCAGAACACACAGTCCAGAACACACAGTCCAGAACACACAGTCCAGAACACAGGTCTAGAACACAGGTCTAGAACACAGGTCTAGAACGTGGCTGCTGTACGGGGCATTGGGGAGGGTCAGTGGTTTAGAATAATACAGAAAAATAATGTGTTAGTTTCATGTTTCATGATCACATCGTGTAAATTCACAAACAGGTTCTGAGTTCTTTTTAAAAATCACATAGAAATTCAAGAAAATAAGAAATACCACAAGAAGTAATGAGTTAAAACTACAGTTTTCAATTCGCAAACTACTGCCACCTCTGAGTAAAAACAGATCTAAACCAGGTCTGAACCAGGTCTAAACCAGGACTAAACCAGGTCTAAACCAGGTCTAAACACATTAAACTCAATACAAAATGTCCACCTGTGTCTTTACTTTGTCAAATCAAAAACACAAATCCATGAACAAAACCGACTCAAATGTCTAAACAATGAAACTGTTTTTTCTAAAGACCAAAATCTTCAAATTCAAAGTTGAAATCACAAAAGCAGCCAGGTCATTTTGTATTTCGAACACAGAACACTTAATGAAAACAAATGTGAACGACTTGAGTAGTGCGTTAAACGACAGAAACTCAACCCGGAGTCTGTGGTTTTAGTTCCAACGGTTTTCATTTACAGAAATATAAAATCCCCATTAAAGACTTCTACTTTAGTTTCTTAAACTCATGTTCACAACATGATAACACAAAATAAACAGGACTAAACCAGGACTAAACCAGGACTAAACCAGGACTAAACCAGGACTAAACCAGGACTAAACCAGGACTAAACCAGCACTAAACCAGGACTAAACCAGGACTAAACCAGCACTAAACCAGGACTAAACCAGGACTAAACCAGGACTAAACCAGGACTAAACCAGGACTAAACCAGCACTAAACCAGGACTAAACCAGGACTAAACCAGGACTAAACCAGGACTAAACCAGGACTAAACCAGCACTAAACCAGGACTAAACCAGGACTAAACCAGGACTAAACCAGCACTAAACCAGGACTAAACCAGGACTAAACCAGGACTAAACCAGGACTAAACCAGGACTAAACCAGGACTAAACCAGGACTAAACCAGGACCGAACCAGGACTAAACCAGGACTAAACCAGCACTAAACCAGGACTAAACCAGGACTAAACCAGGACTAAACCAGGACTAAACCAGGACTAAACCAGGTCTAAACCAGGAGTAAAAACACATTTTGTGATTTCCAAAAAGTATAAACAAAAAAGTAAAAACAGGTTTTGGACTTGAAGCTGGGACACACTCACAGAACAGTCGGACTCACTGTGACTCTGATCTGAGCCCAACTCTCCTCCTCTTTATACCAGCGTGGGCGAGAAACGGCCGCTCCACCAATCGCAGCGCACCAAAACTCTGTGACGGAGCCAGATACAAACAAGTGTTTTCATTTATTTAATTTTATTCAGCAACAAACGTGTTTCAGACATGGATCTGTAATAAGACACTTTCACAGAGGGACGATTCTGTACGATTCTTCTGTATTTTTGTATTTCTTAAATCCTCAAAATACTTAAAAGTTTCTCTCCAACTTAAAAAAATGAACATTTATGACCGAACAGGGTCGAACAGCAGTGCAGACGACCCGGCCCCTGGGAGCCCCTGGGAGCCCCTGGGAGCCCCTGGGAGCCCCTGGGAGGGGTACTAGACAGTGCACCAACCGTTGTTCTACTGGGAGACTTCAAGAGGGGTGATCAGGAAGCAGAGCCTCCCTGATCTGAACCCGAGCGGTGTTCTGTTATTGGACTTCTGTGCCAGCCACAGTTTGTCCATAACGAACACCATGTTTGAGCATAAGGGTGTCCACCAGTGCACGTGGCACCAGGACATCCTAGGATGGAGGTCGTGTCATCTGACCTCCGCCCACGTGTCTTGGACACTCGGGTGAAGAGAGGGGCAGAGCTGTCAACCAATCACCACCTGGTGGTGAGTTGGGTCCGCTGGCAGGGGAGGAAGCCGGAAAGACCTGGCAGGCCCAAGCGTATCATGGGGGTCTTTTGGAAACATCTGGCAGAGCCGTCTGTCAGGGGCACCTTCAACTCACACCTCCAGGAGAGCTTCTCCCAGATCCCAGGTGAGGCTGGGGACATTGGAGTCCGAGTGGACCATGGTCTCCACTTCTGTTGTCAATACTGCTGCTCATAGCTCGGGTCGCTCTGGTGCCTGTCGCAGCGGCAATCCCTGAACTCTGTGGTAGACGCCAGAAGTAAGGGATGTCGTCAGGCTGAAGAAGGAGTCCTATTGGGCCTTGTTGGCTCATGGGACTCCTGAGGCAGCTGACGGGTACCGGCGGGCCAAGCGTGCTGTAGCCCGGGCAGTCGCAGAGGCAAAAACGGGGTTGAGAGGAGTTCGGAGAGGCCATGGAGGAGGATTATCGGATGGCCTCAAAGAAATTCTGGCATTCAGGAGGGGGAAGTAGTGCTTCACCAACACTGTTTACAGTGCAGGGTGAGAGCTGTTGCAAGCTCCTCGATGGCAAGGCTCCGGGGGTGGATGAGATCCGTCCTGAGTATCTTAAGTCTCTGGATGTTGTGAGTCTTGGCTGACACGTCTCTGCAACATGGCGAGGCGGTCGGGGACAGTACCTCTGGACTGGCAGACCGGGGTGGTGGTCCCTCTGTTTAAAGATCCCATGACATGGTACTTGTTGATGCTTTTATATGGCGCCTTAATGGTTCCCTAATACTGTAAATGAATCCTTCTTCAAAATCAACACTCAGTGCATGAGAGAGCCTCATGAAGACAGTCAGAGTCATAAATATGTCTCTGAAACACTTGAATGCAAATGAGGAGGACAGAGACAGGCCAGTACAGCGGGTGGGGGCGTGGCCAAACGCTCCGCTCTTTCCTCTTTAGCGGTGCGATGAGCGCTGGCCCCACTTCGGCGTTTAAGCACGGAGGAAGATATAAGACGATTTCCATTGAAAAATAAACACATTTCCACAGAAAATTAAACCACTGCTGTTTCAGAGGTTTGGAGGCTCGGGTAAAGGGCTGGAAACACTCTCACGTGTCTCCAGGCAAATAAAAAAACGCATCTCGTATTGCGTAGCTCGTTTGCGGGCGTGATTTCCCGAGACGGTGGGTAGACATCCAGACGGGGGAACTGCATTTGCATTTTTCCATGTGACGTCAGAAAGTTTCCTTGTTCAGAATCTCCCATTTGGGCTGTCTTTTTTTTCAAACGCGGAAAAGGATCGTAAATGCTCAGTTTACACATTTTGCAACTTTTAGCCATGGGGGGGGGGGCTAAACAGGGTAGGGGAGCTCACATTAACGTTCAAAAACCTCAGAAAGTGAAAATTTCATGCCATGGGACCTTTAAGAAGGGGGACCGGAGGGTGTGTTCCAACTATCGGGGAATCACACTCCTCAGCCTTCCCGGTAAGGTCTATTCCAGGGTGCTGGAGAGGAGAATTCGACCGATAGTCGAACCTCGGATTCAGGAGGAGCAGTGTGGTTTTGGTCCCGGCTGCGGGACACTGGACCAGCTCTATACTCTCCATCTGGTGCTCCAGGGTGCATGGGAGTTTGGGTGGAGAGTCCCTGCCTCTGGTGGAGGAGTTCAAGTATGTCGGAGTCTTGTTCTCGAGTGAGGGGAGGATGGAGCGTGAGATTGACAGGTGGATCTGTGCAGCGTCGGCAGTGATGCGGTCGTTGTACCGGACCGTTGTGGTGAAGAGGGAGCTGAGCCGAAAGGCGAAGCTCTCGATTTACCGTCGATCTACGTTCCTCCCCTCACCTATGGTCATGAGCTCTGGGTAATGACCGAAAGGACGAGATCGCCGATACAAGCGGCCCAAATGAGTTTCCTCCGCAGAGTGGCTGGGCGCACCCTTAGAGATAGGGTGAGGAGCTCAGTCACACGGGAGGAGCTCGGAGTAGAGCCGCCGCTCCTCCACGTGGAGAGGAGCAGCTGAGGTGGCTTGGGCGTCTATTCCGGACGCCTCCTTCTGATTTGGCACATTTCATGTGACACGTGTAAAAGTATTCACCTCTTCACACACGCAGAAACACAAACGCACAAAAGTCCATCACCAGTTCCTTGGTCTTGTCAACGTTCTGCTCCTGAACGTGGACAAAACCAAGGAACTGGTGATGGACTTCAGGAGGAAGAGGACACCAGTGGAGCCCATCACCATCCAGAGTCATGAGGTGGAGATCGTGGACTGCTACAAGAACCTCGGCGTCCACAACAGGCTGGACTGGAGGACAACTGTAATGCTTCTTCAAGACAGATACAGATAATACTCCCTACAACTGTATATAGCTGTGATTTGATCATTTATTTTATATTTTATTACTTATTTTATTCTGATTTGTACATATAGATTTATTATCTGGTCTCTTGCTCTTTTTTTGCTCTTCTTCTATTTTTTTGTTTATTATATTGATGAGTGAGCGACTGGACCCAAATAATTTCCTTGTGGATCAATAAAGTTTGTCTAAGTCTAAACACACAAACGCACAAACCTTTAATCAAATCTAAAAACGTTCTCCTGTTTTGACCCTGAGGCGGCGGACTGGGACCACTGCGTCCTGATTGGTCCAAAGGGACATCATTACCTCGTCCCTCTGTGGACATGTGGCCGGACCGCTGCGTCTGATTGGTCCCTGAGGCCTCACTGTGTTTGGATGAAGCTCAGGCTAAAGTTTAGCACAAACAAACAACAACAAAATGATGAAACGCTGCGTCTGCACCACAGGGACAAGCTGTCAGCAGCGAGTTCGCCAACAGACGTCCGCCACTCCGAGGAGGACCTTTGACCCTGATAACCTTAAAGGGGGGTTCTGTACTTTTGTATCTTTCTCCAACGTTGTTCCTCATCAAAACCTGAAGAAGTTTGAGAGTGCATGTTTGATAGTGATATAATAGTTAGCAGTACGAGCCTGTACAACGCTCCGCCCACAAGCCTACATGCTCCACACAACAATTCTCCATAAATAAACAAAAAGATGTACGGCAGACTCGGCAGACTGAGGTCTGTACATCTCCACCTAAAAGGACCTCAGTCTGCCGTACATCTCCACCTAAAAGGACCTCAGTCTGCCGTACACCTCCACCTAAAAGGACCTCAGTCTGCCGTACACCTCCACCTAAAAGGACCTCAGTCTGCCGTACACCTCCACCTAAAAGCCACGGGCCACTCCTTTGAGGAGTACGCCAAAGCAGAGTGGCCTTCTCTGAGCACAGAAGGTTCACTCACTGGTTGTTATTGGTTTACACGGCACTCGTCGGCTTGGCGCCCTCGTATCTTTGTACATTGCTTCAAAGAATTACCAATGCTTATGCCTTGTGATCTAGTGACATTTTTCAACTGCAAGTTCCTCGTGTTAGGACTGAGTTAGGAAAGCAGGCTTTTAGCTTTTCCGCTCCATCGGCCTGGAACACTCTTCAAACTGAACTGAAAATGACTGAACTTGTCTCATTTAAAACATTTCGCTCCTTTTTATATAATCGGCAAAAAAAAACCATAAATCAGTGTCTGTGTTTTTAAATGTACTGTCATTTTAACTAACGCACTTTATCGCTCGTGTTTACAATTGTTTGCACCTTTTTAATATCATTTGCACTTAATTTTACTGTTTACAACTATTGCACTTTACATTTGATATTTTCCTGTTCTTTTCCTCTGGACGTTGCTGCTGACCTCTGACCTCTGGGCCAGGTCACCCTTGTAAACCAGGTCTTGATCTCAATGGGTTTTTACCTGGTTAAATAAAGGTTAAATAAAAAATAATAATAAATTGAGGACAGTGAGGTCCAGATCTGGTTTGAGAGGAGGAGTTAAAGAGAATCCTTCCTTGAACACAAATGGAGGTCTCAGACATCATTTGTCTCCATCTATAACTCTGTCCTCAAACCTAAATCAGAACAAAGAAAACAATAGTGCAGCAGGTCAGGTCCAGAGGAGTGAAAACACCATTATGACCCACACTCCACTCCCACTGCAGATCTAACAGGCCCACCTCACTAACACCAACTGGAAACAAGGAGGTGTGGGAGTCTCAGAGTCATGTCACTGTAGTGAGCGCCCCCTTCAGGCAGATATAGGCAGTGTCCACCAGCGTCTGACCAGAACTGAAGAAGCAGAAGAAACGGATTCCACCAAATAAACTTTAGTCCAGTCGACAAACTGAATTTCTCCTTTTGTCGTGGAGTCTGAGGACGGTGAGAAGCACCTGAAGCTGAAGCAAATAACTTATCTAACTAAAAGCACTTTACTACTAAAACTACCTCTTGTAAATAAAAACACTTTTGTATCAGATCTATGAAGTGAAAATCCTTGTAAAACTGTGTCCTGCTTTGATTCTGTCACTGCTTCTGTCGTCATGTTTTCTTTGTTGGTCTTTACATGTTTTGTACCTTGTGTTTTATCGACTTTCAGCCCTGTTCTGTGGGAACACAGACGGAAACTCGCCTTGAGCTAAATCTGGTGTATTTACAGCACGAGCTCTTCATTAAAACACGCTGTCCCATTTCAAGAAATAAACTTAAACTGAACTTAAGCCTGTGAGTGTGGGAACAGATTTTTTTAGGTTTTGAACCAAAGTCTGGCTAAAGGAAAACGACTGACTCCAGTTTGACTTTGTCCTGGTCAAAAACCCTGGAGTTTGATTGACACGTGGTGGTGACGGATGCGGGGGGGCGCTCAGGTGAGGGGGCGGAGCTTGCAGGTGTTCACAGTGTCGCTTTAAGAACATGTGCAGGGTCTGTGGGCTCTGATCTCCGCTGAGGTCCTGAGGCGTGTTCAAACGTCTAGAGATTTTCAAACTGATTTTTGAGCCGTTTTTACTCCTCACGTCTTTAAGATTTTAGGTACACTTCAAAATGTCATTTCTAATTTTCAGTAATTTGATGTTTTTCTCCTTCGTCATCACTGCGTTCTGTCGCCCATAAAAAGTGTAAACGGGAAAGTTCCTCAAACGCCGGCGCAGATTCACAAAATGTAAATGAAAAATGCTTTTCAGATTTTGAGGCTGATTTTTGAAACTCTTGTGAACTTTATTCTTTTATTACCGTCACGTTTACCTGGTGTTTCTTCATTCAGAATTAACTGTTCTGAATGAAATAGTTCGGAATTAAAATATTCTCCTTGGAGTTTACATGGAAATAATCATTCCAAAACCCTTAAGTCGCCTTTATTTAATCCCGCTCAAAGTTCGATGGTGCGAGTGGCTTTTGGCTGTTGTGCCTGAGCTTTGTCCTGTTCCACGTGGTTTTCATCTGCTTCTTCAAACTTTTCCTCCGCCAGGTTCGTGTTTTTCTGTTTTCTTTTCATTATTTGTCGTTCTTCCAGCGAACTTATTAAAACAATGGTCTGGGTTTGAGACCAGCGTTTGCTCCGGGCCGACGTCTCGCAGAAGGACGACCCAACGAGCGCCGAACCACCGGAATTATTTTTCAGAAAAATAAATGTTTACGTGATCGAGGAATAAATGAATTTGGCTTTAAAATCAGAATAAACCACTCACTTACTTCAGAATTAAGTTTAATCCAAGTAATCATTTTCATCGGGAATTGTTTAGACTTAGACAAACTTTATTGATCCACAAGGGTCCAGTCGCTCACTCATCAATATAATCTATAACAGAGGGGAACAAAACATAGATGGAACAGCACAAAAAGAGCAAGAGACCGAGTCAAATGAGACATAATTATAAAAATAAAAATAATGAGTGTATATGTACGAATCTGAATAAAATAAGTAAAAAAAAAGAAGAAAAAAAATCATCACAGCACAAGACAAGAACGGCTCTGCAAAAATGTTTATTTAATTCTGAACTTTTCTTCTGAATTAAATGATTTTTCTTCTGAATTAAATGATTTTTATTCAGAATTAAATGATTTTTATTCAGAATTAAATGATTTTTCTTCTGACTTAAATGATTTTGTTCAGAATTAAATGATTTTTCTTCTGAATTAAATGATTTTTCTTCTGAATTAAATTATTTTTCTTCAGAATTAAATTATTTTTCTTCTGAATTAAATGATTTTATTCAGATTTAAATTATTTTTCTTCAGAATTAAATTATTTTTCTTCTGAATTAAATGATTTTATTCAGATTTAAATGATTTTTCTTCTGACGTAAATGATTTTATTCAGAATTAAATGATTTTTCTTCTGAATTAAATGATTTTTCTTCTGAATTAAATGATTTTTCTTCTGAATTAAATGATTTTTCTTCTGACTTAAATGATTTTATTCAGAATTAAATGATTTTTCTTCTGAATTAAATGATTTTATTCAGATTTAAATGATTTTATTCTGAATTAAATGATTTTTCTTCTGAATTAAATGATTTTTCTTCTGAATTAAATGATTTTATTCAGATTTAAATGATTTTATTCTGAATTAAATGATTTTTCTTCTGAATTAAATGATTTTTCTTCTGAATTAAATGATTTTTCTTCTGAATTAAATGATTTTTCTTCTGAATTAAATGATTTTATTCTGAATTAAATGATTTTTCTTCTGAATTAAATGATTTTTCTTCTGAATTAAATGATTTTTCTTCTGAATTGCAGCTCTCGTGTAATGGTGGCACTCGTTTGTGTTTGGAAAGACTGAACCCTGAGGTGAAAGTTTTATTTTCAACATGAACTGGAGCTTGCCTCATTTTTTCGTTTGTGTTTTTGGAGCGTCGAACCTCACACTCTTTCCTCTGATCAGATCAATCGTCTCCACTGAACCTGCACATGTTGTTTTGTGTCAGATGCCCTCCCAGGAGCTGGTCACTGATAGAATTGATCAGGTCAAAACACATTTGTGGGTTTGAGTCCGGCTCGGCTCCGAGGAACGTCTGACTCTGAGTTTGTTTCACCGCAGACGCTGTTGAGTTCACCTGATCAATCGTTCAATAATTCTACAGTTTGAATTGATTTGGTCACATGTCCGTGTGTGTCAGATGCCCTCCCCGTGTCTGGACGTGATTTCAGTTTTCTCTCAAATGTGATTTTTATTTTCAAATTTAATTTATTTAACAATCAATTACACACAGATACACACACACACACAGACACACACAAACACACACACACAGACACACGCACACATACACACACACAGACACACACACATAAACACACACACACAGATACACACACACACACAGATACACACACAGACACACACACACAGACACACAGACACACACACACACACAGACACACACACATAAACACACACATACACACACACACACACATACACACACACACACAGATACACACACAGACACACACACACACAGACACACAGACACACACACACACACAGACACACACACATAAACACACACACATACACACACATACACACACACATACACACACACATAAACACACACACACACACACACAGACACACACACACACACACACAGATACACACACACACAGACACACACACACACACAGACACACACACACAGACACACACACACACATACACACACACACAGATACACACACAGACACACACACACACAGACACACACACACACACAGATACACATACACACATACACACATACACACACACACACACACAGACACACACACATAAACACACACACACACACACACACAGACACACACACAGACACACACAGACACACACAGACACACACACACACACACAGACACACACACATAAACACACACACACACACACACACAGACACACACACAGACACACACACAAACACACAAACACACACACACACATAAACACACACACACGCACAGATACACACACAGACACACACACAGACACACACAGACACACACAGACACACACACACACACACAAACACACAAACACACACACACACACACACATAAACACACACACACACACACACACAGATACACACACAGACACACACACAGACACACACACACACACACACACACACACACACACACACACACACACACATATTGTGTATTGTGTGTATCGTGTGTGTTTTGTCGTGTTCTTCTGGACGATGGAGAACGTGTCGTCGTTCATGTTTGAACTCTCGGGGTTAAACGAGTCTCTCACAAACCGCCACATTTACTTCGGCGTGGCGCTCACGTCGTACGCCGTCACCATCTTCTTTAACCTGACCCTGATGGTGACCATCGTGCGGGAGAAGACGCTCCATCAGCCCATGTATGTGTTCTTAGCAAACATCTGCATCAACGGCATCTGCGGAGCCTCCAGTTTCTACCCAAAGCTCCTCCAGGACCTTCTGACCAACTCCAGACAGATGTCCTACACAGACTGTCTGCTGCAGATGTGTGGGATCTACTGCTACGTCTTCTGCGAGTTCACCAGCCTCACCGTGATGGCGTTTGACCGCTACGTCGCCATCTGTCGCCCCCTGCAGTATCACGGGATCATGACAAGCGCGGCCGTCACTCGCCTGATCGTTCTCACCTGGAGCTTCTCTCTGATGGAGACCGTCATCGGGGCCATCCTCACCACGAGGCTGCCGCTCTGTGGAAACCGTCTGCCCAAGTTCTTCTGCACAAACTGGGAGGTGGTGAAGCTGTCGTGCGTGGACACCACCATCAACAACATCTACGGCTTCCTGCTGCTCCTGTCACACGTGCTCCAGACCGTGCTCATCCTGGTCTCCTATGTGGGCTTAGTGAGGGCCGCGCTCAGGTCTCACGCCGACCGCAGGAAGTTTGCGCAGACGTGTGTGCCCCACCTGGTGGCGCTGCTGATCTTCGCCTCGTCCATCTGCTTCGACACCTTGTTCTCGCGTTATGGCCGTGGCGTGCCCGGTATGCACACGCTCAGTAACGCTCTTGCCGCAGAGTTTCTGGTCGTGCCCCCGCTTCTCAACCCGATCATCTACGGCATCAAGATGCAACAGATCCGAGTTCCAATCACACGGCTCTTCAGCCGAGAAACACAAACGTGACCTCTTAGTCCTGTAGTACTTTAGTCTGGTCCAAAGCTTCTCTTCAGTGAATGCTCCTCTACATGCTCCTCTACATGCTCCTCTACATGCTCCTCTACATGCTCCTCTACATGCTCCTCTACATGCTCCTCTACATGCTCCTCTACATGCTCCTGCACATGCTCCTCTACATGCTCCTCTACATGCTCCTGCACATGCTCCTGCACATGCTCCTGCACATGCTCCTCTACATGCTCCTGCACATGCTCCTCTACATGCTCCTCTACATGCTCCTCTACATGCTCCTCTACATGCTCCTGCACATGCTCCTCTACATGCTCCTCTACATGCTCCTGCACATGCTCCTGCACATGCTCCTGCACATGCTCCTCTACATGCTCCTGCACATGCTCCTCTACATGCTCCTCTACATGCTCCTCTACATGCTCCTCTACATGCTCCTCTACATGCTCCTGCACATGCTCCTCTACATGCTCCTCTACATGCTCCTGCACATGCTCCTGCACATGCTCCTGCACATGCTCCTCTACATGCTCCTCTACATGCTCCTGTAGATGCTCCTGCAAATGCTCCTGCAAATGCTCCTGCAAATGCTCCTGTAGATGCTCCTGTACGTAGATGCTTCTGTAGATGCTCCTGTAGATGCTTCTGTGGATGCTCCTGTAGATGCTCCTGTAGATGCTTCTGTAGATGCTCCTGTAGATGCTTCTGTAGATGCTTCTGTAGATGCTTCTGTAGATGCTCCTGTAGATGCTTCTGTAGATGCTTCTGTAGATGCTCCTGTAGATGCTCCTGTAGATGCTCCTGTAGATGCTCCTGTAGATGCTCCTGTAGATGCTTCTGTAGATGCTCCTGTAGATGCTTCTGTAGATGCTTCTGTAGATGCTTCTGTAGATGCTCCTGTAGATGCTTCTGTAGATGCTTCTGTAGATGCTCCTGTAGATGCTCCTGTAGATGCTTCTGTAGATGCTTCTGTAGATGCTCCTGTAGATGCTCCTGTAGATGCTTCTGTGGATGCTTCTGTAGATGCTTCTGTAGATGCTTCTGTAGATGCTCCTGTAGATGCTCCTGTAGATGCTCCTGTAGATGCTCCTGTAGATGCTTCTGTAGATGCTCCTGTAGATGCTCCTGTAGATGCTTCTGTAGATGCTTCTGTGGATATTCTTGGGAAATCATCTCAATAAACTCCATCAACTCAATCGACTGGTGAGTTCTTCTGCACCACTTTATGATCAAACATCACACGAACGGACAAAGGCCTGGACACTGTTGACCGTTCACACTGTAGGTGGTTCACACTGTAGACCAGGGGTCGGTAACCTTTACCACTCAAAGAGCCGTTTGGGGCCGTTTGGGGCCGTTTGGAGCCGTTTGGAGCCGTTTGGAGTCGTTTGGAGCCGTTTCACACAGTAAAGAAAACACTGGGAGCCACAAAACCCTTTTGAAATTTAAAATAAAATAACACTGCATATAACGGCTTTTTGTCTTTGTGCCATAGAATTACATTTTGAAAATGAACGAACTAAAATAAAACACATTTTAATTAAATACACTGGTCCCTCGCTATATCGTGGTTCACTTTTCGTGGCCTCGCTGGCCACTTTTTTTATAGTGTATCAACGCGCATTCCTGCGTCCTGATTGGCTGAGGGACTGTAGACCTTTGCTGATTGGTCAGTCCTTCTCCTCCGTGTCTCCTGTACAGAATGTGTTCAGTTTGTCAGATTTATATAAATGTTGGATCGCAGTGTGACTCTGAAGTGCTGTATGTTTGTTTCTCCCCGACAAAACCCGCCACAGCGAAGCGGCGCCAGGACGAAGAGGCTCGGTCAGAAGAACTGTGAAATACACACCAAATACACTTTGGTTTCCTTCTCTAATACTGTGGCTTTTATGTTGAAAATCTATGAACGTTTGAGTGTTTAAACAAGAGAGAAATGTGAGAAAACGTTAATTCCAGTGTGAGAAAAGTGTAGAATTTGTGTGGTGAGGCGTTTACAGAAGAATTGTAAAATATAAAGCTGACGACTTCGCAGATTTCACTTGTCGTGGGTTATTTTTAGAACGTGACCCCCGTGATAAACGAGGGACCGCTGTACTGAGCCGCATCAGAGGGGTCAAAGAGCCACATGTGGCTCCGGAGCCGCAGGTTGCCGACCCCTGCTGTAGACTGTTCACACTGTAGATTCTGTGAGTGTAAAACACAAACACTCTGAAGAACTCAGATCCTGTTTTAGGTTTTAAACACGGCCTTTACCCTTTGCTTTGGTCACTGCTCTTAGGAAACCATTTCAGGGACGTTGTCATGAAACTCCTGAAACATGTGGGTGAGGTTAAACAAAAGACCGTTCAGCTGATCAGTTTAAGTCCTTTATTTCATCGTCTTTATTGGGCACAAAATTCAGAACATCATAAACCTGGACTAAACCAGGACTGGAACAGGACTAAACTAGGCCTGGAACAGGACTAAACCAGACCAGACGCCACCTTAACGTGGTGGAGGGGTTTGAGTGCCCGAATGATCCCGGAAGCTATGTTGTCGGGGGCTTTATGCCCCTGGTAGGGTCACCCAAGGCAAACAGGTCCTGGGGGACGGGTCAGACTAAGAGCGGTTCAGAAGCCCTTTATGACGAATAAGAGTCAGGAGCAAGGCCTGGGGTGGGAGCTCGCCAACGAGCGCCTGGTGGCCGGGCCTTTCCCCATGGGGCCCGGCCAGGCTCAGCCCGAAGGAGTGACGTGGGGCCGTCCTCGCGCGGCGGGCCGGTGTGGGCCTGCTCATTGCCCCATGGCTCAGCCGCCGTGTGTTGGAGTTCACCCCGGTGAACGAGAGGGTCGCGTCCCTGCGCCTTCGGGTCGGGGACAGGTCTCTCACTGTTGTGTCGGCCTACGGGCCGAACAGCAGTGCCCGGCCTTCTTGGAGTGCCTGGGAGGGGTACTGGACAGTGCACCGATCGGGGACTCCGTTGTTCTCCTGAGGGACTTCAACGCCCACGTGGGCAACAACAGTGACACCTGGAGAGGGGTGATTAGGAGGAACGGCCTCCCTGATCTGAACCCGAGCGGTGTTCTGTTATTGGACTTCTGTGCCACAGTTTGTCCATAACGAACACCATGTTCGAGCACAAGGGTGTCCACCAGTGCACGTGGCACCAGGACACCCTAGGACGGAGGTCGATGATCAACTTTGTTGTCGTGTCATCTGACCTCCGGCCGCGTGTCTTGGACACTCGGGTGAAGAGAGGGGCAGAGCTGTCAACCGATCACCACCTGGTGGTGAGTTGGGTCCGCTGGCGGGGGAGGAAGCCGGAGAGACCTGGCAGGCCCAAGCGCGTAGTGAAGGTCTGTTGGGAACGTCTGGCAGAGCCCTCTGTCAGGGGCACCTTCAACTCACACCTCCGGGAGAGCTTCTCCCAGATTCTGGGGGAAGCTGGAGACATAGAGTCCGAATGGGCTCTGTGTCTAGCTGTAGTCTGCATAGCTGTGGTCGTAAGGTCTGTCGCGGCGGCAATCCCCGAACCCGGTGGTGGACACCAGAAGTAAGGGATGCCGTCAGGTTGAAGAAGGAGTCCTATCGGGCCTTGTTGGCTCATGCGACTCCGAAGGCAGCTGACGGGTACCGGCGGGCCAAGCGTGCTGCAGACCGGATGGTCGCAGAAGCAAAAATTCGGGGTTGGGAGGAGTTCGGAGAGGCCATGGAGGAGGACTGAAAGAAATTCTGGCAAACCGTTCAGCGCCTCAGGAGGGGGAAGCAGTGCTTCACCAACACTGTTTACGGTGGGGGTGGGGGGCTGTTGACCTCGACTGGGGATGTTATCGGACGGTGGAAGGAATACTTTGAGGATCTTCTCAATCCCGCTGTCATGTCTTCCGAGGAGGAAGCAGAGGCTGGGGACTCGGGGTCGGACTCACTCATCACCCTGGCTGAAGTTACTGAGGTGGTTTGAAAGCTTCTTGGTGGCAAAGCCCCGGGGGTGGATGAGATCCGTCCTGAGTATCTCAAGTCTCTGGATGTTGTAGGGCTGTCTTGGCTGACACGTCTCTGCAACATCGCGTGGCAGTCGGGGACAGTACCTCTGGACTGGCAGACCGGGGTGGTGGTCCCTCTGTTTAAGAAGAGGGACCGGAGGGTGTGTTCCAACTATCGGGGAATCACACTCCTCAGCCTTCCCGGTAAGGTCTATTCCAGGGTGCTGGAGAGGAGAATTCGACCGATAGTTGAACCTCGGATTCAGGAGGAGCAGTGTGGTTTTCGTCCCGGCCGGGGAACACTGGACCAGCTCTATACTCTCCATCGGGTGCTCGAGGGTGCATGGGAGTTTGCCCAACCAGTCCACATGTGCTTTGTGGATCTGGAGAAGATCGACCGTGTCCCTCGTGGGGTCCTGTGGAGAGTGCTCTGGGAGTACGGGGTTCGGGGCCCTTTGATAAGGGCTGTTCGGTCCCTGTATGACCGGAGCAGGAGCTGTGTTCGCATTGCCGGTAGTAAGTCGGACCTGTTCCCGGTGCATTTGGACTCCAGGGCTGCCCTTTGTCACTGGTTCTGTTCATTATATTTATGAACAGAATTTCTAGGCGCAGTCAGGGGCCGGAGGGGATCCGGTTTGGGAACCACAGGATCTCATCTCTGCTGTTTGCAGATGATGTTGTCCTGATGGCTTCATCGAACCGGGACCTCCAATGTGCACTGGGGCGGTTCACAGCCGAGTGTGAAGCGGCTGGGATGAGGATCAGCTCTTCCAAATCCGAGGCCATGGTTCTCGACCGGAAAAAGGTGGCTTGCCCTCTCCGGGTGGGTGGGAAGTCTTTGCCTCAGGTGGAGGAGTTCAAGTATCTCGGGGTCTTGTTCCTGAGTGAGGGGAGGATGGAGCGTGAGATTGACAGGCGGATCGGTGCAGCGTCGGCAGTGATGCGGTCGCTGTACCGGACCGTTGTGGTGAAGAGGGAGCTGAGCCAAAAGGCGAAGCTCTCAATTTACCGGTCAATCTACGTTCCTCTCCTCACCTATGGTCATGAGCTCTGGGTAATGACCGAAAGGATGAGATCGCCGATACAAGCGGCCGAAATGAGTTTCCTCCGCAGAGTGGCTGGACGCTCCCTTAGAGATAGGATGAGGAGCTCAGTCACACGGGAGGAGCTCGGAGTAGAGCCGCCGCTCCTCCACGTGGAGAGGAGCAGCTGAGGTGGCTCGGGCGTCTGTTCCGAACGCCTCCTGGACGCCTCCCTCAGGAGGTGTTCCGGGCACTTCCCACCGGGAGGAGGCCCCGGGGAAGAACCAGGACACGCTGGAGGGACTATGTCTCCCGGCTGGCCTGGGAACGCCTTTGGGTCCCCCCGGAGGAGCTGGAGGAAGTGTCCGGGGTGAAGGAAGTCTGGGAGTCCCTGCTTAGACTGTTGCCCCCGCGACCCGGCCCCGGATAAGAGGAAGAACATGGATGGATGGATGGAACAGGACTAAACCAGGACTGGAACAGGACTTAACCAGGACTAGAACAGGACTAAACCTGGACTGAAACAGGACTAAACCAGGCCTGGAACAGGACTAAACCTGAACTGGAACAGGACTAAACCGAGCCTGAAAAAGGACTAAACCTGGACTTGAACAGGACTAAACCAGGCCAGGACTAAACCAGGCCAGGAACAGGACTAAACCTGGACTGAAACAGGACTAAACCTGAACTGGAACAGGACTAAACCAGGCCAGGAACAGGACTAAACCTGGACTGAAACAGGACTAAACCTGAACTGGAACAGGACTAAACCAGGCCAGGAACAGGACTAAACCTGGACTGAAACAGGACTAAACCTGAACTGGAACAGGACTAAACCTGGACTGAAACAGGACTAAACCTGAACTGGAACAGGACTAAACCTGGACTGAAACAGGACTAAATCTGACCTGGAACAGGACTAAACCAGGCCTGGAACAGGACTAAACCTAGACTGAAACAGGACTAAACATGGACTGGAACAGGACTAAACCAGGCCTGGAACAGGACTAAACCAAGACTGAAACAGGACTAAACATAGACTGGAACAGGACTAAACCAGGACTAAACCAGGACTGGAACAGGACTAAACTAGGCCTGGAACAGGACTAAACCAAGACTGAAACAGGACTAAGCCTGGACTGAAACAGGACTAAACCTGAACTGGAACAGGACTAAACCAGGCCTGAAAAAGGACTAAACCTGAACTGGAACAGGACTAAACCAGGCCAGGACTATACCAGGCCAGGAACAGGACTAAACCAGGCCAGGAACAGGACTAAACCTGGACTGAAACAGGACTAAATCTGAACTGGAACAGGACTAAACCAGGCCAGGACTAAACCAGGCCTGGAACAGGACTAAACCTGGACTGAAACAGGGCTAAATCTGAACTGGAACAGGACTAAACCAGGCCAGGACTAAACCAGGCCTGGAACAGGACTAAACCTGGACTGAAACAGGACTAAACCAGGCCAGGACTAAACCAGGCCTGAAACAGGACTAAACCTGGACTGAAAGAGGACTAAACCTGGACTGAAAGAGGACTAAACCAGGCCTGAAACAGGACTAAACCTGGACTGAAAGAGGACTAAACCTGGATTGAAACAGGATTGAAGCAGGACAGACAGATTTTTGAGGCTTCTTTATTTCTTAGCATGGAAGCGTTTGACCCAGAGCAGTTTGTAACAGGCGTGGCGTATCTGGGTCATGCGGAGGCCATACAGGAGCGGGTTCACCAGGGGCGGCGCGACGATGAAGTACAGCGAGAGGATGACGCGCAGCAGGAAGGGCCACGCGCTCAGGTCCAGTCGACTTTGAGCAATCGCGAACACAGCACCAAACGAGAAGTTCAACAGAGAGATGAGCTGAGGGACGCAGGTGTTCAGGGCCTTCTGCTGCATCGACCCCAAACCGCCGAAACACACACGCAAAATGTGAGCGTACGAAAAGATCAAGACGGCGAGCGGAAGCATAACGGACAGCGCGGTGGCACACAGGCCATATATGTACACCAAGCGAGAACCATTACACGATAATTTAGCCACCAGGTAGTTATGACAGTACAGAGAGTCGACGGACGAGCCGCAGAACGTCAGACTGAGGCTCAGAGAAACCGTGATGGAGAAGCGGACCAAACAGTAGAGCCAGACGAGCAGGACCAGAGACAGGACCTTGCAGCTGTTCATGTAGGAGCCGTACTTTAGCGGGAAGCAGATGGCCAAATAACGGTCGTACGCCATCAGAGACAGGTTACAGTACTCCACGTTTACGTAGGTATAGAGGCAGAACATCTGGAGGAAGCAGCAGGACACGGAGATGGAGTGATCTTCTCGGAGCAGCTGCAGGAGCAGGGCGGGGAACAGGCCCGTGCTGCCGTAGATCTCGTTCACAAAAAGACTCACGAGCAGCAGGTGCATGGGCGTGTGCAGCGAGCGCTTCAGGGCGATGAGGGCCACGAGGAGGGCGTTCAGCACCACGATGGCGACGTAGACGAGCAGAGACAGGACGAAGCTCGGGTACCGCCACGGGCCGATCCACACGTACGCGCGGAGAACGAAGAACGAAGTGTTCATGACGGAAGCCAGAAACGCAGAAATCACTCCATCCACTTCTCCTTCTTTATCTGTTGTAAAGAACTAATATTTTTTGTCTTTTGTCTTTATTTTTTTGTGGTTTAAATCTGTTCTAGGGTTTTCTGAGTTGAAGGAGTGAGAGATGGAGAGAGGGCGAGATGGAGAACAGATACACAAAGATCCTTAAGTTTGTTTAAATATAAAATACAGAATCACTTTTGTCTTTTCAAGTTTAAAAACAAGATTCAAATGGCATTTTATATATACAGTGTGAGAGAGGAACAGGCCTCAAAGCAGGACTAAACCTGGACTGAAACTGGACTAAACCTGGACTGGAACTGGACTAAACCTGGACTGGAACTGGACTAAACCAGGACTGGAACTGGACTAAACCTGGACTGGAACTGGACTAAACCCAGACTAAACCTGGACTGAGACAGGACTAAACCTGGACTGGAACTGGACTAAACCTGGACCTGAACAGGACTAAACCAGGACTAAACCTGGACTGAAACTGGACTAAACCTGGACTGGAACTGGACTAAACCTGGACTGGAACTGGACTAAACCAAGATTAAACCTGGACTGAGACAGGACTAAACCTGGACTGGAACAGGACTAAACCTGGACTGGAACTGGACTAAACCTGGACTGAAACAGGACTAAACCTGGACTGGAACAGGACTAAACCAGGACTAAACCTGGACTGAAACAGGACTAAACCTGGACTGGAACTGGACTAAACCTGGACTGAAACAGGACTAAACCTGGACTGAAACTGGACTAAACCAAGACTAAACCTGGACTGAGACAGGATTAAACCTGGACTGGAACAGGACTAAACCAGGACTAAACCTGGACTGGAACAGGACTAAACCAGGACTGGAACAGGACTAAACCAGGACTGAAACAGGACTAAACCTGGCTTAGACCAGAACTAGAACCAGGAATAACCCAGACTGAAGGTCAAGATAAGAAGTAAACCAGAACAAATGTGAAGTCCAAACAAAAAGCAACAACTGTGATCATAACAGAAATGGCAGAAACAGGACCAGAACAGGACCAGAACAGGACTAAAACAGGACTAAAACAGGACTAAAACAGGACTAAAATGGGACTAAAACAGGACTAAAATGGGACTAAAACAGGACTAAAACAGGACTAAAATGGGACTAAAACAGGACTAAACCAGGTCAAAACCCGAGCTAGGTCTAGGCATTAACTTAAACAAAACCAGATCTAAACCAGGATTAAACCAGATTAAACCATTAAACAAAATGTGTTGTTTTACAGGTGCGATGGCGTCAAATACTTTTCCACAGAAGTGTCACAGTTTGGAGGAGAAAAATCATTTCAAAACAGACGGCTGTCATCAGGATGGCATCAGAACTAAACCAGAACTGAACCAGGTCTAGACCAGGACTAACCCAGGATAAAAGCAAGACCGGACAGGACAAGAACTAAGACCAGATCTAAACCAGAAGAATCCTCACAGTTTAAATACAGAATTAAAGCGTTTTGAATATTTTAGTGACAGGATCAAACTGTGAGAATACAGCGCCACGCCAAAACATTTATACCCCACCTCAGCCAATCAGAGCACAGCACCGGGCTGAGCAGCCAATCAGAGCACAGAGAACCATAGCGGTGTGGAGATCTGTGAGGGGCAGGTGTGAGGGGCAGATGTGAGGGGCAGATGTGAGGGGCAGATGTGAGGGGCAGATGTGAGGGGCAGATGTGAGGGGCAGATGTGGATATCTGTGAGGGGCAGGTGTGAGGGGCAGATGTGAGGGGCAGGTGTGAGGGGCAGGTGTAGGGGGCAGATGTGAGGGGCAGATGTGAGGGGCAGATGTAAGGGGCAGATGTGAGGGGCAGATGTGAGGGGCAGATGTGAGGGGCAGATGTGAGGGGCAGGTGTGAGGGGCAGGTGTGAGGGGCAGATGTGAGGGGCAGGTGTGGATATCTGTGAGGGGCAGGTGTGAGGGGCAGATGTGAGGGGCAGATGTGAGGGGCAGGTGTGAGGGGCAGATGTGAGGGGCAGGTGTGAGGGGCAGATGTGAGGGGCAGATGTGAGGGGCAGATGTGAGGGGCAGATGTGAGGGGCAGATGTGAGGGGCAGATGTGAGGGGCAGATGTGAGGGGCAGATGTGAGGGGCAGATGTGAGGGGCAGGTGTGAGGGGCAGGTGTGAGGGGCAGATGTGAGGGGCAGATGTGAGGGGCAGATGTGAGGGGCAGATGTGAGGGGCAGATGTGAGGGGCAGATGTGAGGGGCAGATGTGAGGGGCAGGTGTGAGGGGCAGGTGTGAGGGGCAGGTGGACACTTGGCTGAGGAGAGGGGCAGATGTGGATATCTGTGAGGGGCAGGTGTGAGGGGCAGATGTGAGGGGCAGGTGTGAGGGGCAGATGTGAGGGGCACGTGTGAGGGGCAGGTGTGAGGGGCAGATGTAAGGGGCAGATGTGAGGGGCAGGTGTGAGGGGCAGGTGTGAGGGGCAGGTGTGAGGGGCAGGTGGACACTTGGCTGAGGAGAGGGGCAGAGCTGCAGAGCACCAGCTGGTGATGAGTTGGATCTGCTTCAGAGGAACCAGACAGACCCATGCAGTCGGTGAGGGTCTGGGGAGCCTCTGTCACAGGTCTCATATGGAGTCTGAGTGGACCATGTTCTCCTCGATTTTCAACACGGCCGCTCATAGCTTGGAGGTCTCTGTCACCCCCAAACCTGCTGATGGATGCCGGGGTATGAAATTACAAGGGGGCTCTCCTGAGCAGCTGCATGGGACCCTTGTAGGCTGTGGGACTCCTGAGCAGCTTGTACAGTTGCAGAGATAAATGTCCCCAACAAATAAACATCCCCTCCTTGAACCACCACCTTAATGTGGTGGAGGGGTTTGAGCCCGAATGATCCCGGGGGCTTCATGCCCCTTTAGGGTCACCCAAGGCAAACAGGCCATGGGGGACGGGTCAGACTAAGAGCGTCTCAGAAGTCCTTTATGAAGAGAAACACAGCAAGGCTACTTACGTCGCTCAGACTGGCGTTACTGAGGCCCCGCTCTGGAGCCAGGCCTTTCCCCACGAGGCCCGGCTGGGCACAGCCCAAAAGAGCGATGTGGGGCCGTCCTCCCATGGACTCACCATCTGCCGGAGGATCCATAGGGGCCGGTGCAGGAGATTTGGGCGGCAATCAAATGCAGGGGCCTCGATGACCAGATCTCCGGACATGGAGACTAGCTCTGGGGACATGGAATGTCCGCTCGCTGGGGGGAAGGAGTCTGAGCTTGTGCAGGAGGTTGGGAGGTACTGGCAGTCAGCCTCACCTCCACGCACAACTTGGGCTCTGGATCCCAACTCCTTGAGGGGAGCTGGACCGTCCATTTCTCTGGCGTTGCCGCGCGGCGTGGCGGCGGGCTGGTGTGGGCCTGCTCATTGTCCCACAGCTCAGCCGACATATATTGGAGTTCACCCCAGTGAACGAGAGGGTCGTGTCCCTGCGCCTTCGGGTCAGGGACAGGTCTCTCACTGTTGTGTCGGCCTACGGGCCGAACAGCAGTGCAGAGTACCCGGCCTTTTTGGAGTCTCTGGGACGGGTACTGGCGTGCACCGACCGGGGACTCCGTCGTTCTACTGGGGGACTTCAACGCCCATGTGGGCAACGACAGTGACACCTGGAGAGGGGTGATTGGGAGGAATCACCTCCCTGATCTGAACCTGAGCGGTGTTCTGTTATTAGACTTCTGTGCTAGTCACAGTTTGTCCATAACGAACACCATGTTCGAGCACAAGGGTGTCCACCAGTGCACGTGGCACCAGGACAGCCTAGGACGGAGGTCGATGATCGACTTTGTTGTCGTGTCATCTGACACCCGGCCGCATGTCTTGGACACTCGGGTGAAGAGAGGGGCAGAGCTGATCACCACCTGGTTGTGAGTTGGGTCCACTGGCGGGGGAGGAAGCCGGAGCTTCTGGCAGACCCAAGCGTATCATGAAGGTCTGTTGGGAACGTCTGGCAGAGCCCTCTGTCAGGGGCACCTTCAACTCACACCTCCGGGAGAGCTTCTCCCAGATTCCGGGGGAGGCTGGGGACATGGAGTCCGAGTGGGCTTTGTTCTCGGCCTCTATTGTCGATGTGCGCGCCCGTAGCTGTGGTCGTAAGGTTTGTGGTGCCTGTCACAACTGCAATCCCTGAACCTGGTGGTGGACACCCAAAGTAAGGGATGCCATCAGGCTGAAAAAGGAGTCTTATCAGGCCTTGTTGGCTCATGGGACTACTGAGGCAGCTGACGGGTACCGGCGGGCCAAGCGTGCTGCAGCCCGGGCGGTGGCAGAGGCAAAAACTCAGGGTTGGGAGGAATTCGGAGAGGCCATGGAGGAGGACAGCCTCAAAGAATTTCTGGCAAACCGTTCGGCGCCTCAGGAGGGGGAAGCAGTGCTTCACCAACACCAGTGCGTGTGGGGAGCTGTTGACCTCGACTGGGGATGTTGTCAGGCGGTGGAAGGAATACTTTGAGGATCTCCTCAATCCCACCGTCACATCTTCTGAGGAGGAAGCAGAGGCTGGGGACTCAGAGGCAGACTTGTTCATCACCCTGTTTTCAACGGTTCATGGAAGTTTGCCCAACCAGTCCACATGTGCTTTGTGGACCTGGAGAAGCTCAACCGTGTCCCTCGTGGGGTCCTGTGGAGAGTGCTCTGGGAGTACGGGGTTCGGGGCCCTTTGTTAAGGGCTGTTCGGTCCCTGTATGACCGGAGCAGGAGCTGTGTTCACATTGCCAGTAGTAAGTCGGACCTGTTTCCGGTGCATGTTGGACTCCACCAGGGCTGCCCTTTGTCACTGGTTCTGTTCAAGATTCACGATTCAAGATTCAATATTCAAGATTGATAAAAGGAGAAATTCAATTTGTCAACTGTTTTGTCAAAAGTTTGTTTGGTTGAAAACGTTTCGCCGCTCATCCGAGAGGCTTCGTCAGTTCTGGTTCTAGTGCTGGTTAGACCCTGTTTATATCTCGCTGCAGGGAGGAGCTCACTACACTGAAATAGCTCTGAAACTATCTCCACTAATCTGTCTCTTTGTTTTTCAAATTTCTCTGGCGTCTAGTTTAGCCTCCCTATTCAACCTAACGACCCTCTCCACCCCTCTGCCCTGGATCGTCTGCCCTAATGTTTCTTTGTCTGTTTTGACTTGGTTTAAGAATCGAATTGTAGATGGGAGACAAGTTATGTCTAACTCCCCCATTTCTGTTTAAAGAAGGATTCTCTTTTTTGACAAAAATCGCCTCTTTAACTCCCCTCTCAAACCAGTTCTTTTCCCTGGCTAAGATCTGAACCTCACTGTCCTCAAAAGAATGGCCCGTGGCTTCTAGGTGAAGATATACGGCAGATGACGGTCCACTCTGGCACGCCCGTCTGTGTTGGTACATCCTCTTGTGAAGTGGCTGTTTGGTTTCCCCAATGTAGCGCTCATATAATGTGGCCAAACACCTAAAAACCATCTTGGCTCCATTGGTGGGCAACACGGAGCACCACATTGAGAACACAGCCGAATTTGTAAACAAAGTGAAGTTTCTCCAGTTTGGTCAGGATGAGACAATGGTTTCCTTTGATGTAACCTCTCTTTTCACTTGTATCCCCACAGCTGTAGCGGTCGAAGCAGCGAGAAGGAGTTTACTACAGGATTCCAAGCTAGAAGAGAGAACCAAACTTTCTCCTGACCAAATCTGCCAACTGCTGGAAATTTGTCTAAATACCACCTATTTCCAGTTCAGAGGGAACTTCTACAGGCAAATTCATGGCTGTGCGATGGGCTCACCGGTCTCCCCTATCATGGCTAATTTATACATGGAACAATTTGAACAGAGTGCCTTAGCTTCATATCCAGGCACTCCTCCCACACACTGGTTTCGTTATGTTGATGATAATTTTACAAAAATCGAAATTCAGGATTTGGAACTTTTCACTGCACATATCAATTCTGTAGATCCGAACATCAAATTCACCCGTGAAGATGCCAAGGATAACACATTGGCGTTCTTAGATTGTGCAGTAACGATAGGAGGAGACCGGGGACTCCAAGTAGAGTCTTCAGGAAGCCCACACACACAGACCAATACCTGCTTTTTGATTCACACCACCCACTGCAGCACAAACTGGGAGTTATTCGGACATTACAACACAGGGCCCAAGTGGTTCCCACAAGCACAGAGGGTAAGGAGAAAGAAGAACAACATGTGCAGGAAGCCCTCTCTGTTTGTGGAGATCCTAAATGGGCTGTCAACAAAACCAAGAGAGACAAGGACAAGAAACAAGACAACAGAGAATCCGAACCCAGGAGGAAAGGGGTAGTGATAGCCAGGGAACAAAACTGGTTTGAGAGGGGAGTTAAAGAGGCTATTTTTGTCAAAAAAGAGAATCCTTCTTTAACCAGAAATGGGGGAGTTAGACATAACTTGTCTCCCATTTATAATTCGATTCTTAAACCAAGTCAAAACAGACAAAGAAACATTAGGGCAGACGATCCGGGGCAGAGGGGTGGAGAGGGTCGTTAGGCTTGAATAGGGAGGCGAAACTAGTCGCCAGAGAAATTTGAAAAACAAAGACAGATTAGTGGAGATAGTTTCAGAGCTATTTCAGTGTAGTGAGCTCCTCACTGCAGCGAGATATAAACAGGGTCTAACCAGCACTAGAACCAGAACTGACGAAGCCTCTCGGATGAGCGGAGAAACGTTTTCGACCAAACAAACTTTGTCCAGTTGACAAATTGAATTTCTCCTTTTATCATGGATTCTACCTGGACGACTGAGGGACTTTTCACGCAATATTCAAGATTGTTTATTTGTCATATGCAAAATCAACACAAGGTCAACAATGCAATGAAATGTTTAGGATCAGAAGAACCGTTGACTCGCTGAGATAGTCAGAAGTACTAATAACTGCAGTAATAGTACATGGTAAGAAAGTGATGCAAAAGTGCAGGGGAAGAAGTAAACAACATAATAAAAATATGTAATACAGTAAAATGTAATAAAAAAAATACAAGGTACAATGTACAAGGTGCAGGTAGGATTAAATCAAAGATCAAATAAGGTGTAAGTATTTCACAGATTGCACATAATATGGCGTGGTGTAGGTGTTGCATGTGGATTTCGTATTGCACATAGTGTGGTATAAATATTGCACATAGGTTATTGCACTGATTATTGCACAGGTAACAGTAATTTACAGTGAGGTCGTGGCAAATATGATACATTCATACAGAGCAGCAGCAGTAAACATATTCTGCATAATGAAAAGTAGTTTAGTGCAGTATTAGAGTTCAGTATTATTTACAGTATTACCCAGAGTTCAGTAGTCTGACACTTGGGGGTAATATCTGTCTTTGAGTGTTTTTGTGCGTGCTGCAGGCTCCTGTATCGTCTACCAGAGGGTAGCAGACGGAAGAGTCCTTGTGCCGGATGAGTATGGTCCTTAGTGATGCTGCGTGCTTTACGCAGACCCCTGCTGTGGTAAATGTCCTGGATGGAGGGGAGACTGCTGCCAGTGATGTCCTCTGCCGCTCGCACCACCCTCTGTAGTGCTTTGTGGTTCCCATACCACACTGTGATGCAGCCCGTCAGCAGGCTCTCCATGGTGCACCTGTAGAAGTTTGTGAGGATGCTGGTGTTCATACCAAGAGTCATAAGAGTCATACCTAGAGTCTTTGTCGGGCTTTCTTAACCACAGTGTCTGTATGTAGTGTCCAGGACAGATCCTCAGTGATGTGGACCCCTCGTTCACCTCGTCTCTGTAGGCGCTCTCATCGTTGTTGGTGATGAGGCCTAGGATGGTGGTGTCGTCAGCAAACTTGAGGATGGTGTTGGAGCTGTGCCTGGCGGTACAGTCATAGGTGAACAGGGAGTACAGGAGAGGGCTGAGAACACAGCCCTGGGGTGCCCCAGTGCTGAGGACACGAGTGGAGGAGACGTGGCTGCCGATCCTCACCGCCTGTGGCCTGTTGGTGAGGAAGTCCCATATCCACAGCAGATGGACGTCCCCAGGCCCAGGGCGGTGAGCTTAGAGACCAGTTTGGGGGGGATTATGGTGTTGAATGCCGAGCTGTAGTCGATGAAGAGCATTCTCACATATGTGTTTCCTCTCTCCAGATGACTGAGAGAGGTGTGGACTGCTAGAGCAATAGCGTCGTCAGTAGACCTCTTTGCTCTATATGCAAACTGCAGGGGGTCCAGGGTGTCGGGGAGGGAGTCACAGATGTGTCTCTTAATGATTCGTTCAAAGCACTTCATGATGACAGATGTGAGTGCTATGGGCCGATAGTCATTAGGACAGGATGCTGTGGGGGTCTTTGGGATGGGGACTACAGTGGAGGTCTTGAAGATGGTGGGCACGATAGACTGGCTCAGAGACAGGTTGAAGATGTTGGTGAACACCCCGGCGAGTTGGTCAGCACAAGCCCTCAGCACCCGTCCGGGGATGCCGTTGGGTCCTGGTGCTTTGCGGGGGTTCACTTTCTTGAACGCCCGTCTCATTGTAGCAGTGTCTATGCAAAGTACAGCGTCCTCACTGTCCACATGGGGTCTGGTGACAGGCGTGGTGTTATCTGCATCAAACTGGGCGTAGAAGGTGTTGAGTTCGTCCGGAAATGATGCGCTGGACAGTTCCACGGGCTCGCTCCTCCCCTTGTAGTCAGTGATGCAGCGTAGCCCATGCCACACCCGTCTCGGGTCACTGCTCTGCTGGGCAGACTCCACTCTCTCCCTGTAGTCCCTCTGGGAAGTCCTGATGGTCTTTCTGAGGTCGTACTTGGCTGCTTTGTAGGCTTTGGGGTCTCCTGAGTTGAAGGCGGTGGTGCAAGCTTTCAGTTTAGCACGCACCTCCGGTCCCGCCCAGGGTTTCTGATTTGGGTAAGTGCAGATGGAGATTTTGGGCACCGTGTCCTCAATGCACTTCCCTATGTAGCCTACGACAGAGTCTGTGTACGCATTAATGTCACCATCCGCTGCGTCTGCAAACATCTGCCAGTCTGTAGTTTCAAAGCAGTCCTGTAGCACCTCATCAGACATACTGCTCCATTTGTGTATTTGTCTGGGAACCGGTTTTTCCAGTTTCAGCCTTTGTTTGTACGCAGGCAACAACAAGATGGCGCTATGGTCAGATTTATCAAAGGCTGGGCGGAGGAGGGGTTTGTAACTGTCTTTAAATGGGGTGTAACAATGGTCTAAAGTCTGCCCCCCCTGGTGGGGAGGGATATGTGCTGGTAGTATTTTGGTAGGACTGTTTTCATATTGGCTCTGTTGAAATCCCCCACCACAATGAAAGCTGCATCAGGGTGTGAGTTTTCAAGTCCGTTTATAATCCCATACAGTTGTTCTAGGGCTTCTGTTTTAGCAGCTTGTGGTGGAATATAGACTACAGTGAGGATTACAGAGCTAAAATCTCTAGGCAGATAGAAGGGTCTGACTTTAATGGTTAGCAGCTCTAGGGCTGCAGTGCAGCGAGTTGTTAAAATACGTGCGTCTGTTGCCCACAAAGAGTTAACCATAAAGCACACACCCCCACCACAAGACTTGCCTGAGTCCTCCGTTCTGTCCTGCCTGTATATAGTGAAATTGTCCGGGGTAACGGCGCTGTCGGGAATGGATGGGTCCAGCCACGTTTCTGTAAAGGCAAAAACACAACAGTTCCTCGTGTCCCGTTCTAAATAAATCCGTGCACGCAGGTCATCCAGTTTATTCCTTAGAGACTAAACGTTTGCAAGCAGGATAGAGGGAAGAGTAGGTCTGTTGTGTCTCTGGCGGGTTCTCCACAGCACACCGGCTCATTTCTCTTGGCGCGTCCTCCTCTTACGCCGCCAGAGTAAACAAAGGGGCAAGATGTCTACCGCCGATGCCTCGAAAACCGGCTTAAAATCTGCGCTTACTGACGGACGTAGCTCCAAAAGTGAGCTACGGTTGAGTGCAGTGCAAGTGCAAAAAGTGAAAAAAGTGATTGAAAATAAAATAAAAATAAGGTAGAAGGAGCGAGTCGGCACGGAGCGACTGATCAGTGCATCCATTCTGCGGCGCAACCTGATGACGTATGCGCATTATATTTATGGACAGAATCTCTAGGCGCAGTCAGGGGCCAGAGGGGATCCGGTTTGGGAACAACAGGATCTCATCTCTGCTGTTTGCAGATGATGTTGTCCTGATGGCTTCATCGAACCGGGACCTCCAATGTGCACTGGGACGGTTTGCAGCCGAGTGTGAAGCGGCTGGGATGAGGATCAGCTCCTCCAAATCCGAGGCCATGGTTCTTGACCGGAAAAAGGTGGTGCCCTCTCCGGGTGGTGGAGAGTCCTTGCCTCAAGCGGAGGAGTTCAAGTATCTGGGTAATGACCAAAAGGACGAACGGCTGAAATGAGTTTCCTTAGAGTGGCTGGGTGCTCCCTTAGAGATAGGGTGAGGAGCTCAGTCCTGTAGAGGACTGTAGAGGAGCTGAGCAGCTCCTTCAGCAGCCGACTGAGGCACCCCCAGTGCAAGAAGGAGCGCTACCGCAGATCCTTCATCCCCACCGCCATCAGACTGTATAATTCTACTGTATAGTCCTACCGTGCAATATCGTTTTCCCAATGTGCAATATTGTTGTTTTTTCAATACTCCTATCGTGCAATATCGTTTTTCCAATTTTTTCAATACTCTCCCTGTCACTGTTTTTTATTATTATCACTACTATCATTATTATTCGATTTATTACTTTTTTTTTTTAATTATTATTATCACCTATCTTTATGCCTTTTTTTTTGCCTGCATGCACTTGTCTTCTTGTTCAAACTGTCCCTACCTGGAGCTACTGTGACAAGTAAATTTCTCCTGTGTGAGATTAATAAAGTCTTATCTTATCTTATCTTATCTTATCAGTCACACTGGAGGAGCTCGGAGTAGAGCCGCCGCTCCTCCACGTGGAGAGGAGCAGCTGAGGTGGCTCGGGCGTCTGTTCCGGACGCCTCCTGGACGCCTCCCTCGGGAGGTGTTCCGGGCACATCCCACCACGAGGAGGCCCTGGGGAAGACCCAGGACACGCTGGAGGGACTATGTCTTCTGGCTGGCCTGGGAACGCCTCGGGGTCCCCCCAGTCTGGGAGTCCCTACTTAGACTGCTGCCCCCGTGACCCAGTCCTGGATACTTGGAAGAAAATGGATGGACGGCTCAAAAACACGTTTAAAGAGGGGCTATGTGACTTCTCTGGGGTGTATCCCATGAATGAATCTTCTGCACATGGTTTTCTGTTTGCTTCAGATGCATCAACAAACAAAAAGCAAATAGTTATAATTTTAATAATATTAAGTTCTCTTTGTCAAATGTCTGTTTCTTAGACCTGCAGCAGCAGCTCAGCTGAGCAGGGAACATTGTGGGTTGCCATGGTTGCACACAACACAACTTTAAGTTCCACCCACAGATGAAGCACTTTTAGGGAGTCCTAAGTGCAGCTCCTGTTCAGTCTGAGGCTCTGAGGCTCTGAGGCTCTGAAGGTCTGAGGGGGACTTCAGGTTCAGATGGTTCTTCAGCTCTCTTCTCACATTACCGGCTCCTTTCATTTGTGTGCCTGAAGTTTAATGTTTAGGCTTGTTTTATATCATAGTCTCATGATTCAGGCTTCAGACTTGTGTCACTGTGTTTGTGTGTTTGCAGTTACGTTAGAGTCGTGTGGTTGGGTCATAGATGTTTGTCTGAGTGAGTTTGGTTTTCGGTTTCTGTGTTTGGGGATCGTGCATTTGAAATGAGTCTGAGCAAAGATGAGAGTTCAGAAGATTCTCGACTTTAGGACTTGTTTGTGTTCTCAAAATGTGTCAGAATGAAACCAGGACTAAACCAGAACTAAACCAGGACTGAACCAGGTCTGAACCAGGACTAAACCAGGTCTAAACCAGGTCTAAACCAGGACTAAACCAGGTCTAAACCAGGACTGAACCAGGTCTAAACCAGGACTAAACCAGGTCTAAACCTGGACTAAACCAGGACTAAACCAGGTCTAAACCAGGTCTAAACCAGGACTGAACCAGGTCTAAACCAGGACTGAACCAGGTCTGAACCAGGACTAAACCAGGTCTAAACCAGGTCTAAACCAGGTCTAAACCAGGACTAAACCAGGTCTAAACCAGGTCTAAACCAGGACTAAACCAGGTCTAAACCTGGACTAAACCAGGACTAAACCAGGTCTAAACCAGGTCTAAACCAGGTCTAAACCAGGACTAAACCAGGTCTAAACCAGGACTAAACCAGGACTAAACCAGGTCTAAACCAGGTCTAAACCAGGACTGAACCAGGTCTAAACCAGGTCTAAACCAGGTCTAAACCAGGTCTAAACCAGGTCTAAACCAGGTCTAAACCAGGTCTAAACCAGGACTGAACAAGACTAAACCAGGACTGAACCAGGACTGAACAAGGTCTAAACCAGGTCTAAACCAGGACTGAATCAGGTCTAAATCAGGACTAAACCAGGACTAAACCAGGAATAAACCAGGTCTAAACTAGGTCTAAACCAGGACTAAACCAGGTCTAAACCAGGACTAAACCAGGTCTGAACCAGGAATACACCAGGACTGAACCAGGTCTATACCAGGACTAAACCAGGTCTAAACCAGGACTGAACAAGACTAAACCAGGACTGAACCAGGACTGAACAAGGTCTAAACCAGGTCTAAACCAGGACTGAATCAGGTCTAAACCAGGACTAAACCAGGTCTAACCCAGGACTAAACCAGGACTAAACCAGGTCTAAAACAGGTCTGAACCAGGAATACACCAGGACTGAACCAGGTCTATACCAGGACTAAACCAGGTCTAAACCAGGACTGAACAAGACTAAACCAGGACTGAACCAGGACTGAACAAGGTCTAAACCAGGTCTAAACCAGGACTGAATCAGGTCTAAACCAGGACTAAACCAGGTCTAACCCAGGACTAAACTAGGACTAAACCAGGTCTAAAACAGGACTAAACCAGGACTAAACCAGGTCTAACCCAGGACTAAACCAGGACTAAACCAGGTCTAAAACAGGACTAAACCAGGACCAAACCAGGTCTAAAACAGGTCTAAACCAGGACTGAACCAGGACTAACCCAGGACTAAAACAGGACTAAACCAGGACCAAACCAGGTCTAAAACAGGTCTAAACCAGGACTGAACCAGGACTAACCGTGGTCTCGACTGAAGCGTGTGTTTGTGATGTTGTGACTGTTTGTGATGTCTCACTCTCACGCTCCTAAACTTGCTCGCTCTAAGATGGCGTCTGCTAACGTGTCCTCGCCATCCTCTCTGATCCTGGCGGCCTACTGGGACTCGGGCTCCCTGAGGTCCCTGTGGTTCCTGCTCCTTCTGCTGCTCTACCTGCTGGTTCTGGGCTGTAACCTTCTGCTCATCATGGTGATCCTTCTGGACCGGAGCCTCCAACAGCCCATGTACGTGCTCCTCACCAGCCACCTCATCAACGACCTCTATGGAAGCAGCTCCATCTTCCCCTTCCTGCTGTACCACCTGCTGCAGAGCGAGCACGCCATCTCGCACGCCGCCTGCTTCGTCCAAGTCTTTTCCCTGTTCTTTTACGGAAATGTTCAGATCATGACTCTGGCCGCCATGTCGTACGACCGCTACGTGGCGATCTGCTGCCCCCTGCAGTACCACGTGCGGATGTCGCCTCAGAAGACGCTCCGGCTTCTCCTCCTCGTGTGGCTCTTCCCCCTTTTCGAGGTGGGCTTCATGGTGTCCCTGAGCGCCCCCTTAAGGCTGTGTGGGAATGAGATCTCTAAAGTGTACTGTGATAACTATTCTGTAGTGAAGCTCGCTTGTGGCGACACCACAGTGAACAACGTGTACGGGCTCCTGTACACCTGCGTGGTCCTTGTGTCCGTGCCCGTCGTTATCATCTACACGTATGTGCGCATCATCAGGGTGTGCATGAGCAACAGGAGCGCCCGGCGGAAGGCGCTCAGCACCTGCGCACCGCACCTGGCATCTATGTTGAACCTGTCATTAGCGTGTTTCTGTGAGGTGCTCATGACGCGCTTTGACCTGAGCGGTGTTCCAAACCAAATCCGTGTGTTTCTGTCTCTGTACTTCATCATGTGTCCCCCGCTCTTCGACCCTCTGGTCTACGGACTCTCTCTGACCAAAGTGAGGAGCAGCTGCAGGTCTCTGCTCCTGCCACCCAAACACTGAGCCTGACAGGGGTGAAGGTGCACCCTGAGTCTGACAGGATCGAAGGTGAACCCTGAGCCTGATGGGGGCAAAGGTGAACCCTGAGCCTGACGGAGGCAAAGGTGAACCCTGAGCCTGATGGGGGTGAAGGTGAAGCCTGAGCCTGACGGGGGCGAAGGTGAACCCTGAGCCTGATGGGGGCGAAGGTGAACCCTGAGCCTGACGGAGGCAAAGGTGAACCCTGAGCCTGACGGGGGCGAAGGTGAAGCCTGAGTCTGATGGGGGCGAAGGTGAACCCTGAGCCTGACAGGGGTGAAGGTGAACCCTTAGCCTGAGCCTGACGGGGTTGAAGGTGAACCCTGAGCCTGACGGGGTTGAAGGTGAACCCTGAGCCTGACAGGGGTGAAGGTGAACCCTTAGCCTGAGCCTGACGGGGTTGAAGGTGAACCCTGGGCCTAATGGGGGCAAAGGTGAACCCTGAGCCTGATGGGGTTGAAGGTGAACCCTGAGCCTGACGGGGGCGAAGGTGAAGCCTGAGCCTGACGGGGGCGAAGGTGAAGCCTGAGCCTGACGGGGGCGAAGGTGAAGCCTGAGCCTGACGGGGGTGAAGGTGAACCCTGAGCCTGACGGGGGCGAAAGTGAAGCCTGAGTCTTTGTATGATCCAGAATTTCTCATTAACAGAAGAGACTATGGTGCCCCCCAGAGTCTTAAACTCCACAAAGTGTATGAAAGGAAATGATGAATATTGAAAGTATTTGTGCCACTGTGATGTGAGATCTGTGTGTGTTTGAATGTTTCTGTTTAAGGTGCAACCTGAACACATGTGCACAGGTCTGACTTTAATATTTGAAGGTGAAGCCTGAGCCTGACGGGGTTGAAGGTGAACCCTGAGCCTGACAGGGGTGAAGGTGAACCCTTAGCCTGAGCCTGACGGGGTTGAAGGTGAACCCTTAGCCTGAGCCTGACGGGGTTGAAGGTGAACCCTTAGCCTGAGCCTGACGGGGTTGAAGGTGAACCCTGAGCCTGACGGGGTTGAAGGTGAACCCTGAGCCTGACAGGGGTGAAGGTGAACCCTTAGCCTGAGCCTATCGGGGTTGAAGGTGAACCCTGAGCCTAATGGGGGCGAAGGTGAACCCTGAGCCTGATGGGGTTGAAGGTGAACCCTGAGCCTGACGGGGGCGAAGGTGAAGCCTGAGCCTGACGGGGGTGAAGGTGAACCCTGAGCCTGACAGGGGCGAAGGTGAACCCTGAGCCTGACAGGGGCGAAGGTGAACCCTGAGCCTGACGGGGGCGAAAGTGAAGCCTGAGTTTTTGTATGATCCAGAATTTCTCATTAACAGAAGAGACTATGGTGCCCCCCAGAGTCTTAAACTCCACAAAGTGTATGAAAGGAAATGATGAATATTGAAAGTATTTGTGCCACTGTGATGTGAGATCTGTGTGTGTTTGAATGTTTCTGTTTAAGGTGCAACCTGAACACATGTGCACAGGTCTGACTTTAATAAAGAAACAACATCAACTGTTCCATCTGTGGCCTTTATTTCTCTACACACCAAGTGACCACATCCTCTACATGCAAAGTGACCACACCCTCTACACGCAGACCACACCCTCTACACGCAGACCACACCCTCTACACGCAGACCACACCCTCGAATTCACATCACATTTATTATAAAAACAGCAAGGTGCAGATGTTTAAATCTCAGATCAAAGTTGTTCTCATGTTCTAACAGCGTTCCCTCATCCCCGCCCACAAACCTGTCACCTGTCCCCGCCTACAAACCTGTCACCTGTCCCCGCCCACAAACCTGTCACCTGTCCCCGCCCACAAACCTGTCACCTGTCCCCGTCCACAAACCTGTCACCTGTCCCCGCCCACAAACCTGTCACCTGTCCCCGCCCACAAACCTGTCACCTGTCTCCGCCCACAAACCTGTCACCTGTCCCCGCCCACAAACCTGTCACCTGTCCCCGCCCACAAACCTGTCACCTGTCCCCGCCTACAAACCTGTCACCTGTCCCCGCCCACAAACCTGTCACCTGTCCCCGCCCACAAACCTGTCACCTGTCCCCGTCCACAAACCTGTCACCTGTCCCCGCCCACAAACCTGTCACCTGTCCCCGCCCACAAACCTGTCACCTGTCTCCGCCCACAAACCTGTCACCTGTCCCCGCCCACAAACCTGTCACCTGTCCCCGCCCACAAACCTGTCACCTGTCCCCGCCTACAAACCTGTCACCTGTCCCCGCCCACAAACCTGTCACCTGTCTCCGCCCACAAACCTGTCACCTGTCCCCGCCCACAAACCTGTCACCTGTCCCCGCCTACAAACCTGTCACCTGTCCCCGCCCACAAACCTGTCACCTGTCCCCGCCCACAAACCTGTCACCTGTCCCCGCCCACAAACCTGTCACCTGTCCCCGCCCACAAACCTGTCACCTGTCCCCGCCTACAAACCTGTCAACTGTCCCCGTCTACAAACCTGTCACCTGTCCCCGCCTACAAACCTGTCACCTGTCCCCGCCCACAAACCTGTCACCTGTCCCCGCCCACAAACCTGTCACCTGTCCCCGCCCACAAACCTGTCACCTGTCCCCGCCCACAAACCTGTCACCTGTCCCCGCCCACAAACCTGTCACCTGTCCCCGTCCACAAACCTGTCACCTGTCCCCGTCCACAAATCTGTCACCTGTCCCTGCCCACAAACTCAAGCGCTTCAAAAATGTTTAATATTCATAAAGCGTCTCAGATGAAATAAAGATGTACAGAGGTTCACTGGTGCAGGCTCCGCCCTCCTGCACGCCAGGCACCTGCGGCAAACCCCGATCTGGGTCACGCTGAGCTCGTAGAGCGGCGGACAGGTGAGGAAGTACAGGGACAGGAAGATCCTGAGAGCGCCGGGAACACGTCAAAACAATTCTGCAGGATCTCAAAGAAACAGCCACAGGAGACATTAGCGAATGCCAGCAGGTGCGGCGTGCAGGTGCCCTCTGTCTGGCTACACCTGGCCCACCGCACGCAGAATGGCGGTGTAGGAGTAGAAGCTGAGCATCACTATGGCGACAGGTTGCAGGTCTAAATGATGATGCCGACGTTTGTCAGTGTGTTGGTGCACGACAGCTTCACGATCTTTTTAGTAAACTTCGTGAGTGACGTTTCCACATAGTTTTAAACTGGAGCTCAGATTAGAACAAAGACGACCACATGAGTAGAGCCACGCCGAGATCACCAGCTCTGCCTACGTCATGTGGCACTCATACTGCAGGGGGCAGCAAAGGACAGCGTGGGCCTCATGACGCAGCTGCACCAATAAGAAGAGGAAGAAGGCGGAGTTTCCTCACAGCTCGTTCACAAACAACGAGCAGAGGAGGAGGTACACCGGCCGATGAAAAGGGCGACTCGCACAGATCACACGCACCATTACCACGTTTGACCCCACGATGGCGGCGTAGAGCGGCAGCAGCAGTAAGAAGGAACCCAAAGGGAACATGCCCAGGTCCATGTACAGCATGAGCACGAAGAGCAAGGTGCCTTCACAAATGTAAAGCCCTGTTCCCACTGAAAGCATCTGGCGCGGCAAAGGCAACTGATCCATCCATGTTCTTCCTCTTATCCGGGGCCGGGTAGTCTAAGCAGGGACTCCCAGACTTCCTTCACTCTGGACATTTCCTCCAGTTCCTCCGGGGGGACCCCAAGGCGTTCCCAGGCCAGCCGGGAGACATAGTCCCTCCAGCGTGTCCTGGGTCTTCCCCGGGGCCTCCTCCCGGTGGGACGTGCCCGGAACACCTCCCGAGGAAGGCGTCCAGGAGGCATCTGAAACAGACGCCCGAGCCACCTCAGCTGCTCCTCTCCACGTGGAGGAGCACGTGAATGAAGCATTGCGCCAACCAATCAGGTGCCGTGTTTAGATCGTGATGTAAGGTCAACAGAGCAGGACGTACACCAAGACCTACACCAAGACCTACACCAAGACCTGCACCAAGACCTACACCAAGACCTACACCAAGACCTACACTAGGACCTACACCAGGACCTGCACCAAGACCTGCACCAAGACCTACACCAAGACCTACACTAGGACCTACACCAGGACCTACACCAAGACCTACACCAAGACCTGCACCAAGATCTACACCAAGACCTGCACCAAGATCTACACCAAGACCTACACCAGGACCTACACCAGGACCTGCACCAAGACCTGCACCAAGACCTACACCAGGACCTGCACCAAGATCTACACCAAGACCTACACCAAGACCTGCACCAAGATCTACACCAAGACCTGCACCAAGATCTACACCAAGACCTACACCAGGACCTACACCAGGACCTGCACCAAGACCTGCACCAAGACCTACACCAAGACCTACACCAGGACCTACACCAAGACCTGCACCAAGATTTACACCAAGACCTGCACCAAGATTTACACCAAGACCTGCACCAAGATTTACACCAAGACCTGCACCAGGACCTACACCAGGACCTACACCAGGCTCTTCCCCCGGTGATGAGCATGCCTTGGTTCACGTCTCCTCCACATTAAATAAAGCGCCACCCGCTGGATGGAGGCCAAGTCCACCATGTGCCCACACCGGCTCCTCAAAGCCTGATCCCCTCAGATCTCAGAAGTTCAGCCGGGCCTGGGCAGGACTCGGATGAAGACGCTGGAAATTCCACAGGGGGGCACCAGTAGCAAAAACTGTCGTTGTGTAATTCTGTTGTGAGTTTTCTGAAAAGGGATCGGAAGAAGGGCAAAACTCAAGATTGAGGTTACTAGCATTTAATGTTGAATTAGGCAGAATACAAACGTAATGATGGCATCAGACATTTCTTCATGTGGTCACATCGTCCACACATGGACATCGTGTCCCCTTGACCCACACCCCGGACACATACAACTGCTGTCTTAAATACAGATCTGTGGCATGCTATGACATCAGCTCCCAACAGTTAGCCAATAACAGGAGGGGAGTTCACCAATAGTTGATGGATTGGGAACAGGTGGATATCCCATTACACCCCCAACCTATAGAAAACGTATTGAGTTACGCTTACGCTACTTACAGAACCCTAGGTTGAAAAACATACAGGACAGATAGACAAAGGTCATGCAGTATACTTGTACACAGAGATTACAGTTTACATATGTAAACACACATATATCAAATCATGAAATCTGTCCTTAGGCAAGACACTTCACCCACATGGCCTCGTATGAAAGTGGAGTGTGAGTGTTGGTGGTCAGAAGGGCTGATGGTGCAGATTGGCAGCCTCACTTCTGTCAGTCTGCCCCAGGGCAGCCGTGGCTACAATAGCGGCTCACCACCACTGAGTGTGGAGTGAACTAAGAATGATCTGGAAAGAGTCTTTGGGCGTCTTGAAAGGCGCTACATAAACAATTCATTAATGAATTATTACATTTTTCAAAATGAAACCAGCAGAGGCAGAGGGCACGGCCGCTCGGTTCCTGTACACTGACGTTCTTCTGCAGCATTCAGAGTGAATACAGCGGATTTACTCATGAGAACCAAATTCTCAAACTCGAGCGTCCTTGATACACGAATGAAGTGACTCAAATTAATGGAGCTTCCAACTAGGGGCGTGACGCGATTTTTTCACTCAATTTGCTCTTGGTGAGAATCGGGCATTACAGGTTGACCTATGACCTGTGCGTCTCGAGAGTCCAGCGGCAGAGCGTCACATCAGCCGACGCTTCGCCCTGAGGTTTGGCCTGGACATGGAAACCCGTTCCATGAAGCTTCTACTGCTCCTCCTCTGGAGAACCTTCAGGTCTGTGGCTCCTGTTTCTGTTACAACATGAGGCTCTCTGGGAAATACTTTAGTCCTAGCCTGGGAATTCCCAGGCCGCTTCCGTTCGTTTCGAACTGGAAGGCGGCCTGGCAGCTCGTCCAAGCGAGAGTCCCAGATTTAGGGCCCCAATCAGAGAGCGGGGAGGGGTGGAAAGACGGTGACGCGTACTACATGACAAACGGAAGCTTGTAGTTTGAACTGACAACTGACATGATTGGCTATGGACTTACGTATACGCTCAATGATAGACATTCATGACGCCCAATAAACGGGCGTTGGCAATCGCTAACCACACCTCCGCTACGGGATTTTTCGAAGCGAGCTCCCAGACCCATATCTCACTTGTGATATGGTCAGGTGTTAACCAGACTACTTTAGTCCTGTTTCATTCCTAGTTATTCCAATTTCAGTCCTGGTTTAATCCTGATTTTTAGTCCTGGTTTTGTCCCAGGTTAGTCCTGGTTTAGTCCCGGGTTAGTTCTGGTTTTGTCCCAGGTTAGTCCTGGTTTAGTCCCAGGTTAGTCTTGGTTTTGTCCCGGGTTAGTCCTGGTTTAGTCCCGGGTTAGTCCTGGTTTTGTCCCAGGTTAGTCCTGGTTTTCTCGCGCGTTAGTCCTGGTTTAGTCCCGGGTTAGTCGTGTTTTAGTCCCGGGTTAGTTCTGGTTTTCTCGCGGGTTAGTCCTGGTTTAGTCCCAGGTTAGTCCTGGTTTTGTCCCAGGTTAATCCTGGTTTAGTCCCAGGTTAGTCCTGGTTTAGTCCCGGGTTAGTTCTGGTTTTCTCGCGGGTTAGTCCTGGTTTAGTCCCGGGTTAGTCCTGGTTTTGTCCCAGGTTAGTCCTGGTTTAGTCCCAGGTTAGTTCTGGTTTTCTCGCGGGTTAGTCCTGGTTTAGTCCCGGGTTAGTCCTGGTTTTGTCCCAGGTTAGTCCTGGTTTAGTCCCAGGTTAGTCGTGGTTTAGTCCCGGGTTAGTCCTGGTTTTGTCCCAGGTTAGTCCTGGTTTAGTCCCAGGTTAGTCCTGGTTTAGTCCCAGGTTAGTCGTGGTTTAGTCCCAGGTTAGTTCTGGTTTTCTCGCGGGTTAGTCGTGGTTTAGTCCCGGGTTAGTCCTGGTTTTGTCCCAGGTTAGTCCTGGTTTAGTCCCAGGTTAGTCGTGGTTTAGTCCCGGGTTAGTCTTGGTCCCACAGGGGGAGACACAAAATCCAAACATTTAAAACAAATGTCAAACCTCAGAGACCAGCAGCCAATCACCGAGCCCGATCATAGAGGCCAATCGACCAATCACAGCACAGCATGAGAGTGAGGTCATCGTCTGTGGGCGTCAGGAATATTTAAAAGACCAAACTGTTTGCTGAAAGACGAGGCGAGGAGACCGCTTCATGTGCCTCGGTTTGTTTTGGGCCCGTTCTTGTTTAAATTTAATGTTTTGGAAAATTCTGTAAAATGTTGTTGATAATTCTTCAGATTTTGACTTTTGCAGCCTTTTTATTTCACAAAATTCTCGGATTTGTTAAGAACATTTTCAGAAAACAGATGTACTTTTTATGGATGATGGTTGTAATGTTTTTAATGTTCTTTTGTATAACACTGAGGAGCAGACCTGGTCTAGTCCTGGTTTAGACCTGGTTTAGTCCTGGTTTAGTCCTGATCTAGTCCTGGTTTAGACCTGGTTTAGTCCTGGTTTAGTCCTGGTTTAGTCCTGGTCTAGTCCTGGTGTAGTCCTGGTTTAGATCTGGTTTAGTCCTGGTTTAGACCTGGTTTAGTCCTGGTTTAGACATGGTTTAGACCTGGTTTAGACCTGGTTTAGACCTGGTTTAGTCCTGGTTTAGACCTGGTTTAGACCTGGTTTAGTCCTGGTTTAGACCTGGTTTAGTCCTGGTTTAGTCCTGGTTTAGACCTGGTTTAGACCTGGTTTAGTCCTGGTTTAGACCTGGTTTAGTCCTGGTTTAGACCTGGTTTAGACCTGGTTTAGTCCTGGTTTAGTCCTGGTTTAGTCCTGGTTTAGACCTGGTTTAGTCCTGGTGTAGTCCTGGTTTAAACCTGGTTTAGTCCTGGTTTAGTCCTGGTTTAATCCTGGTTTAGACCTGTTTTAGTCCTGGTGTAGTCCTGGTTTAGACCCGGTTTAGACCTGGTTTAGACCAGTTTTAGTCCTGGTTTAGTCCTGGTTTAGACATGGTTTAGACCTGGTTTAGACCTGGTTTAGTCCTGGTTTAATCCTGGTTTAGACCTGGTTTAGACCTGGTTTAGACCAGTTTTAGTCCTAGTTGAGTTCTGGTTTAGTCTTGGTTCAGTCCTGGTTTAGACCTGGTCTAGTCCTGGTTTAGACCTGGTTTAGACCTGGTTTAGTCCTGGTTTAGATCTGGTTTAGTCCTGGTTTAGTCCTGGTTTAGTCCTGGTTTAGACCTGGTTTAGTCCTGGTTTAGACCTGGTTTAGACCTGGTTTAGACCAGTTTTAGTCCTAGTTGAGTTCTGGTTTAGTCTTGGTTCAGTCCTGGTTTAGACCTGGTCTAGTCCTGGTTTAGACCTGGTTTAGACCTGGTTTAGTCCTGGTTTAGTCCTGGTTTAGACCTGGTTTAGTCCTGGTGTAGTCTTGGTTTAAACCTGGTTTAGTCCTGGTTTAGTCCTGGTTTAGACCTGGTTTAGTCCTGGTGTAGTCCTGGTTTAAACCTGGTTTAGTCCTGGTTTAGTCCTGGTTTAAACCTGGTTTAGTCCTGGTTTAGACCTGTTTTAGTCCTGGTGTAGTCCTGGTTTAAACCTGGTTTAGTCCTGGTTTAGTCCTGGTTTAGACCTGGTTTAGTCCTGGTGTAGTCCTGGTTTAAACCTGGTTTAATCCTGGTTTAGTCCTGGTTCAAACCTGGTTTAGACCTGGTTTAGACCTGGTTTAGTCTCTGGTTTTGGTGAGGGGGTAAAACACGAGTACTCTGGTGTTGTTGTGGAAATGATGCAGCTCTGGCTAAAAAAAGGCAAAAAGAATCTGTTCACATGCGCCTGACCCACACCTGACCCACTGACCCACACCTGACCCACTCCTGACTCACTGACCCACACCTGACCCACACTTGACCCACTGACCCACACCTGACCCACTGACCCACACCTGACCCACTGACCCACACCTGACCCACACTTGACCCACTGACCCACACCTGACCCACTGACCCACACCTGACCCACTGACCCACACCTGACCCAGACCTGACCCACTGACCCACACCTGACCCACGCCTGACCCACACCTGACCCACTGACCCACACCTGACCCACTGACCCACGCCTGACCCACTGACCCACTGACCCACTGACCCACTGACCCACTCCTGACCCACTGACCCACACCTGACCCACTGACCCCCACACCTGACCCACGCCTGACCCACTGACCCACTCCTGACCCACGCCTGACCCACTGACCCACTCCTGACCCACGCCTGACCCACTGACCCACACCTGACCCACACCTGACCCACTGACCCACACCTGACCCACTGACCCACTCCTGACCCACTGACCCACTGACCCACTCCTGACCCACTGACCCACTCCTGACCCACGCCTGACCCACTGACCCACGCCTGATCCACTGACCCACTTCTGACCCACGCCTGACCCACTGACCCACTCCTGACCCACGCCTGACCCACTGACCCACTCCTGACCCACTGACCCACTGACCCACGCCTGACCCACTGACCCACACCTGACCCACACCTGACCCACTGACCCACACCTGACCCACTGACCCACTCCTGACCCACTGACCCACACCTGACCCACACTTGACTCACTGACCCACACCTGACCCACTGACCCACACCTGACCCACTGACCCACTCCTGACCCACTGACCCACACCTGACCCACACTTGACCCACTGACCCACTCCTGACCCACTGACCCACACCTGACCCAGACCTGACCCACTGACCCACACCTGACCCACGCCTGACCCACACCTGACCCACTGACCCACACCTGACCCACTGACCCACACCTGACCCACTGACCCACACCTGACCCACTGACCCACTGACCCACTGACCCACACCTGACCCACGCCTGACCCACTGACCCACTCCTGACCCACGCCTGACCCACTGACCCACTGACCCACACCTGACCTAGGCCTGACCCACTGACCCACTCCTGACCCACGCCTGACCCACTGACCCACTCCTGACCCACGCCTGACCCACTGACCCACACCTGACCCACACCTGACCCACTGACCCACACCTGACCCACTGACCCACTCCTGACCCACGCCTGACCCACTGACCAACTCCTGACCCACTGACCCACACCTGACCCACGCCTGACCCACTGACCCACTGACCCACACCTGACCCACGCCTGACCCACTGACCCACTCCTGACCCACGCCTGACCCACTGACCCACTGACCCACACCTGACCTAGGCCTGACCCACTGACCCACTCCTGACCCACGCCTGACCCACTGACCCACTCCTGACCCACGCCTGACCCACTGACCCACACCTGACCCACACCTGACCCACTGACCCACGCCTGACCCACTGAGCCACTCCTGACCCACGCCTGACCCACTGACCAACTCCTGACCCACTGACCCACACCTGACCCACGCCTGACCCACTGACCCACTGACCCACTCCTGACCCACTGACCCACTCCTGACCCACTGACCCACACCTGACCCACTGACCCACTGACCCACTGACCCACGCCTGACCCACTGACCCACTCCTGACCCACTGCCCCACACCTGGCCCACTGGCCCACTCCTGACCCGCTGACCCACTGACCCACTCCTGACCCACGCCTGACCCACACCTGACCCACTGACCCACACCTGACCTAGGCCTGACCCACTGACCCACACCTGACCCATGCCTGACCCACTGACCCACACCTGACCTACGCCTGACCCACTCCTGACCCACGCCTGACCCACTGACCCACACCTGACCCACTGACCCACGGACCCACTCCTGACCCACGCCTGACCCACTGACCAACTCCTGACCCACTGACCCACACCTGACCCACTCCTGACCCAGTCGACTCTGTTCCGAACCCAAACACAAACCTGACCCACAAGGAGTGGAATGGGTTCATCTACTCAGCTGAACACCGGGTCAAACGCGTCCGTCTCGTCTCTGGTTCTGGACACCGGGTCAAACGCGTCCGTCTCGTCTCTGGTTCTGGACAGTGTGTTCGCCGGCTCGTTGGCGCCGCTCTTTTTCGTGTTGGCGTTGCTGTTGTTTTTGGGCATCGTCGTGGTGAACGTTTTCCTGGTGTGGGTGATCGCGGCGCACACCTCGCTGCACGCGCCCGTCTACGTGTTCATGTGCAGTCTGTTTGTGAACGGGCTGGTGGGCGGATCTTCTCTGCTGCCCTTCCTCCTGCCTCAGCTCTCAAACCTCACTCACCGTGTTTCTCTGACCTCCTGCGGGCTCCAGATGTTCCTCATGTACACCTACAGCAGCGTGGAATTTTTTAACCTGGCGGCGATGGCGTACGACCGCTACGTGGCCATCTGCTTCCCGCTGAGCTACAGGCAGAGGCTGTGCCGGCGTGCCGTGGGGTTGGTGCTGGCGCTCGTGTGGGGCAACAGCCTGAGCCTCGGGGCGTTTGTAGCGACGCTGGTCACCTCCGTGAAGTTCTGTGAGAGCCGCATCCATAAGATCTACTGTAACTTCTACGACCTGGCCAGTCTGGCGTGTGCGGACGAAGCATTTGTGGGTCCCACCATCAAAGTGATGGAGCTGCTCTACATGTCCACGGCGCTCCTGGGGATGGTGGTGTTCATCGTCTTCACGTACGTGCGCATCCTGATCGTGTGTTTTCGTGGTTCCAGACAGACGCGAAAGAAGGCGGTGAGCACGTGCGCGCCCCATCTGGCCTCGCTCACCAACTATGGACTCAGCGTGTTCCTGGAGGAGAGCCAGACCAAGTTCGACATCCAAAACATCTCCCGGTTCTTTCAGGTCTTCCTCAGTCTGTACCTCGTCATCGGGCCTCCTCTTCTCAACGCTCTGCTCTACGGACTCAAAATGAGCCAGCTCAGGGCGGTGTGCAAAAGGCTGCTGGCTCCTAAGAAGATCTGACCTCTGACCTCAGGAACACAGACTAACCACTCAAAATGGCCGCCCATCCAAGTCAATGGGCCGAGCTCAATGACACCTGACTCCAGATCAGCCGAGCCTGGCGAGGAACATCCGGAGGAACATCCAGAGGAACATCTGGTGGAACATCTGGAGGAACATCTGGTGGAACATCCAGAGGAACATCTGGTGGAACATCCAGGGGAAGATCCAGAGGAACATCCAGAGGAACATCTGGTGGAACATCTGGAGGAACATCTGGAGGAACATCTGGTGGAACATCTGGAGGAACATCTGGTGGAACATCCAGGGGAAGATCCAGAGGAACATCCAGAGGAACATCTGGTGGAACATCTGGAGGAACATCTGGTGGAACATCCAGAGGAACATCTGGTGGAACATCTGGAGGAATATCTGGAGGAACATCTGGTGGAACATCTGGTGGAACATCTGGAGGAATATCTGGAGGAACATCTGGAGGAGCATCCGGAGGAACATCTGGTGGAACATCCAGGGAAAGATCCGGAGGAACATCCAGAGTAACATTTGGTGGAACATCTGGTGGAATATCTGGAGGAACATCTGGAGGAGCATCTGGTGGAACATCTGGAGGAACATCCGGTGGCTCTAGACCGAGTGTACAAGAGCAGCCGAGCTCTGCCCATGAGACTTGACAAGAGCGATCGAAGTCACGGATTGGAGCGCCCGCGAAGGAGCCGAGGGGCCTGAACGGGAGAATCGACGTGAGCAGAGCCACCCACCCCGGGGCAGAGCCACCCACCCCGGGGCAGAGCCACCCACCCCGGGGCAGAGCCACCAACTCTGGGGCAGAGCCACCCACCCCGGGGCAGAGCCACCCACCCCGGGGCAGAGCCACCCACCCCGGGGCAGAGCCACCCACTCTGGGGCAGAGCCACCCACCCCGGGGCAGAGCCACCCACCCCGGGGCAGAGCCACCCAACCTGGGGCAGAGCCACCCAACCTGGGGCAGATCGCCTTCATACCATGGATCTATTATAAATATATTGATTATGAAATCAAGCGGCTCAGACTTTAGTCTTTTTAATATCACTGACTTCATTTGAACTTTTCAGAAAAGATTCTTTTAAATGCATTATTGTAAAGTCTTTTATAAATCTTTTAAGACGATTATCGGTTATTGAATTAAAAGTTCAAAGTTCAAAGTTCAAAGTTCATCTTTATTGTAAAAACCATATGTACAGGTGGCACACACAGCGCCCCCTAGGCCCACAGTGAACATAAAACATGTGATAAACAAGACAATAAACACCAGGACTAAAACATCACATATACCTGTAGTAAAAGTACAAAAGGCTTGTGTATAATACAAATAAGTAAAACACACAATGTGGAGCGGAATAAAGCTCAAATGTGTCATTTAAGCAGCAGTGTCAGTGTGATTTAAGCAGCAGTGTCAGTGTGATTTAAGCAGCAGTGTGAGTGTCATTTAAAGGGATAGTGCAGTATTTTTATGTTAATCTGTATGCGTTTCCTTCTAAAAGTTTTGTGCGGTAACACCGGTTTACCTCTGACAGTTTGTGCTCAGCCTGGTTCTGCTCGCGTTCTGGAGCTCAGGTCATTAGGTCCGGTGAGTTCGCTTGTTTTTCTTCTCAAAACAAAACATTTGTCCGAAAGGTGATATATTTGCGTCCCAAACAGTTGCCCACGAAACATCCAGCAGCGTATTTTCACATTTGCATATCTCGTCTCGATTCACATCACTGCGCGCCTGTTACTTATTATTAGCCTGTTAGCCTTTAGCGGAAGTGAACGACGGATGCGGTCCGCCGTAAGGGGAAGTTTACGAGTGAACAGGCAACAGGCGGATAACGTGAGCGCAGTGATACATTCTCAGGACAACTAGCCACAGCTTCAATAACTCTGGATTGTCCAAACTGTCATTTTGTTTTCACAACCTGGAAAAATGCATGTTCGCACCATTTTGGGTTCACAGCTGATTTGCACATAAGACAGCAAAGGAAAAGAAAGAAGGCCAGCGGATTCAGTGCACGATTCTGAGAAGTAATGCGAAACCGATGGCTGTTCTCTGGTGCTCCTCAAACTGTCTCCGCTTCCTTCTTTCTAACACCTCCTCATCCGTAAACTCAAAACGACAGGGACGACCATCAGACTCAAATAAGTCCTCTTCAGTCTCCAAGTCCCAATCTTCAGCCATGTGTCGCTCAAAACACCAAAGTTCTGAGCGTCTTCTTCCATGGCAGGATATCAGATTACAGGACACTTTGTACTCCAGCGAAAGTGTGGACTAACATTGAGCTTTTGCCATCTGAAAAGTGTTTAAGTTTGTGTTATTTGGTGACCGCAACATCGTGCCCCGACCACTCACATTAAACAGATATCGCTAAACTACGAAATCTCCAAATGACACCAAAGTACAATGGGTGAGTAAATCACGTTGTTTTATTACCGATAACACTGATTGTAAAAACATTACTCTTCCTTTAAGTATGAAATGAGTACAATAAGATGATTGTTCACATTGGTATTCCCAGTGTGCTGGTCTTAACTTCTGGTCTTAAAGTTCTTTTACTGGTTTTTAAATGTCTTAATGGTCTTGGGCCTTCCTATCTTTCAGAACTGCTTTCCCCTTATGAACCTTCACGGGCCCTGCGCTCCTCCGGCAGCTCCTGGTTATTCCCAAAGTCAGGACACACACTCACGGAGAGGCGTCTTTTCAGTACTACGGCCCTCGTCTATGGAACTGCCTGCCGGAGGACCTCAGGGCTGCAGAGAACGTTCATGTTTTTAAGAGTGGCTCAAGACTCACCTGTTTAGCTTGGCCTTTGACTGACTTCGGTCGTCTGTTTGCTTGTCTTTTATTTGTTCTTTTGTTTGTTGTTGCTGTTCCTGTTGTTGCTGTTCCTGTTGTTGCTGTTCCTGTTGTTGCTGTTCCTGTTGTTCCTGTTGTTGTTTTGTTGTTGCTGTTGTTGTTGCTGCTGTTGTTGTTGCTTTTGTTGTAGCTGTTGCTTTCGTTGCTTTTGTTGTTGCTGTTGTTGTTGTTGTTGTTCCTGTTATTGCTGTTATTGTTTTGTTGTCGCTGTGGTTCTGTTGTTGTTGCTGTTCCTGTTGTTGCTGGTGTTGCTTTTGTTGTTGTTGCTGGTGCTGTTGATGTTGGCGTTGCTGTTGTTGGTGTTGGTGTTGGTGCTGCTGCTGTTGTTGCTGTTGTTTCTGCCGTTGTTGCTGCCGTTGTTGCTGCTGTTGTTGCTGCTGTTGTTACTGTTGTTGCTGCTGTTGTTCCTGTTGCTGTTGTTGCTATTGCCGTTATTGCTGCTGCTGTTGCTGTTCCTGTTGCTGCTGTTGTTCCTGTTGCTGCTGTTGTTCTTGTTGTTGCTGTTGTTGTTGTTGCTGCTGTTGTTGTTGCTGCTGTTGTTGTTGCTGCTGCTGCTGCTGTTGTTGTTGCTGCTGTTCCTGTTGCTGCTGCTGTTGTTGTTGCTGCTGTTCCTGTTGCTGCTGCTGTTGTTGTTGCTGCTGTTCCTGTTGCTGCTGCTGTTGTTGCTGTTGTTCTGTCGTCGTTGCCGTTGTTGCTGCTGCTGCTGTTGTTGCTGCTGCTGCTGATGCTGTTGCTGCTGTTGTTGCTGCTGTTCCTGTTTGTTTTTTTTTTTGTTTTTTTCTCCCTGGCGGCACGGTGGCTGAGTGGCTAGCACTCATGCTTCACAGCAAGAAGGTTCGGGTTGCCCGGACCTTTCTGTGTGGAGACTGCATGTTCTCCCCGTGTTTGGGTGGGTTTCCTCCGGGTACTCCGGTTTCCCCCACCAACCTAAACATGCGCCATAGGTAAAATCCTCCAGCTTAGGGCCTGACCAAAGCATAACTAACAAAACAAAATCATGGGGATGGTCCCCGGGTCAAATATAGAAACAACTTCTCCTGTGCGAGATCAATAAAGGTCAATCTTCTAATCCTTGACCAGTGTAAGGCGCTTTGTGCTACAATTTTGTATGAAAAGCGCCTTATAAATGTTTGATTGATTGATTGATTGATTAACTTCACGAATCATCACTAGACTCATTCTAAACATGTCGGCTTTCAAAACATGTTCATTACAGCTGCATGTGTGTAATTAGTACAGTGGTGCCTCACCTTACGAATGACAAAACAAACGAAAATTTCAAGTTACGAAACGCGAAATCTCTAATCCAATCCAAGTTTATTTATAAAGCACTTTAAAAACAACAAATCTCAAAAATTCAATTAATGCGCGCTCAGATGCCCCGAAACGTAAATACACTTTATCAACACACACGGGGTTAGGTTCCAGAGGTGGCCCGCGGTGGGAGAGGTCCACGAGGTAGGACAACTTTGTATTTTGCAATTGTTCTACATGTTTTAGGGCTGTAAATGCCTCACCACACACATTCTACACTTTTCTCAGACTGGAGTTGGGCTTTTCTCGCATTTCTCTCTCGTTTAAACACTCGAACTTTCATAGATTTTCAATGGAATGTGTTGGGGGGGCACGGCTCGCCAAACGTGCGATGGAAGCGGAGACACAACAACACAGTATGGTAAAACTCACCTGTCTCACAACGGTCTAAACCCAGCTCACGTTCCCTTAGTGAGTGAACAATCCAACACTTGGTGAATTCTGCTTCACAATGATAGGAAGAGCCGACATCGAAGGATCAAAACGTCCATACGGCGCAAGGCCGCGCTACACCGGGGCTGCGGGATTGAGCCGCGGCGCCGCGTGCCTCCTCCTCGGGCTCACAGCTCACAGTGTGAGCCGCGCTCTGGAAGTCACATAGAACCAGAGCCTGCCTCAAGCGAGACCCCGCGGCCTTGCCCGCCGATGGAGCACCTTTCTCGGCCTGTTAGCTCACAGTGTCAGCCCCCCGGCTCTGGAGGTCAGATAGAAGCAGAGCCCGCCCCGCCCCGCTCTTATTCCCGCTGAAAGAGCGTCTTTCTCTGCCTCTTAAAGGAGCGCAGACACGAGCACCGAGCACCGCGCTCCTCCAACGGCACTGCCATGTTAGAATAATAACAGGTCCAATCCAGGTTTAGTTCTGGCCAGACCTGGTTTATTCCACGTTCTAGTCCTGGTCTAGTCTCTTAGCCCGTCAGGAACACAACGTTACACTATAAAAAAAAAAAAGTTACACTATAAAAAAAAATCTTGGGACGGATCAGACTTTTTCCATTGAAATAGCTGCTCAACTTAGGAATTTTTCACGTTACGAAACCACTTCTGGAACGAATGAATTTGGTAAGGTGAGGTACCAGTGTATGTAGTAATAGTAATTCCCTCTGCTGTCAGAAGACAGTGACGGAACACTGCTGATGCTGGGAGCCCGTCTGTACAAACAACATGTCTAATGTCTGAAGAGAACTATTATTTACAATTCTAAAACATGAACTGACAAAGCAAAGCTACTCAAATAAGTGAAAGGAGAAATTCAGTTTGTCAACTGGACAAAGTTAATTTGGTCAAAAACGTTTCTCAGCTCATCCGAGAGGCTTCATCAGTTCTGGTCAGAGTGCTGATGGACACTGCTTGTTTGTTTTCAGTTTCTCTCTGGCGTCTAGTTTAGCATACCCATTCAAACCCTAATGGCTGTTTTCACTACTCAAATAAGGTGTAACGTTTGTCTTTTAAAGCCATAGTATGTCACTTTTTTGCCAAATAAAACTTTTTTTTTTTATTATGCATTTATTTGCTGCACTGAAAAATTCTCTTCTTACTGTGAGCAGGCTTGAATCTCCACACACTTTACACTTATGCAGGTCTGCTTGTTTCCATGGCAATGTTGTTCCTTTGGTTACAATATTGTACAGTATGACATAAAACCCCGCGGTTTCAGATTGCTCTGAAGTATGGTTTTAACGTTCTGTTTCCATGGAATCATGCAGTTGACTTTCCAGTCCAGAAAGTTACATTCTATCACTTTAATTTCAAATGGTGCATTTTGTAATTATTATTATATTATGTTTCCCTCTAGGCTCCAGGACATCACAGCTGTTTCTACTGTCCAGCCATGACCCACAGATGGACGTCCCAGAGGAGCTGATCCTAAAACACACACCTCTGTTTTCAGTGGAAATATAATGGCAACAGCATTTTAACTGTTTTTGCACATGCCGTTTCTATTGGAGTTTTTTCAGCTCTTTGACCCCTCTGATGCGGCTCAGTACAGCGGCCCCTCGTTTATCACGGGGGTTACGTTCTAAAAATAACCCGCGATAATCGAAATCCGTGAAGTCGTCAGCATTATATTTTACAATTCTTCTCCATGTTTTAAGGCTGTAAACGCCTCACCACACACATTCTACGCTTTTCTCACACTGGAATTAACCTTTTCACACATTTCTCTCTTGTTTAAACACTCAAACTTTTGTAGATTTTCAACATAAAAGCCACAGTATTATAGAAGGAAACCAAAGTGTATTTGGTGTGTATTTCACAGTTCTTCTGACCGCGCCTCTTCGTCCTGGCGCCGCTTCGTTGTGGCGGGTTTTGTCGGGGAGAAACAAACATACAGCACTTCAGAGTCACACTGTGATCCAACATTTATATAAATCTGACAAACTGAACGCATTCTGTACAGGAGACACGGAGGAGAAGGACTGACCAATCAGCAAAGGTCTACAGTCCCTCAGCCAATCAGGATGCAGAAATGCGCGTTAATACAGTATAAAAAAAAATTGAATAAAAAATCCACGAAACAGCGAGGCCACGAAAAGTGAACCACGATATAGCGAGGGACCAGTGTATTTAAATAAAATGTGTTTTATTTTAGTTCATTTTTAAAATGTAATTCTATGGCACAAAGACAAAAAAGCCGTTATATGCAGTGTTATTTTATTTTAAATTTCAAAAGGGTTTTGTGGCTCCCAGTGTTTTCTTTACCGTGTGAAACGGCTCCAAACGGCTCTTTGAGCGGTAAAGGTTGCCGACCCCTGGCCTCCTGTTTTGAAAAATGTCCGACTCAATGACCGTGGAATCTACACGGCTGAACACAGTAAAGGAATATTAACTCCATTTGTCTTACAGTCCAGGGTGAATACAACAGAACAGACAACATTCCCTGGGGATTGATGCTAACTGTAGACACTGCTTTGTCTGAAGCTGTTTCTCAAATTAGACTTCAGTCCAGGGCTCTCAACTGTCGAGCGGGGTCGTGCGTGTGACTGCGTAATTTCCGGGGGGAGGGGTTGCGAGTGACTATTTTTTTTCTGCGAGGAGCGGGGGGTGGGAGGGTGGGGGACGAATGGCACTGAAACCGCGTGGTGCCTGAACCGATTTCTGGGCACAGAAGCGCTGCGCTTGAATTGCATGACTAAATTTCAGCGTGAGAAATACCATGTGTTGCGTGTGAACACGTCAAATTGCGTGTGTCACACTCTCAATGCGTGAGACTTGAGAGCCCTGCTTCAGTCTGAGTTTTATTTGAACACAATCGACCCATTAAGAGCTGACTTGGCTGGAACTACAACATGATTTGTGCTGTTAAACACTCTCACTCTCACCTTGTTGAAAACCAAACTCTTAAACAGGACCATGAATGCTCAAATTAAGCACAGGCTCCTGAAAATAAGCACACTCCACTTTCATACTCGGCAATGTGGGTGAAGTGTCTTGCCTAAGGCGACTGGCGCCCCCCTGTGGCACCTGGAATTCCCAGTGTCTCCCATCCAAGTCCTGACCAGGCCCTGCCCTGCTGAGCTTCTGAGATGTGACGGGATCAGGCTTTGACAGGCAGGTATGGCCTCAGTACTAATAATGATGTTCCTCTTGAAGCCTCACTCATGTTTCCTCTGTGTTTTCCTTCCCTCGCCTCCTCTGAGATTTGGAACACTTTATCTGGTGCATTTCATTGACATCTGAAAGATGGAGAATCAAGGAGAGGAGTTGTTTTTTGAAAGCAAGACCGAAATAAGAGTCTGAGAGACTTTGATGTAATTTTAGTATAGCCACTTTAATCTTTAGCTGAAGCAAAAATACAGGAATGATTCTTTCTGATTCTCACACAGAATCTGGGGTACAGTGATTTTTACAGAACAGATTGGCAAATCATTAATAATTTTTGTAACTTGTTTTTCAGCAGAGATATTTGTTATCAGAAGCACATCAGGTTTAACCAAAGTACAAGCGAGTCCCCTGTTTACTTTATTGATCACTCACCCACTTTAACATCCCACAAAATATATATTTATATAGTATTAAGCTTTGAATATTATACTTGAATACAGACAGAATACAGATTGAAATGAATATAATGAGTCAAGGAGATGGAAGTGAGGAAAGAGAATTGAGAAACAGCCAGTGAGTGCCTATCCGAGACACTCTGATAGTAAACTAAAAATCCTTTATTATTTAAGGGACAACCCAAGGCATTTGGACCTTTCTGTGGTCTTCATCAGAGCAAGCAGAAAGCTCCAGGTAACAGGTAGTATTAATAGTGACGGACTGTTCAATCAATGACATGCATTAATCAAAGCTCATTAGAAGAGGAAGGGTGAATCAGGAATCATGGAGGAGAGAAATGAGCATTAGCTGAGCTCAGTCCTGTTTGGTCCTGTGTTCCAGCACGAGTACAGTGATGACAGCTGACAGCATGAGCAGTAATCCCACACCATACACCAGAGTCTTCAACATGCACACACTCCACCCCTGCACCTCCTCTGGGCCTGGGACAGAACACACAAATGAAATGTACACCTTTTAATCAAATCTGTGCGCATCACATCAAATAATGAAATGAAATGAAAATTTTCTCTCCATGGGTTTTGAAATGATGAAAAATGTGCACTGTGGCCATAGGATCTAATCAATCAATCAATCAAACATTATTTATAAATAAAAATATAAATGCCAGGGAATCGGCCTACTACAGACCAGTCGCCTTGACCTCCCACCTCATGAAGACCATGGAGAGGGTGATCCTCAGCCACCTCCGCTCTGTGGTGAGCCCCACCCTGGAGACCGCCGGGAGTGCTGTGAGAGTCATGTTCTTTGACTTCTCCAGTGCCTTCAACACCATCAGGCCGGCGCTGCTGCGGGGGAAGCTGGAGGATGCGGGAGTTGATGGACATCTCGCTGCCTGGACCATCGACTACCTCAATGACTGTCCACAGTACGTGCGGCTGCACGGCGGTGAGTCAGAGGTGGTAGTCTGCAGCACTGGGGCTTCCCAGGGAACTGTCCTATCACCCTTCCTCTTCACCATCTACACCTCGGACTTCACATATAACACGGACAGCTGTCATCTCCAGAAGTTCTCTGACGACTCGGCCATTGTGGGCTGTGTGTCTGAGGGGAACGAGCTGGAGTACCGCTCGGTCATCAGTGACTTTGTGGACTGGTGTGGGCGCAACCACCTGAGCCTGAACACCAGTAAGACAAAGGAGCTGGTGATGGACTTCAGGAGGAGACCACTACCTCACTCACCGGTGAACATCCAGGGGCAGGACATAGAGACTGTGGACAGTTTCAAGTACCTGGGTGTTCACCTCAACAATAAACTGGACTGGTCCCACATCACTGACGCCCTGTACAAGAAGGGCCAAAGTCGCCTCCACCTCCTGAGGAGACTGAGGTCCTTTGGAGTGTGCAGGCCTCTGCTCAAGACTTTTTATGACTCTGTGGTGGCCTCTGCTCTCCTCTACGCTGTCGTCTGCTGGGCCCCGAGCAGCACAGAGCGGGACAGGAAGAGACTTAATAAGCTGGTCAGGAGGGCCAGCTCTGTCCTGGGCTGTCCTCTGGACTCTGTAGAGGAGGTGGCCGAGAGGAGGTGCTGGACAAACTTATGTCCATCATGGACGACACCTCTCACCCTCTGCACCGGACTGTAGAGGAGCTGAGCAGCTCCTTCAGCAGCCGACTGAGGTACCCCCAGTGCAAGAAGGAGCGCTACCGCAGATCCTTCATCCCCACCACCATCAGACTGTATAATTCTAACATATAGGCCAGACGTGCAATATCCTCCTTTTTCATGTTGATGCTTGTATGGTTATTATTATTATTATTATTACCATTTCCATTGTTACTATTATTACTTATTATTATTACTATTTTTTATTATTACTTACTTTATCCCCTCCCTGCCTGCATGCACTTTCTTTCTTGTTCAAATGTCCTGGAGCTACTGTGGCGAGTAAATTTCTCCTGTGTGAGATCAATAAAGTTTTATCTTATCTTATCTTAAAGTGCTTTTCATACAAAATTGTAACACAAAGCATTCACGCTTACGTCACAAACCAGGAAGACGTTTGGAAATATGTGGTGACACCTTCCAGCGGGCTCTGTTCGCGGTAGTAATTCTGACAGATATCTGCAATTCAGTTTTGACGAGGCAAAAAGGAATGACTGATATCTGCAATTACGTCATTGATATTCAACGCATCACACATCATAAATGACAACTGCAGATATCTGTTATTCAGTTTTGACGAGGCAGATTGAAAGTTAAAGATCTCAAACGTCATTATGACGTCATGACACAGAAGGCACCACGTTGTCTCGAGCTACGACACTGCACCAATCCGTCCAAGGAAACATCTTAAAAGAGGTTGTATTGCTCAGTGAATCTATTTTCCTCCACCATGACGTGCTGCCGCTGTTCTTGGGACAAAAACTCCTGAACAATCCTTTGACAAAGACATCAGCGCTGTATTCAGTGGCTGTGTCCGAATGTCCACCCTAGCCCCTAACCTAAGTTCTTTAGTGGACTCTACAGTGCACTTGTTCACTGAGATGCATCAATAACAGAAAAAAAGTAAAACCTGTGAATAAAAACAGAATTGGCTCATTACCAGGCCTAGGACATAGTTGTTGTATGTCTCTGGCGTCACTGATCCAGCTGACATGGTTGCTATGGTTACAGATGATTGACTGGTCAGACAGATGAAGGTGGAGAGAGGGGGCGTGTCCAGGTGTTTGTGGGAGGAGCTCCTCACAGCTGTGTGTGTCACAGGTGAAAGAGCGGCTGGTGTTGTAGAGCTCAGTCGTGCAGCTCACAGTGAAGTTACAGGACTCTGAGCTGTTGGACACAGAGGACAGACTCAGCTCCACTGGAGACACTGGATCTGTGGAGACAACATGGAACCGGATACATTTACATAAACATATTTATGATATTATCAATCAATCAATCAAACAATATTTATAAGGCGCTTTTCATACAAAAATTATAGCACAAAGCGCCTTACAGTGGTCAAGGATTAGAAGATTGACCTTATTTGATCTCGCACAGGAGAAGTTGTTTCTATATTTGACCCGGGGACCATCCCCATGATTTTGTTTTGTTATTTAGTCTTGGTCAGGCCCTAAGCTGGAGGATTTTACCTATGGCGCATGTTTAGGTTGGTGGGGGAAACCGGAGTGCCCGGAGGAAACCCACCCAAACACGGGGAGAACATGCAGTCTCCGCACAGAAAGGCCCGGGCAACTGGAACCTTCTTGCTGTGAAGCAGGAGTGCTAGCCACTCAGCCACCGTGCCGCCAGGAAAAAAAAAAAAAGCAGCAACAGGAACAGCAGCAACAACAACAGCAACAACAACAACAGCAGCAACAACAGAAACAACAGCAACAACAACAGCAACAACAAGAACAACAGCAACAACAACAGTAACAACAGCAACAACAACAGCAACAACAACAGGAACAACAGCAACAACAACAGTAACAAACAGCAGCAACAACAATGGCAACAACGACAGAAACAACAGCAACAACAGCAGCAACAACAGCAACAGCAGCAACAACAGCAGCAACAACAACAGCAACAATAACAGGAACAACAGCAACAACAACAACAGCAGCAACAACAGAAACAACAGCAACAACAACAGCAACAACAACAGTAACAACAGCAACAACAACAGCAACAACAACAGGAACAACAGCAACAACAACAGCAACAACAACAGGAACAACAGCAACAACAACAGGAACAACAGCAACAACGACAGCAACAACAACAGGAACAACAGCAACAACAACAGTAACAAACAGCAGCAACAACAATGGCAACAACGACAGAAACAACAGCAACAACAGCAGCAACAACAGCAACAGCAGCAACAACAGCAGCAACAACAGCAGCAACAACAGCAGCAACAACAGCAACAGCAACAACAACAGCAGCAACAACAGTAACAACAGCAACAACAACAGCAGCAACAACAGTAACAACAGCAACAACAACAGCAGCAACAGCAGCAACAGCAACAACAACAGCAGCAACAACAGTAACAACAGCAACAACAACAGCAGCAACAACAGTAACAACAGCAACAACAACAGCAGCAACAGCAGCAGCAACAACAATGGCAACAACAACAGCAGCAACAACAGCAGCAACAACAGTAACAACAGCAACAACAACAGCAACAGCAGCAACAACAGCAACAGCAGCAACAACAACAGCAACAACAATGGCAACAACGACAGAAACAACAGCAACAACAACAGCAACAACAACAGTAACAACAGCAACAACAACAGCAGCAACAGCAACAACAACAGCAACAGCAGCAACAACAACAGCAACAACAATGGCAACAACGACAGAAACAACAGCAACAACAACAGCAACAACAACAGTAACAACAGCAACAACAACAGCAGCAACAGCAGCAGCAACAGGATAGATGTGTTTGTACTCACCTTCAACTGTGACCTCCAAACTGTTGAGTGTTTCATCTTCTTCAGCTCCAGATGCCACAGCTGAGTAGGTCCCAGTGTCTCTGAGCTGGACATTTTTGAGAATCAGAGAGATTCTGAGTGAAGAACTCCACTCTGTTTTTGTACTTAGGACTTGGTAAGGCCTTGTCTCCACTCAGTGTTAATATATTGATGCTGGTATTGAATTTCCAAAAAAATGTAATATATTCTTTTTGACTCTCTGGGACATGCAAATGAAGATTGTGGTGGGTCTGTGTAAATATTTGTTGTGATCTGGAACCTGAAAAACAAGAGAAATATTTGTTCTAATTTTGCATATCAAATGGAAAGCAGGGACATTTTTGTAATTCTTTATTTTTCATATTTTAACTAATGTGGGGTGTGCCTTTGATTCAGATACATGAATTGTTGCCTCTAACGACTGCAAACAAAAAAAGAATAATTAAAATAAAAAGTCTAACAAAGTCTTACAGTTGTGATAAACTCCAACGGTCCCATTAGTTCTTAAATTTGTCTTGTTGCAGCCTGATACTGTCTTAAAGGTGCACTGTGTAACTTTTCTGGTTACTGCTTTGTCTCTAATGTTCCAAAGTATGCCATTAAACCAGGGGTGGGCAAACTTTTTGACTCGTGGGCCACAAAGGGTTCTAAAATTTGACAGAAGGGCCGGACCAGGAGCAGCTGGATTTAGTGTTTTGAATCCACCTCATAAGAGCAAAAAAATCCATCCATCCATGTTCTTCCTCTTATCCGGGGCCGGGTCGTGGGGGCAACAGTCTAAGCAGGGACTCCCAGACTTCCTTCACCCTGGACAATTCCTCCAGCTCCTCCGGGGGGACCCCAAGGCGTTCCCAAGCCAGTCGGGAGACATAGTCCCTCCAGCGTGTTCTGGGTCTTCCCCGGGGCCTCCTCCCGGTGGGACATGCCCGGAACACCTCCCGAGGGAGGCGTCCAGGAGGCGTCCGGAACAGATGCCCGAGCCACCTCAGCTGCTCCTCTCCACGTGGAGAAGCAGTGGCTCTACTCCGAGCTCCTCCCGTGTGACTGAGCTCCTCACCCTATCTCTAAGGGTGCGCCCAGCCAC
>JAVJIX010000272.1:342500-345000 GCA_036785185.1 Paratrypauchen microcephalus
AATAATTCTCATCAGACTCGTGTGTTGTAGTTTTCTGGGAGTTGTAGTTTTGCGCTAGTTTAGATCCAAAGGGTTTTGCGCCTCCGGGTGTTTTTATTGTTGTGGGCGACGGTCCAAATGGCTCTGAGTATTTAAGGATCCCTGGTCTAGAACCAAAACACTAAAATTATAATATCAATAATTGTAATGCTGATTTAGTTTGATCAGTATAAATGATATTTGATCATGTTGTTGATTAGATTTACATTTTAAACCTTACGTACAGTTCCTTCAAAAGAATCAGTGTGTGTCGCCCTCTGCAGGAGACAGTGGAGTGTCGCCCTCTGCAGGAGACAGTGGAGTGTCGCCCTCTGCAGGAGACAGTGGAGTGTCGCCCTCTGCAGGAGACAGTGGAGTGTCGCCCTCTGCAGGAGACAGTGGAGTGGTGCAGAAGAAGTGAGTTTAAAGAAGCCACGGGGACTTTGGCTAAAATAGATTTCATTTTTAAATCTCCAGCGCTGTTCAGCTTTTCTACAGCAGAATTCCCTCTGAATAAAAGTGTTAAAGTGTAAATGATAAGATAAGATCTGCCTTTATTAGTCCCACAGTGGGGAAATTCCACTGTTGCAACGCACAGATCAAGAACAGCAGGAAAAAGTAACATTCAATAAAACAAGACAATAAATAATGGCTTAAAATAATTTAAAAATAGACTTAAAAATAGACTCTAGAGTATAGTTGAATAATGTAGTGTAGAAAAAGTTGAATGACACGTTAACACATTTTCTCCCTCGCTCTGTGTGCGTTGGTGGTATAGTGGTTAGCACCTTCTGTCTGTGTGCGTTGGTGGTATAGTGGTTAGCACCTCCGGTCTGTGTGCGTTGGTGGTATAGTGGTTAGCACCTCTGGTCTGCGTGCGTTGGTGGTATAGTGGTTAGCACCTTCTGTCTGTGTGCGTTGGTGGTATAGTGGTTAGCACCTCTGGTCTGTGTGCGTTGGTGGTATAGTGGTTAGCACCTTCAGTCTGTGTGCGTTGGTGGTATAGTGGTTAGCACCGTCTGTCTGTGTGCGTTGGTGGTATAGTGGTTAGCACCTCTGGTCTGTGTGCGTTGGTGGTATAGTGGTTAGCACCTTCAGTCTGTGTGCGTTGGTGGTATAGTGGTTAGCACCTCTGGTCTGTGTGCGTTGGTGGTATAGTGGTTAGCACCTCGGGTCTGTGTGCGTTGGTGGTATAGTGGTTAGCACCTCTAGTCTGTGTGTGTTGGTGGTATAGTGGTTAGCACCTCTGGTCTGCGTGCGTTGGTGGTATAGTGGTTAGCACCTTCTGTCTGTGTGCGTTGGTGGTATAGTGGTTAGCACCTCTGGTCTGTGTGCGTTGGTGGTATAGTGGTTAGCACCTCTGGTCTGTGTGCGTTGGTGGTATAGTGGTTAGCATAGCTGCCTTCCAAGCAGTTGACCCGGGTTCGATTCCCGGCCAACGCAATCTGTTTTCACGCGGGAGAGTTCCACCTTTTATAAGTGAATTTCTCTTTACACAAACGCGTTAAGCAGAACATTTTGATTATAACATAATATAATATAATATAATATAATATAATATAATATAATATAATATAATATAATATAATATAATATAATATAATATAATATAATATAATATAATATAATATAATATAATATAATATAATATAATATAATATTTCTCACTTTTAAAACGGTGTTCTCGCTTTTATTGTGAAAAAAGCGGAAGTGACGTGTGTGTACTCCGGAAGTGGCGGTGTGTGTTTTGAAGGGCTCACGCTGATCTGAACCTGTCCGTTTTTATCCCTTTTTCCTGCGGTACCGAAGCTTCGTGGAGCCCGTGGACCCGTGAGGACCCGTGAGGACGTGTTCCGCCCCGGTTCGGAGGTGTTCAGGAGGTGTTCAGGAGGTGTTCAGGAGGTTTTCAGGAGGTGTTCAGGAGGTGTTCAGGAGGTGTTTAGGAGGTTTTTGTTGAGGAGGTGAAATGGCGGCCGCCGGAGCTGCTCTGGGAGGAGACGTGGAGGAGGACGCGTCTCAGCTCATGTTCCCTAAAGGTTTGTGTTTTTATTTAGTTTAACTCCACAAATGTTTCACCTAAAGCTCCTGGATCACACAAACTTTAATCCAGGTTCTCCTGTTCTGATGTTCCTCCTCAAACACCTGGAGTTGTGTTGGTTTCATTCTCATGTTTGAGGAACTCTTTATTATTCGTCTGTAACATCTCCTGTTCCACCTCGTGATGTCATCGGGTGAACAGCTCCCTTTAGTTCAGTGGAGATCGGATCGTTTCAGTTCTGAGTTCTTCAAACACGTGAAACAAACACAACTCCAGGTGTTTGTTTTTAAATTTAGGATGTTTAACTGTCCAACCATTTACCACCTCCTATCTCCTCCTCCCACCACCTCCTCCCACCTCCTCCTCCCTCCTCCTCCCACCACCTCCTCCCTGTGTGTGTTTGTGCGTCACAGTGCATGTGTGTGTCACAGTGCATGTGTGTGT
>JAVJIX010000272.1:350000-367500 GCA_036785185.1 Paratrypauchen microcephalus
TCCCCATCACACACCCTCCTGCTCCTCCTCCTGCTCCTCCTCCTGCTCTCTACAGCTCTACTGGCTCCCCATCACACACCCTCCTGCTCCTGCTCCTCCTGCTCTCTACAGCTCCACTGGCTCCCCATCACACACCGCATTCAATACAAAATCCTGCTCCACACCTTCAAAGTCATCCACAACCTTGCACCTCCATATCTCGCAGACCTCCTACATATCTCCACACCTGCTCCTCCTCCTGCTCCTCCTCCTGCTCCTCCTCCTCTCTCCAGCTCTCTGTCCCCTCTGCTCGTCTGGTCACTATGGGGAGCAGCTCTGGAACTCTCTCCCTCCTGACCTCCACCGACACACTCCTAAACTCAAAACTCATGTGTTCAGACTGGCCTTTTCACTCCAACCATAACTGCACTGTCCTTTTAAATGTTTTACTGTTTTTATTTAAATGTTTAACTGTTTTGAACTGTTTGTATTTTAACTAACTGCCTATAATGTACTGGTTGTAAGGCGACCTTGAGTGTCCAGAAAGGCGCCTAATAAATAAAATGTATTATTATTACTACTACTACTACTAAATACTACTACAGTGGAACCTCACCTTACGAAATTAATTTGTTCCAGAAGTGGTTTCGTAACGTGAATTTTTCGTAATTTGAGTAGCTATTTCAATGGAAAAAGCCCGATTCGTTCCAAGGCCCCGATCCAAGTTTTTTTTTTTTTTTATAGTGCAACACTGTGTTCTGCGTCCTGATTGGCTAAGAGACTGTAGACCCAGGACTAAACGTGGACTAAACCAGGACTGGACACCAGGATTAAAGCGCCGCGTGCGGGTCTATTTCCTGGTTTGGTGCTAGCTCTGCCGGTGTACCTCACGAGTCACGGCTGAGGCGAGCAGCGAGGAGGGGAGGGGAGGTGCCTCCCCTCGCGCATGAACCAACGCAGGCAAGAGGTGGTTTAATCCTGGTTCAGACCTGGTTTAGACCTGGTCGAGGGGAGGCACGGTTTGAGCACAGGTCTCGTGCTGGCAGCCCCGCGCCGGGTCATGCTGCACTATCACACGTCTTCTCCCCCCTCCCCCTTCCCCCCACACTTCATTATTAATAATTTTGTTGAAAATCTATGAAAGTTTGAGTGTTTAAACGAGAGACAAATGAGAGAAAAGTTTAAATCCAGTCTGAGAAAAGCGTATAATGTGTGTGGCTGAGCGCGCATTATTTGAATTTTTGAGATTTCGCGTTTCGTAACTTGAAATTTCATTCGTATCTAGAGACAAAAATTTACCGTGAAGGCGTTTGGTAACTTGGATTTTTCGTTTGTTGGGTCATTCGTAAAGTGAGGTACCACTGTACTGCTAATAATAATAATAATAATAACAAAAGTGACGTCTGAGTAAATAGTTTTTTATTCTTTTTCTTTGGAGAGAAACAGAATTTGGATTCACAGTTGAACAAACACTGGACCTGAAACTGAACTCGTCTGAACTTCAGTCTGTTCAAACATGTTTCACCTGCACAAAACACATCCTCCTCTGAGCACCACCTGAGCCTGGAGGGGTTTGGAGCTCAGTGTTGGGGCAGAACGTTCTGCGGACCTGGGGCGGAACGTTGTGGGGACCTGGGGCGGAACGTTCCGCGGACCTGGGGCGGAACGTTCCGCGGACCTGGGGCGGAACGTTCCGCGGACCTGGGGCGGAACGTTCCGCGGACCTGGGGCGGAACGTTCCGCGGACCTGGGGCGGAACGTTCCGGGGACCTGGGGCGGAACGTTCCGGGGACCTGGGGCGGAACGTTCCGGGGACCTGGGGCGGAACGTTCCGCGGACCTGGGGCGGAACGTTCCGGGGACCTGGGGCGGAACGTTCCGGGGACCTGGGGCAGAACATTGTGTGGACCTGGGGCAGAACGTTCCGTGGACCTGGGGCAGAACGTTCTGTAGACCTGGGGCAGAACGTTCCGGGGACCTGGGGGGGAACGTTGTGTGGACCTGGGGGGGAACGTTGTGTGGACCTGGGGCGGAACGTTGTGTGGACCTGGGGCAGAACGTTCCGGGGACCTGGGGCAGAACGTTCCGGGGACCTGGGGCAGAACGTTGTGTGGACCTGGGGCGGAACGTTCCGGGGACCTGGGGCAGAACGTTCTGCAGACCTGGGGCAGAACGTTCTGCAGACCTGGGGCAGAACGTTCCGGGGACCTGGGGGGGAACGTTGTGTGGACCTGGGGGGGAACGTTCCGGGGACCTGGGGCAGAACGTTCCGGGGACCTGGGGCAGAACGTTCCGGGGACCTGGGGCAGAACGTTGTGTGGACCTGGGGCGGAACGTTCCGGGACCTGGGGCAGAACGTTCCGTGGACCTGGGGCAGAACGTTCTGTAGACCTGGGGCAGAACGTTCCGGGGACCTGGGGCAGAACGTTCTGTAGACCTGGGGCAGAACGTTCCGGGGACCTGGGGCAGAACGTTCCGGGGACCTGGGGCAGTTCTCTCAGGACCTTGTTGAAGTGGAAGTTCTCATGTGTCTCTTGTGTTCTTTCTCAGTTTGGAGGGACGCTTCGAGGACGAGGAGCTGCAGCAGATCCTGGACGACATACAGACCAAGAGGAGCTTCCAGTACTGAGACCGGGTCTGGACCAGGACCGGGTCTGGACCAGGACCGGGTCAGGGGTTCCAGAAGACGAGGACTCATAGGTGGTCCCGGGTGGTCCCGGGGAGTCCAGGAGCAGGACTAAACCTGGACTCTGGACTGTTTCAGTGTTAAGTTTGTGTGAAGTTTCACTTTTTGTTTCTTATTAAACACTTTTGTACAAACCTGTTTGTGTTATTGATCCTGATCAGTTGATCAGTCCAGTGCGTCGGGACTGATCCGGACCCTGCGGTATTCTTCCACCTGCTCTTTAGTGAGAGGAGTTAAAGCCCCACTGTGGAACATTCCTTTGTGTTCTCCTCAAACACCTGGAGTTGTTTGTTTGAGGAGCTCTTTATTATTCGTCTGTAACATCTCCAGACGCTCTGCTCCACCTGGTGATGTCATCAGGTGAACCTTTAGTTGAGTGGAGATGGGCGACTCCAGGACTGACATGATCCACATGATTCTAGTGAAGGTGGAGTTTAAAAACACAGTGGAGCACTTCCTGTATCACCACATGATGACATCACCAGGTGGAGCAGGGGATTATGGGACGTTTAAAGGGGACGTCTACCCGTTGATGCAGATGCCCTCCCCTCGGTCCTGGTCCTGGACGTGGGGCAGGACTCCGACCTCGGTCTGGACCATCCGGACCGTGGAGCGGTTCTGGACCCGGAGCTCGTAGTCGCGGAGCTGCCGCCAGAACCCGGCGTTGATCCGGACAAAAGGACGAGACTCCAGAACCTGTTTGTGAGACTGAGCCAGAGACAGACCGGAGAACCTGAGGAGGACAGGAACCAGGACTGAACCAGGTCTAAACCAGGACTGAACCAGGACTAAACCAGGACTGAACCAGGACTAAACCAGGGCTAAACCAGGACTGAACCAGGTCTAAACCAGGACTAAACCAGGACTGAACCAGGACTGAACCAGGACTGAACCAGGACTAAACCAGGGCTAAACCAGGACTGAACCAGGTCTAAACCAGGTCTGAACCAGGACTGAACCAGGTCTGAACCAGGACTAAACCAGGTCTAAACCAGGACTAAACCAGGACTAAACCAGGTCTAAACCAGGTCTAAACCAGGACTAAACCAGGTCTAAACCAGGTCTAAACCAGGACTAAACCAGGTCTAAACCAGGACTAAACCAGGACTAAACCAGGACTAAACCAGGTCTAAACCAGGACTAAACCAGGTCTAAACCAGGTCTAAACCAGGACTAAACCAGGACTAAACCAGGACTGAACCAGGACTGAACCAGGTCTAAACCAGGACTGAACCAGGACTAAACCAGGACTGAACCAGGACTAAACCAGGGCTAAACCAGGACTGAACCAGGTCTAAACCAGGACTAAACCAGGACTGAACCAGGACTGAACCAGGACTGAACCAGGACTAAACCAGGGCTAAACCAGGACTGAACCAGGTCTAAACCAGGTCTGAACCAGGACTGAACCAGGTCTGAACCAGGACTAAACCAGGTCTAAACCAGGACTAAACCAGGACTAAACCAGGTCTAAACCAGGTCTAAACCAGGACTAAACCAGGTCTAAACCAGGTCTAAACCAGGACTAAACCAGGTCTAAACCAGGTCTAAACCAGGACTAAACCAGGACTAAACCAGGACTAAACCAGGTCTAAACCAGGACTAAACCAGGTCTAAACCAGGTCTAAACCAGGACTAAACCAGGACTGAACCAGGACTGAACCAGGACTGAACCAGGTCTAAACCAGGACTGAACCAGGACTAAACCAGGACTAAACCAGGACTGAACCAGGTCTAAACCAGGACTAAACCAGGTCTAAACCAGGACTAAACCAGGTCTAAACCAGGACTAAACCAGGTCTAAACCAGGACTAATCCAGGACTAAACCAGGACTAAACCAGGTCTAAACCAGGACTGAACCAGGACTAAACCAGGACTAAACCAGGACTAAACCAGGTCTAAACCAGGACTGAACCAGGACTGAACCAGGACTAAACCAGGACTAAACCAGGACTAAACCAGGACTAAACCAGGTCTAAACCAGGTCTAAACCAGGACTAAACCAGGACTAAACCAGGTCTAAACCAGGACTAAACCAGGTCTAAACCAGGACTAATCCAGGACTAAACCAGGACTAAACCAGGTCTAAACCAGGACTGAACCAGGACTAAACCAGGACTAAACCAGGACTAAACCAGGTCTAAACCAGGACTGAACCAGGACTAAACCAGGACTAAACCAGGACTAAACCAGGTCTAAACCAGGTCTAAACCAGGACTAATCCAGGACTAAACCAGGTCTAAACCAGGACTGAACCAGGACTAAACCAGGACTAAACCAGGACTAAACCAGGACTGAACCAGGACTGAACCAGGACTGAACCAGGACTGAACCAGGACTAAACCAGGACTGAACCAGGGCTAAACCAGGACTAAACCAGGTCTAAACCAGGACTAAACCAGAACTGAACCAGGACTAAACCAGGACTGAACCAGGACTAAACCAGGACTGAACCAGGACTAAACCAGGACTAAACCAGGTCTAAACCAGGACTAAACCAGAACTGAACCAGGACTAAACCAGGACTGAACCAGGACTAAACCAGGTCTAAACCAGGTCTAAACCAGGTCTAAACCAGGACTGAACCAGGTCTAAACCAGGTCTAAACCAGGACTAAACCAGGACTGAACCAGGACTGAACCAGGACTAAACCAGGACTGAACCAGGACTAAACCAGGACTGGACCAGGACTGGACCAGGACTAACCTGATGAGAAAGGCGAGGACCAGGGCTGGGGACCTGCTCCTTCCTGCAGTGCAGTGGACCAGGCAGTTCTGGTTCTGGTTCAGGTTTTGGTGGATCTTCTCTGAGACCGGGTCGAAGTACTGGTCTAAGGAGGCGTGAGGCAAGTCCTGGACCGGGATCTCAACCACCTCCAGACCCGAGACCTGCGAGAGTCCACAGGAAGTCCTCAGTGTTCAAGAGGCCGTGGACTGATCCTCTGCAGCTCATGTCAGTGTTCCCTGGTGCTCGCTGTAGGCACTGCTCTGTCTGAAGCTTGTTGGACTTGAACCTTTTATTTTTATTTTAACACAATCTGACCATAAAGACCTGGTTTAGTATCAGTGACAACAACCTCTCCCTGAAGAGCACACACACAGCACGCCCCCCTCACCATCACCGGGGCTGCTGTGGAGAAGCAGCACCAAGTTCCTGGGTGTGCATATCTCTGAGGACCTCTCCTGGTCAAAGAACACTGCATCACTGACCAGTAAAGCCCAACAGCGACTCTACTTCCTCCACAAGCTGAAGAGAGCCAGAGCCCCAGCTCCATCATGAGCACCTTCTACAGAGGCACCATAGGTCACATCCTCACCAGCTGCATCACTGTGTGGTATGGCACCTGCACCGTGTCCTGCACCCGGAAAAAGCTACACCGAGTAGTGAGAGCAGCTGAGAGAATCGTGGGTGTCTCTCTCCCCTCCCTGCAGGACATCTACCGCACCCGCCTCACCCGCCTCACCCTCTGGGTGATCCCACCCACCCATCCAACTGCCTCTTCAGTCTGCTGCCATCAGGAAGGAGACTGAGGAGCCTCAGGGCCAAGACCAGCAGACTGAAAGACAGCTTCATCCACCAAGCTGTCAGGATGCTCAACTCTCTCCCAATCACACTGCTGCTTAAACGACACCGACACTGCTGCTTAAACGACAACGACACTGCTGCTTAAATGACACCGGCACTGCTGCTTAAATGACACCGGCACTGTTGCTTAAATGACACTGCTGCTTAAATCACACTGACACTGCTGCTTAAATCACACTGACACTGCTGCTTAAATTACACTGTTGCTTAAATTACACTGACACTGCTGCTTAAATGACACTGACACCGCTGCTTAAACGACACTGCTGCTTAAACGACACTGCTGCTTAAACGACACTGCTGCTTAAACAACACTGCTGCTTAAACGACACTGCTGCTTAAATGACACCGACACTGCTGCTTAAATGGTCACATCTTTATATAGCGCTTTTCCACCTTCAAGGCACCCAAAGCGCTTTACAACAAGGAACCACTCACCCATTCACACACCAGTGTACACAGACACTGGGGGCGAGGAGGGTTAAGTGTCTTGCACAAGGACACAACAGCAGCATTCATCTGTGGGAGCTGGAATCATACCAACCAACCTGTGGGTCAGTGGATCTGACTGCTCAACCACTGATGACACCGGCACTGCTGCTTAAATGACACTGACACTGCTGTTTAAATGACACTGACACTGCTGCTTAAATGACACATTTGAGCTTTATTCCGCTCCACATTGTGTGTTTTACTTATTTGTATTATACACAAGCCTTTTGTACTTTTACTACAGGTATATGTGATGTAGTAGCAGTAGTAGTAGTAGTAGTAGTAGTAGTAGTAGTAGTAGTAGTAGTAGTAGTACTTTTACTACAGGTATATGTGATGTTTTAGTCCTGGTGTTTATTGTCGTGTTTATCACATGTTTTATGTTCACTGTGGGACTAGGGGGCGCTCTACATATGGTTTTTGACAGTAAACGTGCACTTTGAGCTGGTTGTACCTGTGGATACTGGACTCCTGGGACTCCGCTGGCGTTGACGATGAGTTTGATTTTTCTTCGGGTCAAAACTGCAGCGTTCAGCGCCGAGTCCAGATCAGAGACAAACAGACCCGGGGACACCTGAGACACGGACATGAGACCTGCATATACAAATATATATATACCATATATACATACCAAATATATATATACCATATATACATACCAAATATATATATACCATATATACATACAAATATATATATACCATATATACATACCAAATATATATATACCATATATACATACCAAATATATTTATACCATATATACATACCAAATATATATATATACCATATATACATACAAATATATATATACCATATATACATACCAAATATATATATATACCATATATACATAGCCAAATATATGAGCGGCGAAACGTTTTCATACCAAATATATATATATACCATATATACATACAAATATATATATACCATATATACATACCAAATATATATATACCATACATATGTGTATATACATATACAGTATAATATACAGTATAACGTGCAATATCCTTTTTCAACACTCTCCTCGTTACTGTTTAATTATTATTACTTATTTTATTATTATTATTACTTATTTGATTCCATTCTTGCTGCACTTTTCTTTCTTGTTCAAACTGTCCCTACCTGGAGTTACTGTGACAAGTACATTTCTCCTGTGTGAGATCAATAAAGTCTGATCTGATCTTATATATATACATATACAGCATATTCATAAGCAATATTTTTTCTTCCTTGTTTTCCCGAGATAACGAGATCATTAATTTGAGATCTCGAGAAAACAAAACTGTTATCTGGAGATCTCGAAATAACAGCTGCGATACCGACAGAGGCCACGCCCCCTGTAGGCCAGACAACGAAGGCGGAAGACTGTAGAGAAATACTTTTTTAGTTTTATCGAGATAACGGAATAAGAAGAAGTGACTTTACTGATCTCACACAGGAGAATTTCTCCTCTGTATTTAACCCGTCCTGTTATCAGGAGCAGTGAGCAGCACATTCCTGCGCCCGGGACCATCTCCAGGATCTTCTGCTTCGGTTTGGTCAGGACCTCTGGAGGATTTACTTATGGTGCATGTTTTGGGTTGGTGGGGGAAACCGGAGTGCCCGGAGGAACCCCACCCAGACACGGGGAGAACATGCAAACTCCACACATAATTTTGTTTTCTCGAGATAACGGAATAACTGTTTGTTTTCTCGGGATCTCGAATTAAATATCTCATTTTGTCTGATAACAAGGAAGAAAAAGCTTGTGAATATGGCCTCTGTCGGCTTCCGCACAAATCATTTCTCTTGTGGATCAATAAAGTTTGTCCGGGTGTAAGAAAAAGCTGTTGTCAGAAGTGGGATTCGAACCCACGCCTCCAGGGGAGACTGCGACCTGAACGCAGCGCCTTAGACCGCTCGGCCATCCTGACGGTGAGAGTGCCCAGGCACGGACACTCACATAAACCTCCGCGGAGACTGTGGAAAGACACGGGACCCCACGGGACCCCGCGGTCTGTGTTTTTCGTGATTTAGAATCATTTATCTGATCAGTAATCACGGTTTGTCCCGGTTCGTCCCGGTTTGACTCGGGACATGTGAGGACAGAGCGCGGGTCACGGGGCTGTGAGTCACCGCCGGGTTAAATAGTTCCGTTTTCACTCGGCTCTTTGGAGAACGACGCCCCGAGGTGAGCCGCACACACCGAATAACCGAACACTTCTTTAACAAACACATTCGAACAGGTTTTGCCCCGGGGGTTTGGAATAGCGCTAATCTGACCGGTTTATAACGCGTTTACTGCGCAGGAACAGCGAACCCCGTACAACAAACCACTGAAAGTACGTTCTCTCACGTTTTATTTCCAAATAATGTGTTGAAAATAAATGTTTAAATAATCCGAATGTTAAATATAAAACTGTGACGCGTTCGGCTCTGGAACAAATCACTCATGTTGTGCAGATTAAACAAAAGTCTGAGTTTACCTTCAGGAACGTCGACGCTTTTCGACGCAAATCGTTTATGCGGAAGCGGCGCTTAAACTGGCGCAAAACTCCGCAAAGGTGAAATAAAATAATAAAGAGTTCAACCGCACAAGGTTTAGACAAACTGCGGCGTTTTAAAGTTTATTTTTAGCCAAAACAGCGTTTCCGCAGATCGGACTTTAGCTCAGATTTCAGAATAAAAGCACATGGGGCTTTAGCTCAGATTTCAGAATAAAAGCACCAATCTAAAATATGGATATTAAAGTATCTAAACCAAAACTTTCATTAATGATCTGGCAAATAACCACAGCAACATTCTGATGTGACATGTTTATGTTAAATGTGAACAATATGTTCATGTTTAATTTTAATAATATGTTAATGTTAAATATGAATAATAATGTTAATGTCAAATTTAAATATGTTTGTGTTAAATATTAGTCATATGTTAATGTTTAAAGTTAATAATATGTTCATGTTAAATATTGATAATCACGTAATGCAGTTCTCACATTTGCAGTCCCGGGTTTCTCCAGCAGGTGGCGCCAGAGAAACGAGTCCTCCCGAATGACCAAAGATCGTACTTCCAGAGCATTAAATATTTCACTTATGGAAGGTGATATGTGTTTTACAGAAAGAATTGATCCTTTGCAGCTGATGTCATCAATATTCTCTGGGGATGTGAGGCTAACTCTAAGCACTGCTCTGTCTGAAGATCCGTTATTCAAGTTAGACTTTGTTTTCACCCAGCCTGACCATAAAGAATTGATTTATGTGAAGTGTGCGGTTAAACGAGTTCCTCTAAAGAACATCGGGCACAAGAGCGTGAACGTTCTGACTACAGGGAAATGAAAATGTGCTTTGAAAAACTCTAGAAAAAATCCCAAAGTTGTCTTTTGTCAGTGCTTGCTAATGTGTACATTGTGTCACCATGGTAACTGCTGAACGCTCCATACAGAACACCCCCAACGTCTAACCCATCGGTCGCTTCAGTGGGTTCTGACACGATTTTCTGTATTTTCTGATGCAGCAAAATGACAAGGCGTCAAAACGAGAACTCCAAAAACAGAAGCGGAACCAAGACTTCAATCCTGCCTCAAGTCCGGTACCACCCGAGTATCCAGAACCCTGCCAAACACACCCGGACCACTGAGAAAGCCTCCAAAACCCTGCAGGATGAAAGTGACCCAAACGGACTGAAGTGTGGTGAAGATGAACCTCAAAGTTTAGCTGAAAACACAAGACAAGGTTTGAAAAGTGAGAATTTTGGAGCTTTTGATGGAACTTCTCCTGAAGCCGAAATTGTTCCAAAAAATTCAGGAAACAAACTCTTGATCTGGGCTCAAGTTGAGGACCACCCGAGGATCAGGACACCCTCGCCTCAGAAGTCTGAAGTCCAAAAAACTACAAACTGTGGAAAATTTGGGGAAAATTTTCAAACGTCAAGGCGAAGTTCCAAAAGTGTAAAAAGTGGAGCCCGGAAAGAACCAAAGCGCGAGTCAAAAACCCAAACTTCAGGAAAGAAAATCATACCTCACGTCTGGTACCATCCAAGTATGAAAATTTCACAAGTCACTGGAGGAACTGTTGTGTCTACGAGCTCGCAGGAAATGGACCAATCAAAACGCACGGATGAGGTGAAGGATGGGGAGGGTGGCGCCGCGCGATCAGCTCCACGGGGTGGCGCTAGAGTCCAAGACGGAAGGTCAGATGATGCAACTCGAAATGGCCAACGGAGGCAAGAAGCAAATGAAACCAGGAAAACCTCTCAGCAGAATTGTGATGGAACTCCAAAAGGAACGTCTAAAAACACTGGACCAGAAGACGGGGGTGGGGATTGCGAGATAGGGCCAAAAGATGAGCCTCTAAACGGCGGAAAGATGGACAGTGCCAAGACGAGATTCAGTGGAGAAGATTCAAACCAGTTTTCACAAGTTCAAGCTCGAAAAAAAACTAGGAAAAACACGAAAAAGACTGAAGCGCCGCGTGGTGCAGACGGCGAGAATGGGTCAAACGATGAGCGAACAGACGGAGCTAACGTGGAGAATCAAACGTCAACGTCGGTGAATTCTGACCGAGGAGACGCCACGGGAGACTCGGCGCGAAAAGGAGCGCGGAAAAAATCCAAAAAGTTGAACCAAATTTCTGGAAAAGAGCAAGAATTCCACAGTCCTGAGCCGGGTCCCGCTGTAGACCAGGCCTTGGATCTGGACTTGGCGCTACCCAGACCAGGATCTTCGTTGGACCAGGTTCTCGTGGAGCAGGTGGAAGTCCGGACTCGAGGCCAGAGGAACAACCCAGACTGGTTCAGATTCAGGAAGAACCGGATCACGGCGTCTGTGGCTCATTCCATCGCTCACTGTAAATTTGTGAACGGAAAAAGTACAACTCCCCCCAAGTCCTACGTCAGGACTGTTCTAGGTACTAAACCAGGTCTAAACCAGGACTACACCAGGACTACACCAGGACTACACCAGGACTACACCAGGACTACACCAGGACTAAACCAGGACTAAACCAGGACTAAACCAGGTCTAAACCAGGACTACACCAGGACTACACCAGGACTAAACTAGGACTACACCAGGACTACACCAGGACTACACCAGGACTAAACCAGGACTAAACCAGGTCTAAACCAGGACTACACCAGGACTACACCAGGACTAAACTAGGACTACACCAGGACTACACCAGGACTAAACTAGGACTACACTAGGCCTAAACTAGGACTAAACCAGGACTAAACCAGGACTACACCAGGACTAAACCAGGACTAAACTAGGACTGAACCAGGACTGAACCAGGACTACACCAGGACTAAACCAGGACTAAACCAGGACTACAGCAGGACTAAACCAGGACTAAACTAGGACTACACTAGGACTAAACTAGGACTGAACCAGGACTACACCAGGACTAAACCAGGACTAAACCAGGACTAAACTAGGACTACACTAGGACTAAACTAGGACTAAACTAGGACTAAACCAGGACTAAACCAGGACTAAACCAGGACTAAACCAGGACTAAACTAGGACTACACTAGGACTAAACTAGGACTACACTAGGACTAAACTAGGACTAAACCAGGACTAAACCAGGTCTAAACCAGGTCTAAACCAGGACTACACCAGGACTACACCAGGACTACACTAGGACTAAACTAGGACTAAACTAGGACTAAACCAGGACTAAACCAGGTCTAAACCAGGACTACACCAGGACTACACCAGGACTAAACTAGGACTACACTAGGACTAAACTAGGACTAAACCAGGACTAAACCAGGACTACACCAGGACTAAACCAGGACTAAACTAGGACTGAACCAGGACTACACCAGGACTAAACCAGGACTAAACCAGGACTACAGCAGGACTAAACCAGGACTAAACTAGGACTACACTAGGACTAAACTAGGACTGAACCAGGACTACACCAGGACTAAACCAGGACTAAACTAGGACTACACTAGGACTACACTAGGACTAAACTAGGACTAAACCAGGACTAAACCAGGACTAAACCAGGACTAAACCAGGACTAAACCAGGACTACACCAGGACTACACCAGGACTACACCAGGACTGAATCAGGACTAAACTAGGACTACACCAGGACTACACCAGGACTGAATCAGGACTAAACCAGGACTAAACCAGGACTAAACTAGGACTACACCAGGACTACACCAGGACTACACCAGGACTGAATCAGGACTAAACCAGGACTAAACCAGGACTAAACCAGGACTACACCAGGACTAAACCAGGACTAAACTAGGACTACACTAGGACTACACTAGGACTACACTAGGACTAAACCAGGACTACACCAGGACTAAACCAGGACTAAACCAGGACTAAACCAGGACTACACCAGGACTAAACTAGGACTACACTAGGACTACACTAGGACTAAACTAGGACTAAACCAGGACTAAACCAGGACTAAACCAGGACTAAACCAGGACTAAACCAGGACTAAACCAGGACTACACCAGGACTACACCAGGACTGAATCAGGACTAAACTAGGACTACACCAGGACTACACCAGGACTACACCAGGACTGAATCAGGACTAAACCAGGACTAAACCAGGACTACACCAGGACTAAACCAGGACTACACCAGAACTACACCAGGACTACACCAGGACTGAATCAGGACTAAACCAGGACTACACCAGGACTAAACCAGGACTACACCAGAACTACACCAGAACTACACCAGGACTACACCAGGTCTAAACCAGGACTGAATCAGGACTAAACTGTGTTGTTTGCTGCACAGGTGAGAGTCGTCGTGTTGAGACCAGAGCCATGACGTGGGGCATCGATCATGAGGAGGAGGCTGTCCTCAAGTATCAGGTCCAAACTCACACTTCACACATCCGACCTGCTAACCCAACCTGCTAACCCGCTAACCCAACCTGCTAACCCGCTAACCCAACCCGCTAACCCAACCTGCTAACCCGCTAACCCAACCTGCTAACCCAACCCGCTAACCCAACCTGCTAACTCGCTAACCCAACCTGCTAACCCAACCCGCTAACCCGCTAACCCAACCCGCTGACCCAACCTGCTAACCCCCTAACCCAACCTGCTAACCCGCTAACCCAACCTGCTAACCCAACCTGCTAACCCGCTAACCCAACCCGCTAACCCGCTAACCCAACCCGCTGACCCAACCTGCTAACCCAACCTGCTAACCCCCTAACCCAACCTGCTAACCCGCTAACCCAACCTGCTAACCCAACCTGCTAACCCAACCTGCTAACCCCCTAACCCAACCTGCTAACCCGCTAACCCAACCTGCTAACCCAACCTGCTAACCCAACCTGCTAACCCGCTAACCCAACCCGCAGGGCGTGGTTGGGCTCCACGTGTCCGGACGGTTCGAGTGTTGGGAGACACTCGTGGTCATGCTCTGTGCGTCTGTGCGCCCCCTGCAGGAGAAGCAGAGCGCCGCCCTGGCCCGCCGCCTCCGCGTGCAGGACTGCGGGCTCTTCGTCGACGCCGCTCGGCCCTGGTTGGCCGCGAGTCCGGACGGGATCGTGACGGACGCGGAGACCGGCCAATGGCTGCGCTGCCTCGAGGTCAAGTGTCCCTTCAAACACAGAGCGCGCTCAGTAGAGACGGCGGCGAAGAGCGACCGCAGCTTCTGTCTGGAGCTGACTGACCAGGAGGGGGCGCAACAGGTAACACCAGCAGGACTGAACCAGGACTGAACCAGGACTAAACCAGGACTGAACCAGGACTAGACCAGGACTAAACCGGGACTGAACCAGGACTAGACCAGGACTAAACCAGGACTGAACCAGGACTAAACCAGGACTAACCCAGTCTCCTCTGGTCTCCACCTCAGTTCTCCCTGAAGAAGACCCACCCGTACTTCACACAGGTGCAGGTCCAGTTGGCGCTGACCGGGTTGAAGAAGTCCGACTTCGTGGTCTTCACGGAGAAGGACCTGGCCGTGGTCCAAGTCCAGTTCGACCCGGACTTTTGGGACCAGACCGTGTCCAAACTGGAGCGGTTCTACTCAGAGGCTGTGGTCCCAGAGCTGAGAAAGAGGAACCCTGCCTGGAACCCAGAGATCTGAACCAGGACTGAACCAGGACTAAACCAGGACTGAACCAGGACTGAACCAGGACTAAACCAGGACTAAACCAGGACTGAACCAGGACTGAACCAGGACTAAACCAGGTCTAAACTGGGACTAAACCAGAACTGAACCAGGTCTAAACCGGGTTGTTTCCATGTTTGTGTTTGTCGTTTGTGGAGTTTCATTAAATGTGTAAAAATGTTTTAAACTTTGTTTCATATTTAGTCTTTTTAAACAGAAAGGCTCTTTTGTCCCAAACGGACAGGTCGCTGTTTGGTGCAGTGAGTTTGAGAAGTGTGAACCCTCTGCTCCAGGAGAAGTCCAGTTCAGGCACGAGACGCTGACAAAGACAAAAGTTTGAAATGTTTTCCATTCACAAATGAAAGAAGAAAATGGAACTTTGTCACAGCAGCTCAAGTGTCGAGCTGGAGGTTTGTGGAACAGCTTCATAAATCTGCTCCATCACCAGATCTTCAACCAGGACTGAACCAGGACTGAACCAGGTCTAAACCAGGACTACACCAGGACTAAACTGGGTCTAAAACAGGACTGTGGAGTTTCATTAAATGTGTAAAAATGTTTTAAACTTTGTTCGTTTAGTACAACTTCAGGACTCACCTGAAAACTCAAAAACTTTTTCATTCATAATTCAACAAAAATGTGCACAAGACCAGAGTCCCTGTGATGAGATCAGGCGTCCTGACGAAATGACCTCCCTGTCGATCTGGGCTCCCGAGCGCTACTGCACATGTGCAGTACATGCCCCTCCGCACCCCCCCTACTGCACATGTGCAGTACATGCCCCTCCGTACCCCCCCTACTGCACATGTGCAGTACATGCCCCTCCGCACCCCCCTACTGCACATGTGCAGTACATGCCCCTCCGCACCCCCCTACTGCACATGTGCAGTACATGCCCCTCCGCACCCCCCCTACTGCACATGTGCAGTACATGCCCCTCCGTACCCCCCCTACTCCCCCTGTGCAGTACATGCCCCTCCGTACCCCCTACTGCACATGTGCAGTACATGCCCCTCCGCACCCCCCCTACTGCACATGTGCAGTACATGCCCCTCCGCACCCCCCCTACTGCACATGTGCAGTACATGCCCCTCCGCACCCCCCCTACTGCACATGTGCAGTAGGGGGGGTGCACATGTGCAGTACATGCCCCTACACGCGGTTACAGTTTAAATGCCGTCGATCTGACCCAAGGCAGCAGAGGTCAGTTTTTATGACATAAATATGTGTAGCCCATGTGGTCTTACTATTACATCGATTTCACCTAAATCAATGGAATAACATGGATGTAGTAAACATTTATAGATGTTTATAGATTTCTGTGTGTAGATGTTTGTTGTAGGAACTTGAGGACTTCAGGCCGTGAAGTCCCAGGACAGAAATGTTCAAACTGTTGTTCATGAGCAGCAGGACGGCAGCAGCTGTGGGATTCTGGTTTTAAAGGTCAACATTTCAGTGTTTCCAGTCATTTCTTTCTCTTATATTTATCCAGTGCCTGAAATTGCATTAATCAGACCCTCCAGGAAGTCGCGATTTGCAACTTCAGCCAATCCCCGTGAATTCAGGGCGGTGTTACAATTTTGACCAATCACCGCAACTTTCCCACAATTTTTACTAATTTTGACCAATCATCGGCGACGTATTGAACTCACGTCGACCCACTTCCTTCTGCCTTACTTCCGTGTGACGAAACTGTGGCCGTGTCCCCAGTTCGGAGCGTGGTTTGAAGGGGCTCAGACTGCAGTCAAGGCAGTGCACACTTGCTCAGCCCTGAGTGCACTCCACAGACCGCATGGCCGTCTGCGAAATGCGACAGGTCTCGCAACTACGGGAAGCAGCCGCCGACTCCATTTTCTCCCGTAGATGAAGTAGCGCGGTGCATGCTGGGATATGAGTGTGTGAAGCGTGCTTTTTCACGCGCTTGGTCCACGCCCCGATTTCCATGGAAACGACTGCGGTCTGTGAACGCGTGTTTTAACTGTGCATGGGACAAAAAAGAAATGACGCACATGCCCTTCAAACCACGCTCCGAACTGTGAACTCTGGGAACTGGGACACGGCTTCTAATGGCAAAGAAACATGTCTGCGGCGCCATTTGCCCACAAAAATAACAGCAAAAGACCGAAACAGTTCCCCTCCTAGTAATTTATTTTGGATGTTGGTAAGGTTGTTTTAGGACCATATCTGTGATCTCTGTGTCTTTGTATTATTCTTTGTCAGTAATAACTCAATCAGTATTCAAAATATTACTCCATTTTAATTACAAAAAGGGAAAATCACAACTATTTATCGCAACTTTCACTTCCTCCCGCAACAAAATCGCAACAAAAACCTTAAAAGCACCGCAACTTTCATCACAACTTTTTGGAAAAGCTCCCGCAAATTCAGGCATTTTAGCCCGAAACAATCACAAAATGCCCGTGAAATCCTGGGGGGTCTGGTTTTGAAGTTTGCAGAAGAGATTCTGAAAAACAGCGACATCACATGGATGGAGACCCTGAAGAGGTCCTGAAGGCTCGACTGGAGGTCACGTGTCTCGAGGCAGCACAGTGGGGACACATTTCCCTCCTTGGATGGACTGTATAGATTTTTGTAAATAAATGTTTCTTCTGTCGTCCCTTTTCCTGTTCTCAGACATCATGAATGTTTTAAATG
>JAVJIX010000272.1:375000-682500 GCA_036785185.1 Paratrypauchen microcephalus
ACGCGGTCCGAAGACCGCAGTCGTTAAGTGGTCTGCGGACTGCAGTCGGGGCTGAGCAAGTGTGCACCGACTTGACTGCAGTCTGAGCCCCCTTCGGGCCGCGCTCCGAGCTGTGCGCTCTGGGAACTGGGACACAGCCGCAGTTTCGTTTTGTCACACGGAAGTAAAGCAGAATGTTGCGGCTTCCAAACTCAAACCTTTTAGCCACCGAGAACATGAGGCGCAGATTTGTGACGCCCAAAGAGGAGGCTATGGTGACAGATACGCTGAGATCCAGATATGCGTTTTGTGCATTTATTACAAAAAGAGCGCACACAGCTATGACAGCGCAGCAGGATGAAATGGAACTCATGAAAACCAGCAGGATGAACAGATTAACGTGAAAGATGAATGAATGGTTTGCGTTCAACAAAAAATACGGCTACACCCCAACCCTGACTCTCTCCTCTGTGTGACAGGTGAGCGCGCGCTTTACGTACGTGCACACACACACACACTCACGTGACCCACCGCCTCTGCCGCACACACACACACAAACGCACCGTGCACCTCATCTCAGTTATGTCTCCTACACAGAAGGAAGTTGGTCGGCGTTCAATACGTCGCCGATGACTGGTCAAAATTAGTAAAAATTGCGGAAAAGTTGCGGTGATTGGTCAAAATTGCAACATCGCCCTGAATTCACGGGGATTGGCTGAAGTTGCGTTGAAGTTGCAAATCGCAACATCGCGAATTCCTGGAGGGTCTGCCAAGTCTGCCGACAGGTTGAGTCCAGTGAAGAGTCTCTGCTCGGTCTCGGTCTCAGTCTGGTCTCGGTCTGGTCTCAGTCCTAGTCCTGGTCTCAGTCTCAGTCTCAGTCTCAGTCTCGGTCCCAGTCCGGGTCTGGACGTACGATGCAGATCCGGGAGTCCAGGTCTGCCGACAGGTTGAGTCCAGTGAAGAGTCTCTGCTCGGGGCTGTAGTAGAACTCCACCTCGTCCAGCTGCAGGATCGGAGGAGACAACTTCTCAAACTGATCCGGAAATCTGCAAACAAACAGGTTAAAGCCACAGTGTGGGACATTTCAGGGTTTTAGAGGGTCAAACGAGTCTCACCGCAGCACGACCTCTGTCTCCTTCTCCAGAGGCTTCAGCTCAGGCCTGAAAACAGAAGAGAGATTAGGACTGGGCGGTATACCGGTTCATACCCAATACCAGTGTTCATATGGATTTTACATTTACTGCAGTCCCGGTGAGTGTGTGCGTACAAAACGGGGGAACACAGAGCGCCGGAACGTTGCTCCGGGGGACTGTTTTGCAGTGGCGTGAGAATGGTGGAAACGTAAGCCATGTTCCAATTCGAGGGCTGCGGCCTCCGCTGCTTTTTCGGCGGCTCCAAGGGCTGTAGCCCTCGAACTCGCCTCCGCGGACCACAAGGCCGTTGCCAAAATGGGGCAGAGCCGCTCCCGAGATGCTAATGCTAATGCTAACAACACGCAAATTCCGCACACGGATCAATAACCCTGGAATTGGGACACTACAGTGTGTGAGCGCTGAACAACATGGACGTTGTTGTTAGAAACAGGAACTTCTACTGAAAAGAGGAGCCGTGTCAGGAGTGTGGAAGAACTTCAGCTTTAAAAAATCTGATGCTGATCAAACAAACATTCTGTAAATGTCGTCGGGCTAAAGTTGTAGCGACTCAGACGTCGCTCAAAGACGCGTTTGCAAAGGGGACCGCCTACGACAAGAAAAGCAAACGAACGATATAACCGACGCTGTTACTGTCCACTTCACCAAAGACATGGGACCACTTAGTCCTGTTGAGAAAGGAGCTTCAGGGAGATGATTAAAGCTCTGGACCCACAGATGTTTTACCAACTCACATTTACTGCACCAAATATTCTCCTAATTATTAGGAAATGGGGTGAACACCGAGTCATGCAGGAAAAAAAAATACCATCGAATACCGTGACACCGATATCATTTTGAAAAATAAAGTGAAATTAATTTTTGGTCATACCGCCCAGGTCTAAAAGAGATTATAACGAGAAAAGAGAAGAGAGCGACAGACTCCAGCACAGGTGAGTTTAAACTGAATCCAGTGATGTTTTTTGTGTCTATGGCGACGTTCACACTGCAGCCTGAAGTGACCCGTTCATCCGACCCGGGCGTGTTTCCTCCAGTGAGAGTGGTACAAGTCGGCGCTCACAAATGTGCACAAACGTTCTTCTCGTCATGTGAAAATAGTAAATGAACTCCGGGTCAGTGAAGCGGCGAAGCACGTAGCGATCCCACCACTCTCCGCACCAACGCGTTCATTTCTACGGACGTTGCTGCCGCTGCCCCACAAAACACCGTGGCCAAAAACCTCGTCCTTCTCCGTCTCCTCCTTAAAACAAATAAGCTGTACATGTTCTGGCTCCGGTACGGCAGCAACTTTAGGCGACTTCCGTAAACACTGAGCACGCTCGCTGCACGTGACCTTGTCATGTCCTCCGAGGGGCATGCGGGACACTTTTGGGGAGTTTAGCGTTCACACTGGAGATCACAGACAAGTCGCATTTAACTCATTCACTGCCGGCCTGTTTTCAGAATTCTAACCCCAGAGTGCCACAGGTTTCAGTAGAATTTCACTGATTTTCCAAGACCCACAGAATACTGAGTTCTTTGACTATATAAACATGGGACACATCAAAATAAAGTGTCGACTCTCTTCTTTCACCTGGAAAAAAAATTATGTTTCTAACCTTTTCGGTTCTCAAATAACTGATAGTAGAACATAGGGAAGTTTCAGCAAAAACACTGGTTTTTGAGCAAGAAATGGAGAAAACGAGCGTTTAGTTCAGAGAAGGATTTCGAGCAGATCAGTGACTTTGACATCAATATTTATCGATTTAGTGACACCTCAAACATCTAAAATAACAGAGAAAGAGATTTTTGATGACAAAGTACATTTTTTATTTATAAATATAAGAATATAAGGCTCTGTGAATCCTTCAACTCAATTGTGCCAAGAGATGTTTACAGGATATAATATATTTTCATATAAAATAGAACTTTGTCACTTCACAACAATATTGAGGCTCAGAGTACACACTCATATACACACACACACACACACACACCTACATACACACACACACACACACACACACATATATACGTATATGTACATACACACAAGCCCATGCATAAACCTTTACACACACACAGCTACACACGCACATACACACACGCGCACGCACGCATACACACACACACATATAAACTCAATTCTTCTCATCTCGTGCCTCTTTGGAGAGCAGAATCCAAGTCAGTAAACTTCTTTGGCACTGTCGTAGTTCTCCCTGCTCTGCTGCGCGGAGCAGGGAGTCCCCCTGCTCCGCGCAGCAGAGCAGGACACGCCCCCTGCCTCAGCCAGAGCAGATCTCTGCCCCGACATCGCTGCGTGTCTCTGTGATCCTCTGATCCGGGATCTTGGGTCCCAAAAGCGATCAAACCGCTCCGTAGGCCCTGATCAACAGTTATCTGCTTTTCCGGGTTCACTCGCCTCACCATCTTACTCCATTCGCCTCCACTCGCACTCCACAGTACACATACACTACACTCCTCTCCTCTCCCGCCTCTCCGATCGGCAGATAATGATACAAGATCGCCACCTACAGGTTGGGAAGTGTGAATTACACCTTCAAAGCTGCTCCAGGTCGTATCCTAGCAACCCCCGCTGAAAAACGTCCTTGACGAGTTTATTCGTCACGGCACTCAACGTTCGGATTCAACATGACGAGAAAACTCGTCACCGGCAGTCAATGAGTTAACTGGAAATGTGAACGGCCTCGCAAAAAAATCAGATTTCACAAAAAAATCGTAATTGAGCATTAATCAGACCCTCCAGGAATTCGCGATGTTGCGATTTGCAACTTCAGCCAATCCCCGTGAATTCAGGGCGGTGTTGCAATTTTGACCAATCACCGCAACTTTCCCGCAATTTTTACTAATTTTGACCAATCATCGGCGACGTATTGGAGCGTGGTTTGAAGGGGCTCAGACTGCAGTCAAGGCGGTGCACACTTGCTCAGCCCTGAGTGCACTCCGCGGACCGCATGGCCGTCTGCGAAATGCGACAGGTCTCGCAACTACGGGAAGCAGCCGCCGACTCCATTTTCTCCCGTAGAAGAAGTAGCGCGCGGTGCATGCTGCGCGAAGTGTGCTTTTTCACGCACTTGATCCACGCCCTGATTTCCATGGAAACGACTGCGGTCTGTGAACGCGTGTTAACTGCGCATGGGACAAAAAAGAAATGACGCACATGCCCTTCAAACCACGCTCCGAACTGTGCACTCTGAGAATTGGGACACGGCTTCTAATGGCAAAGAAACATGTCTGCGGCGCCATTTGCCCACAAAAATAACAGCAAAAGACCCAAACAGTTCCCCTCCTAGTAGTAATTTATTTTCCATGTTGGTAAGGTTGTTTTAGGACCATATCTGTGATCTCTGTGTCTTTGTATTATTCTTTGTCAGTAATAACTCAGTATTCAAAATATTACTCCATTTTAATTACAAAAAGGGAAAATCACAACTATTTATCACAACTTTCACTTCCTCCCGCAAGAAAATCACAACAAAAACCTTAAAAGCGCCGCAACTTTCATCGCAACTTTTTGGAAAAGCTCCCGCAAATTCAGGCATTTTAGCCGAAACAATCACAAAAAATGCCCATGAAATCCTGGGGGTCTGAATAAGCCCTGCAGTGTGAACGTATCCTAAGAATAAAGAGTCCTCCTCCCGTCCTTCACCTTCACTCGTCTCTGAGCCTCTAACTGTGTTCACTGGAAACGAGGAGCTGGGGTCAGGGTTAGACCCCAGAGTGACCAGGAGAGTCAGCGGTCAGGAGGGTCAGCGGTCAGGAGGGTCAGCGGTCAGGAGGGTCAGCGGTCAGGAGAGTCAGCGGTCAGGAGAGTCAGCGGTCAGGAGGGTCAGCGGTCAGGAGGGTCAGCGGTCAGGAGGGTCAGCGGTCAGGAGGGTCAGCGGTCAGGAGACACTCACAGTTTCTCCAGCAGTTTGAGTTTGCTCTGGACCTGCGCCGCTCGGTTGGCGTTGTACCGAAACCTGTCGATAAAAACCTGAAAGAACAAAAACACCACACAATCAGACATCAGGAGGAAGGGAGGAGGGAGGAAGGGAAGGAAGGAGGAAGGGAGGAAGGGAGGGAGGGAGGGAAGGAAGGAGGAAAGGAAGGAAGGAGGAAAGGAGGGAGGGAGGAAGGAAGGAGGAAAGGAAAGAAGGGAGGGAGGGAGGAAGGAGGGAGGGAGGGAAGGAAGGAGGAAAGGAAGGAATGAAGGATGGAAGGAGGGAAGGAAGGAAGGAGGGAGGAAAGGAAGGAATGAAGGAGGAAAGGAAGGAAGGAGGAAAGGAGGGAAGGAGGAAAGGAAGGAAAGAAAGAGGAAAGGAAGGAAGGAGGAAAGGAAGGAGGGAGGGAGGGAGGGAGGAAAGAAGGAAGGAGGGAGGGAGGAGGAAAGGAGGGAGGGAGGGAGGAAGGAAAGAAGGAAGGAGGGAGGGAGGGAGGAAGGAAGGAGGAAAGGAAGGAAGGAGGAAAGGGAGGAAGGAAGGAGGAAAGGAAGGAAGGAGGAAAGGGAGGAAGGGAGGGAGGGAGGGAAGGAGGAAAGGAAGGAATGAAGGACGGAAGGAGGAAAGGAAGGAAGGAGGGAAGGAGGAAAGGAAGGAAGGAGGAAAGGAAGGAAGGAGGAAAGGAAGGAGGGAGGGAGAGAAGGAAGGAAGGAAGGAAGGAAGGAAGGAGGAAAGGAAGGAGGGAAGGACGAAAGGAAGGAAGGAGGAAAGGAAGGAGGGAGGGAGGGAGGGAGGGAGGGAGGGAGGAAGGAGGAAAGGAAGGAAGGAGGAAAGGATGGAAGGAGGAAAGGAAGGAAGGAAGGATGGAAGGAGGAAAGGAAGGAAGGAAGGAGGGAAGGAGGAAGGAGGGAAGGAGGAAAGAAGGAAGGAAGGAAGGAAGGAAGGAAGGAGGAAAGGAAGGAAGGAGGAAAGGAAGGAAGGAGTGAAAGAGGAAAGGAGGGAAGGAGGAAAGGAGTGAAGGAGGAAAGGAGTGAAGGAGGAAAGGAGTGAAGGAGGAAAGGAGTGAAGGATGCTGGGAGTGTCACCTGGATGTGCTGTCGGTACTGCAGTTGGGCCTCGTACTCTCGCTGTTGGTTTTTCAGGCGGTCTTCTTTGGTTTTGATGAAGTTTTCGTAGTCGCCGCGGTAACTGTCCAGCCGCTGCGTGTGCAGGTGGACGATGTCAGTGACCACGGCGTTCAGGAAGTTACGATCGTGAGACACAACCAGGATCGTAGACGCCCAGGTCTGAGGAGACAGAAGCAGGACTGAACCAGGACTAAACCGGGACTCAACCAGGACTAAACCAGGTCTGGACCAGGACTAAATCCCAGGCTGCTTTTGTTCATTCTGATCTAAACACAGTCTGGAAACGAGGCTAAGTGAGCTCTCCTGATTCTGGGAGCCAATCAGAGAGCAGGGAGGGGTGGAAAGACGGTGACTCGTACTACGGGACAAACGGAAACTTGTAGTTTGAACTGACAACTGACATGAGGCTCTGGGCTACGTATACGCCACATGATGGACATTCATAACGCCCAATAAACGATGGTAAACCACACCTCCACTACGAGATATTCAGGAGGTGCTCCAGACCAGATCTCACTGTGATATGGTCTGGTGTAAACCAGGCAAGGACTAAACCAGGACTAAACCAGGTCTGAACCAGGACTAAACCAGGACTAAACCTGGACTAAACCTGGACTAAACCAGGTCTGAACCAGGTCTGGACCAGGACTCAGGAGCACACACCTGGAGGTAGTTCTCCAGCCACAGAATGGCCCTCACGTCCAACATGTTCGTGGGTTCTGGAAAAAAAAAAAGAAAAAAAATCTGAAATCTGCAGAAGAAATTTAACAAAATAAAAGAAAAATTCAAATCACTGAAATCACTGAAATCACTGAAATCACTGAAATCACTGAAATCACTGACCGTCGAGCAGCAGCAGGTCCGGCCTGAGGACACAAACACAGATTTAACACTTAGAGGGGTATTTACCTCTGTGGGGCAATAAAGAGGGGTATTTACCTCTGTGGGGTATAACGGGGGGTATTTACCTCTGTGGGGTATAACGGGGGGTATTTACCTCTGTGGGGTATAACGGGGGTATTTACCTCTGTGGGGTATAACGGGGGGTATTTACCTCTGTGGGGTATAACGGGGGGTATTTACCTCTGTGGGGTATAACGGGGGGTATTTACCTCTGTGGGGCAATAAAGAGGGGTATTTACCTCTGTGGGGTATAACGGGGGGTATTTACCTCTGTGGGGTATAACGGGGGGTATTTACCTCTGTGGGGTATTACGGGGGGTATTTACCTCTGTGGGGTATAACGGGGGGTATTTACCTCTGTGGGGTATTACAGAGGAGGTATTTACCTCTGTGGGGTATTACAGAGGGGGTATTTACCTCTGTGGGGTATTACGGGGGGTATTTAGATCTACATGTTCCTTTTATTGTTTGGAAAATGTTTGATTTGCCCAAAAACAGATTCATGTTTTTTGTTTTTGTCTGAGTCTCTCCTTTGCTCTCGGCTCCAACTCCTCCCCCTGTGGAGCCTGGGGGCGGAGCCTCGTACAGGCTCGTACTGTGGAGCCCGGGGGCGGAGCCTCGCACAGACTCGTACTGTGGAGCCCGGGGGCGGAGCCTCGTACAGGGTTTGAATAGGGCCTGGGAGATCACTAGATGACTCAGACCTCTTTAAACAGTATTCTGAGTAAAAGTGGGACTCACCGAGCGAAGAGCGCTCTGGCCAACGCCAACCTCATCCTCCAGCCTCCGGAAAACTCCCTGCACCAAAACACCAAATCAGCAAATCACCAAAACACCAAATCACCAAAACATCAAAACATCAAATCACAGCCTCAGGATTCACGAGTGTGAGCGACGACACCACAAATCTAACATGTACTAAACCAGGACTAAACCAGGACTAAACCAGGTCTAAACCAGGACTAAACCAGGTCTAAACCAGGACTGGACCAGGACTAAAATGCCACAGGTAGAACCTTTCCTGGTGTGGATCAGAACCGGACTCAGACTGAATCAGCAGGTCTAAGGTCTTTGATCACGTGGGATCAGAATCGGTATGGAGTCTGGAGTCTGGAGTCTGGAGTGGTTCTGATCCTAAACGTGCAGGTCTTTAGAGGAGTCGTACTTTGTGGTCTGCTGCTGCATTCTGGGCGTGAACCCGAGACCGGCCAGGATCACCGAGGCGCTGAGGAAAGAGCAGAGGTCAGAGGTCAGCGGTCAGCGGTCAGGTCTGGACATGAGCCTGAAGGGGGCGTTACCGAGCGGGAGCCTTGTCGGCTTCGATCTCCTCCAGTTTGGCGTAGATCTCGGACAGTCGGGCGCTCTCCGTCCCATCGGCGCTGAACGAAAACACAAACACTTTCAGAAACAGGAACCTGCTGCAGCGCCTCTCCACAGACCTGACTCTGTGACTCTCCTCTCCACAGACCTGACTCTGTGACTCTCCTCTCCACAGACCTGACTCTACTGTGACTCTCCACAGACCTGACTCTACTGTGACTCTCCTCTCCACAGACCTGACTCTACTGTGACTCTCCTCTCCACAGACCTAACTCTACTGTGACTCTCCACAGACCTGACTCTACTGTGACTCTCCTCTCCACAGACCTGACTCTACTGTGACTCTCCTCTCCACAGACCTGACTCTACTGTGACTCTCCTCTCCACAGACCTGACTCTACTGTGACTCTCCTCTCCACAGACCTGACTCTACTGTGACTCTCCACAGACCTGACTCTACTGTGACTCTCCACAGACCTGACTCTGTGACTCTCCACAGACCTGACTCTACTGTGACTCTCCTCTCCACAGACCTGACTCTACTGTGACTCTCCTCTCCACAGACCTGACTCTGTGACTCTCCTCTCCACAGACCTGACTCTACTGTGACTCTCCTCCACAGACCTGACTCTACTGTGACTCTCCTCCACAGACCTGACTCTACTGTGACTCTCCTCTCCACAGACCTGACTCTACTGTGACTCTCCTCTCCACAGACCTGACTCTACTGTGACTCTCCTCTCCACAGACCTGACTCTACTGTGACTCTCCTCCACAGACCTGACTCTACTGTGACTCTCCTCCACAGACCTGACTCTACTGTGACTCTCCTCTCCACAGACCTGACTCTACTGTGACTCTCCTCCACAGACCTGACTCTACTGTGACTCTCCTCTCCACAGACCTGACTCTACTGTGACTCTCCTCCACAGACCTGACTCTACTGTGACTCTCCACAGACCTGACTCTACTGTGACTCTCCACAGACCTGACTCTACTGTGACTCTCCTCTACACAGACCTGACTCTACTGTGACTCTCCTCTACACAGACCTGACTCTACTGTGACTCTCCTCTCCACAGACCTGACTCTACTGTGACTCTCCTCTCCACAGACCTGACTCTACTGTGACTCTCCTCCACAGACCTGACTCTACTGTGACTCTCCTCTCCACAGACCTGACTCTACTGTGACTCTCCACAGACCTGACTCTACTGTGACTCTCCTCCACAGACCTGACTCTACTGTGACTCTCCTCCACAGACGTGACTCTACTGTGACTCTCCTCCACAGACCTGACTCTACTGTGACTCTCCTCCACAGACCTGACTCTACTGTGACTCTCCTCTCCACAGACCTGACTCTACTGTGACTCTCCTCTCCACAGACCTGACTCTACTGTGACTCTCCTCCACAGACCTGACTCTACTGTGACTCTCCTCTCCACAGACCTGACTCTACTGTGACTCTCCTCTCCACAGACCTGACTCTACTGTGACTCTCCTCTCCACAGACCTGACTCTACTGTGACTCTCCACAGACCTGACTCTACTGTGACTCTCCACAGACCGTGACTCTACTGTGACTCTCCACAGACCGTGACTCTACTGTGACTCTCCACAGACCGTGACTCTACTGTGACTCTCCACAGACCGTGACTCTACTGTGACTCTCCTCCACAGACCTGACTGTGACTCTCCTCCACAGACCTGACTCTACTGTGACTCTCCTCTCCACAGACCTGACTCTGTGACTCTCCTCTCCACAGACCTGACTCTACTGTGACTCTCCTCTCCACAGACCTGACTCTACTGTGACTCTCCTCTCCACAGACCTGACTCTACTGTGACTCTCCTCTCCACAGACCTGACTCTACTGTGACTCTCCTCCACAGACCTGACTCTACTGTGACTCTCCTCCACAGACCTGACTCTACTGTGACTCTCCTCTCCACAGACCTGACTCTACTGTGACTCTCCTCTCCACAGACCTGACTCTACTGTGACTCTCCACAGACCTGACTCTACTGTGACTCTCCACAGACCTGACTCTACTGTGACTCTCCTCTCCACAGACCTGACTCTACTGTGACTCTCCTCTCCACAGACCTGACTCTACTGTGACTCTCCTCTCCACAGACCTGACTCTACTGTGACTCTCCTCTCCACAGACCTGACTCTACTGTGACTCTCCTCTCCACAGACCTGACTCTACTGTGACTCTCCACAGACCTGACTCTACTGTGACTCTCCACAGACCTGACTCTACTGTGACTCTCCACAGACCTGACTCTACTGTGACTCTCCACAGACCTGACTCTACTGTGACTCTCCACAGACCTGACTCTACTGTGACTCTCCACAGACCTGACTCTACTGTGACTCTCCTCTCCACAGACCTGACTCTACTGTGACTCTCCACAGACCTGACTCTACTGTGACTCTCCACAGACCTGACTCTACTGTGACTCTCCACAGACCTGACTCTACTGTGACTCTCCTCTCCACAGACCTGACTCTACTGTGACTCTCCTCCACAGACCTGACTCTACTGTGACTCTCCTCCACAGACCTGACTCTACTGTGACTCTCCTCCACAGACCTGACTCTACTGTGACTCTCCTCCACAGACCTGACTCTACTGTGACTCTCCACAGACCTGACTCTACTGTGACTCTCCTCTCCACAGACCTGACTCTACTGTGACTCTCCTCTCCACAGACCTGACTCTACTGTGACTCTCCTCTCCACAGACCTGACTCTACTGTGACTCTCCTCCACAGACCTGACTCTACTGTGACTCTCCTCTCCACAGACCTGACTCTACTGTGACTCTCCTCTCCACAGACCTGACTCTACTGTGACTCTCCACAGACCTGACTCTACTGTGACTCTCCTCTCCACAGACCTGACTCTACTGTGACTCTCCACAGACCTGACTCTACTGTGACTCTCCTCTCCACAGACCTGACTCTACTGTGACTCTCCACAGACCTGACTCTACTGTGACTCTCCACAGACCTGACTCTACTGTGACTCTCCACAGACCTGACTCTACTGTGACTCTCCTCCACAGACCTGACTCTACTGTCTCTCCTCTCCACAGACCTGACTCTACTGTGACTCTCCTCCACAGACCTGACTCTACTGTGACTCTCCTCCACAGACCTGACTCTACTGTGACTCTCCTCCACAGACCTGACTCTACTGTGACTCTCCTCCACAGACCTGACTCTACTGTGACTCTCCTCTCCACAGACCTGACTGTGACTCTCCTCTCCACAGACCTGACTCTACTGTGACACTCCTCTCCACAGACCTGACTCTACTGTGACTCTCCTCCACAGACCTGACTCTACTGTGACACTCCTCTCCACAGACCTGACTCTACTGTGACTCTCCTCTCCACAGACCTGACTCTACTGTGACTCTCCTCTCCACAGACCTGACTCTACTGTGACTCTCCTCCACAGACCTGACTCTACTGTGACTCTCCACAGACCTGACTCTACTGTGACTCTCCTCCACAGACCTGACTCTACTGTGACTCTCCTCCACAGACCTGACTCTACTGTGACTCTCCTCCACAGACCTGACTCTACTGTGACTCTCCTCCACAGACCTGACTCTACTGTGACTCTCCTCCACAGACCTGACTCTACTGTGACTCTCCTCCACAGACCTGACTCTACTGTGACTCTCCTCTCCACAGACCTGACTCTACTGTGACTCTCCTCCATAGACCTGACTCTACTGTGACTCTCCTCTCCACAGACCTGACTCTACTGTGACTCTCCTCTCCACAGACCTGACTCTACTGTGACTCTCCTCCACAGACCTGACTCTACTGTGACTCTCCTCTCCACAGACCTGACTCTACTGTGACTCTCCTCCACAGACCTGACTCTACTGTGACTCTCCTCCACAGACCTGACTCTACTGTGACTCTCCTCCACAGACCTGACTCTACTGTGACTCTCCTCCACAGACCTGACTCTACTGTGACTCTCCTCTCCACAGACCTGACTCTGTGACTCTCCACAGACCTGACTCTACTGTGACTCTCCTCTCCACAGACCTGACTCTACTGTGACTCTCCTCCACAGACCTGACTCTACTGTGACTCTCCTCCACAGACCTGACTCTACTGTGACTCTCCTCTCCACAGACCTGACTCTACTGTGACTCTCCTCTCCACAGACCTGACTCTACTGTGACTCTCCTCTCCACAGACCTGACTCTGTGACTCTCCTCTCCACAGACCTGACTCTACTGTGACTCTCCACAGACCTGACTCTACTGTGACTCTCCACAGACCTGACTCTACTGTGACTCTCCTCTCCACAGACCTGACTCTGTGACTCTCCTCTCCACAGACCTGACTCTACTGTGACTCTCCTCTCCACAGACCTGACTCTACTGTGACTCTCCTCTCCACAGACCTGACTCTGTGACTCTCCTCTCCACAGACCTGACTCTACTGTGACTCTCCACAGACCTGACTCTACTGTGACTCTCCTCCACAGACCTGACTCTACTGTGACTCTCCACAGACCTGACTCTACTGTGACTCTCCTCTCCATAGACCTGACTCTACTGTGACTCTCCTCTCCACAGACCTGACTCTACTGTGACTCTCCACAGACCTGACTCTACTGTGACTCTCCACAGACCTGACTCTACTGTGACTCTCCACAGACCTGACTCTACTGTGACTCTCCTCCACAGACCTGACTCTACTGTGACTCTCCTCTCCACAGACCTGACTCTACTGTGACTCTCCTCTCCACAGACCTGACTCTACTGTGACTCTCCTCTCCACAGACCTGACTCTGTGACTCTCCACAGACCTGACTCTACTGTGACTCTCCACAGACCTGACTCTACTGTGACTCTCCACAGACCTGACTCTACTGTGACTCTCCTCCACAGACCTGACTCTACTGTGACTCTCCTCCACAGACCTGACTCTACTGTGACTCTCCTCTCCACAGACCTGACTCTACTGTGACTCTCCTCCACAGACCTGACTCTACTGTGACTCTCCTCCACAGACCTGACTCTACTGTGACTCTCCTCCACAGACCTGACTCTACTGTGACTCTCCTCCACAGACCTGACTCTACTGTGACTCTCCTCTCCACAGACCTGACTCTACTGTGACTCTACACAGACCTGACTCTGTGACTCTCCTCTACACAGACCTGACTCTACTGTGACTCTCCTCTCCACAGACCTGACTCTACTGTGACTCTCCTCTCCACAGACCTGACTCTACTGTGACTCTCCTCCATAGACCTGACTACTGTGACTCTCCTCTCCACAGACCTGACTCTACTGTGACTCTCCACAGACCTGACTCTACTGTGACTCTCCTCTCCACAGACCTGACTCTACTGTGACTCTCCTCTCCACAGACCTGACTCTGTGACTCTCCTCTCCACAGACCTGACTCTACTGTGACTCTCCTCTCCACAGACCTGACTCTACTGTGACTCTCCTCTCCACAGACCTGACTCTACTGTGACTCTCCTCCACAGACCTGACTCTACTGTGACTCTCCTCCACAGACCTGACTCTACTGTGACTCTCCTCCACAGACCTGACTCTACTGTGACTCTCCTCTCCACAGACCTGACTCTACTGTGACTCTCCTCCACAGACCTGACTCTACTGTGACTCTCCTCCACAGACCTGACTCTACTGTGACTCTCCTCCACAGACCTGACTCTACTGTGACTCTCCTCTCCACAGACCTGACTCTACTGTGACTCTCCTCTCCACAGACCTGACTCTACTGTGACTCTCCTCCACAGACCTGACTCTACTGTGACTCTCCTCCACAGACCTGACTCTACTGTGACTCTCCTCTCCACAGACCTGACTCTACTGTGACTCTCCTCTCCACAGACCTGACTCTGTGACTCTCCACAGACCTGACTCTACTGTGACTCTCCACAGACCTGACTCTACTGTGACTCTCCACAGACCTGACTCTACTGTGACTCTCCTCCACAGACCTGACTCTGTGACTCTCCTCTCCACAGACCTGACTCTGTGACTCTCCTCTCCACAGACCTGACTCTACTGTGACTCTCCTCTCCACAGACCTGACTCTACTGTGACTCTCCTCTCCACAGACCTGACTCTACCGTGACTCTCCACAGACCTGACTCTACTGTGACTCTCCTCCATAGACCTGACTCTACTGTGACTCTCCTCTCCACAGACCTGACTCTACTGTGACTCTCCTCTCCACAGACCTGACTCTACTGTGACTCTCCTCCATAGACCTGACTCTGTGACTCTCCTCTCCACAGACCTGACTCTACTGTGACTCTCCTCTCCACAGACCTGACTCTACTGTGACTCTCCACAGACCTGACTCTACTGTGACTCTCCTCTCCACAGACCTGACTCTACTGTGACTCTCCTCCACAGACCTGACTCTACTGTGACTCTCCTCTCCACAGACCTGACTCTACTGTGACTCTCCTCCACAGACCTGACTCTACTGTGACTCTCCTCCACAGACCTGACTCTACTGTGACTCTCCTCCACAGACCTGACTCTACTGTGACTCTCCTCCACAGACCTGACTCTACTGTGACTCTCCTCCACAGACCTGACTCTACTGTGACTCTCCTCCACAGACCTGACTCTACTGTGACTCTCCTCCACAGACCTGACTCTACTGTGACTCTCCTCCACAGACCTGACTCTACTGTGACTCTCCTCTCCACAGACCTGACTCTACTGTGACTCTCCTCCACAGACCTGACTCTACTGTGACTCTCCTCCACAGACCTGACTCTACTGTGACTCTCCTCCACAGACCTGACTCTACTGTGACTCTCCTCTCCACAGACCTGACTCTACTGTGACTCTCCTCCATAGACCTGACTCTACTGTGACTCTCCTCTCCACAGACCTGACTCTACTGTGACTCTCCTCTCCACAGACCTGACTCTACTGTGACTCTCCTCCATAGACCTGACTCTGTGACTCTCCTCTCCACAGACCTGACTCTACTGTGACTCTCCTCCACAGACCTGACTCTACTGTGACTCTCCTCCACAGACCTGACTCTACTGTGACTCTCCTCCACAGACCTGACTCTACTGTGACTCTCCTCCACAGACCTGACTCTACTGTGACTCTCCTCCACAGACCTGACTCTACTGTGACTCTCCTCCACAGACCTGACTCTACTGTGACTCTCCTCTCCACAGACCTGACTCTACTGTGACTCTCCTCTCCACAGACCTGACTCTACTGTGACTCTCCTCTCCACAGACCTGACTCTGTGACTCTCCACAGACCTGACTCTACTGTGACTCTCCACAGACCTGACTCTACTGTGACTCTCCACAGACCTGACTCTACTGTGACTCTCCTCCACAGACCTGACTCTGTGACTCTCCTCTCCACAGACCTGACTCTGTGACTCTCCTCTCCACAGACCTGACTCTACTGTGACTCTCCTCTCCACAGACCTGACTCTACTGTGACTCTCCTCTCCACAGACCTGACTCTACCGTGACTCTCCACAGACCTGACTCTACTGTGACTCTCCTCCATAGACCTGACTCTACTGTGACTCTCCTCTCCACAGACCTGACTCTACTGTGACTCTCCTCTCCACAGACCTGACTCTACTGTGACTCTCCTCCATAGACCTGACTCTACTGTGACTCTCCTCTCCACAGACCTGACTCTACTGTGACTCTCCTCTCCACAGACCTGACTCTACTGTGACTCTCCACAGACCTGACTCTACTGTGACTCTCCTCTCCACAGACCTGACTCTACTGTGACTCTCCTCCACAGACCTGACTCTACTGTGACTCTCCTCTCCACAGACCTGACTCTACTGTGACTCTCCTCTCCACAGACCTGACTCTACTGTGACTCTCCTCCACAGACCTGACTCTACTGTGACTCTCCTCCACAGACCTGACTCTACTGTGACTCTCCTCCACAGACCTGACTCTACTGTGACTCTCCTCCACAGACCTGACTCTACTGTGACTCTCCTCTCCACAGACCTGACTCTACTGTGACTCTCCTCCACAGACCTGACTCTACTGTGACTCTCCTCCACAGACCTGACTCTACTGTGACTCTCCTCTCCACAGACCTGACTCTACTGTGACTCTCCTCTCCACAGACCTGACTCTACTGTGACTCTCCACAGACCTGACTCTACTGTGACTCTCCTCTCCACAGACCTGACTCTACTGTGACTCTCCTCTCCACAGACCTGACTCTACTGTGACTCTCCTCTCCACAGACCTGACTCTTCTGTGACTCTCCTCTCCACAGACCTGACTCTTCTGTGACTCTCCTCTCCACAGACCTGACTCTACTGTGACTCTCCACAGACCTGACTCTACTGTGACTCTCCACAGACCTGACTCTACTGTGACTCTCCACAGACCTGACTCTACTGTGACTCTCCTCCACAGACCTGACTCTACTGTGACTCTCCTCTCCACAGACCTGACTCTACTGTGACTCTCCTCTCCACAGACCTGACTCTACTGTGACTCTCCTCCACAGACCTGACTCTACTGTGACTCTCCTCCACAGACCTGACTCTACTGTGACTCTCCTCCACAGACCTGACTCTACTGTGACTCTCCTCTCCACAGACCTGACTACTGTGACACTCCTCCACAGACCTGACTCTACTGTGACTCTCCTCCACAGACCTGACTCTACTGTGACTCTCCTCTCCACAGACCTGACTCTACTGTGACTCTCCTCCACAGACCTGACTCTACTGTGACTCTCCTCCACAGACCTGACTCTACTGTGACTCTCCACAGACCTGACTCTACTGTGACTCTCCTCTCCACAGACCTGACTCTACTGTGACTCTCCACAGACCTGACTCTACTGTGACTCTCCTCCACAGACCTGACTCTACTGTGACTCTCCTCCACAGACCTGACTCGGGCCTGCTGCTGTTTCCATGGAGATCTTGTTCTTTGGCTGGAAAACTCCAGTGTGGCATTAAACTCCTCTTGAACGTTCTAAAGTTTGGGTTTAACTTTGTTTCCATGTTAACAGGTGCCACCCCCAGAAAGTGACACACTGCAGCTTTAAATCTGATCACTGATATTATTGATTATTATTGATTATTCTGCATTCAGTTTGAAAAGGAACTGACAAAAGGACCAAAGGTCAGTTGGTCTCGGTCAAGTCTGGGTCTCAGTCCAGGTCCAGGTCTTACCTGCCCCCGTTGACCCTGGCGGTCAGCGCTCTCAGGTCTGGGTCCAGGTCCAGGTCCAGGTCTTACCTGCCCCCGTTGACCCTGGCGGTCAGCGCTCTCTCAGGTCAGGGTCCAGGTCCAGGTCTTACCTGCCCCCGTTGACCCTGGCGGTCAGCGCTCTCTCAGGTCTCAGTCTGGGTCCAGGTCCAGGTCTTACCTGCCCCCGTTGACCCTGGCGGTCAGCGCTCTCTCAGGTCTCAGTCTGGGTCCAGGTCCAGGTCTTACCTGCCCCCGTTGACCCTGGCGGTCAGCGCTCTCTCAGGTCTCAGTCTGGGTCCAGGTCCAGGTCTTACCTGCCCCCGTTGACCCTGGCGGTCAGCGCTCTCTCAGGTCTCAGTCTCGGTCTGGGTCCAGGTCTTACCTGCCCCCGTTGACCCTGGCGGTCAGCGCTCTCTCAGGTCTCAGTCTGGGTCTGGGTCCAGGTCTTACCTGCCCCCGTTGACCCTGGCGGTCAGCGCTCTCTCAGGTCTCAGTCTCGGTCTGGGTCCAGGTCTTACCTGCCCCCGTTGACCCTGGCGGTCAGCGCTCTCTCAGGTCTCAGTCTCGGTCTGGGTCCAGGTCTTACCTGCCCCCGTTGACCCTGGCGGTCAGCGCTCTCTCAGGTCTCAGTCTCGGTCTGGGTCCAGGTCTTACCTGCCCCCGTTGACCCTGGCGGTCAGCGCTCTCTCAGGCCTCAGTCTCGGTCTGGGTCCAGGTCTTACCTGCCCCCGTTGACCCTGGCGGTCAGCGCTCTCTCGTGCCTCAGCAGCTCCTCTCTCACGGTGTCGCTCTGGAGGACACTCTCCAGAGCTCTGGTGTGGTCTCCTTCCACCTCCTGCTCCACGTGGAGGATGGAGATGTGAGGAGGGACCCTCAGACTGCGGCTGGAGAGCATCTTCAGGAGGGTGGTCTTCCCCAGACCGTTCCTCCCGATCAGACCGTACCTCCTGCCCAGCGACAGGGACAGGTCTGCCCCCTGCAGGAGGACTCTGGAAGGACAGGACCGTGAGACTGGGACTGAACCTCTCTCCTCCTCTCTCTCCTCCTCCTTCTCTCCTCCTCTCTCCTCCTCCTTCTCTCCTCCTCTCTCCCCCTCCTTCTCTCCTCCTTCCCTCCTCCTCCTTCTCTCCTCTCTCCCCTTCTCTCCTCTGTCCTCCTCTCTCCCCCTCCTTCTCTCCTCCTCTCTCCCCCTCCTTCTCTCCTCCTCCCTCCCCCTCCTTCTCTCCTCTCTCCTCCTCCCCTCCTTCTCCCCTCCTTCTCTCCTCCTCTCCTCTCCTCTCCTCCTCTCTCCCTCTCCCCCTCCTCCTCTCCCCCCTCTCCTCCTCCTCTCCTCCCCTCTCCTCCTCCTCACCCCCTCCTCCTCTCCTCCTTCTCTCCTCTCCTCCTCCATCCCTCCTCTCTCCTCCTCCCCTCCTCTCTCCTCCTCTCTCTCCCCTCCCCCTCCTCTCCTCCTCTCACTCTCCTCACCTCTCTCCTCCTCTCCTCCTCACTTCTCTCCTCCCACTCCTCTCCTCCCCTCCTCTCTTCTCCTCCTCTCTCCTCCTCACCTCTCTCCTCCTCCTCACCTCTCCTCTCTCCTCCTCACCTCCTCCTCATCTCTCCTCCTCTCTCCTCCTCACCTCTCCTCTCCTCCTCTCTCCTCCCCACCTCTCCTCTCTCCTCCTCTCTCCTCTCCTCCTCACCTCTCCTCCTCTCTCCTCTCCTCCTCTCCCCTCCTCCTCCTCCTCCTCCTCTCTGTCCTCCTCCTCTCTGTCCTCCTCGCCTCCTCCTCCTCTCTCCTCACCTCTCTCCTCCTCACCTCTCCTCCTCCTCTCTCTCCTCCTCTCTCTCCTCCCACCTCCTCCTCACCTCTCTCTCCTCCTCCTCACCTCTCTCTCCTCCTCCTCACCTCTCTCCTCTCCTCCTCACCTCTCTCCTCTCCTCCCCTCCTCCTCTCTCCTCTCCTCCCCTCCTCCTCACTTTTCTCCTCCTCTCTCCTCCTCTCCTCCTCACCGCTCCTCCTCTCTCTCCTCCTCTCTCTCCTCCCACCTCCTCCTCACCTCTCTCTCCTCCTCCTCACCTCTCTCCTCCTCCTCCTCACCTCTCTCTCCTCCTCTCTCTCCTCCCACCTCCTCCTCACCTCTCTCTCCTCCTCCTCACCTCTCTCTCCTCCTCCTCACCTCTCTCTCCTCCTCCTCCTCACCTCTCTCTCCTCCTCCTCACCTCTCTCTCCTCCTCACCTCTCTCCTCCTCCTCACCTCTCTCCTCACCTCTCTCCTCTCCTCCTCTCTCCTCCTCCTCACCTCTCTCCGAAGGACACGTCGAAGTTTTCGATCCGGATGTCGTAGCTTCGGTTTTTGCCGCTCTGGTCCACGCGCCCCTCCTTCTTACTGCTCGACTGACTCGCCGACGCCTCCTCCAGGACGCTGCAGGGACGACAAGAGAGGAGGAGGAGAGAGGTGAGGAGGAGGAGAGAGGTGAGGAGGAGGAGGAGGAGAGGTGAGGAGGAGGAGGAGAGGTGAGGAGGAGGAGAGGTGAGGAGGAGGAGGAGGAGGAGAAGAGAGGAGGAGGAGAGGTGAGGAGGAGGAGGTGAGGAGGAGGAGGAGGAGGAGAAGAGAGGAGGAGGAGAGAGGTGAGGAGGAGGAGGTGAGGAGGAGGAGGAGGTGAGGATCATCATGGTGGAACAGAACTTGGGCTTAAGAAATCACTTTTCATAAATCTGTCTCCATTTTATCTGAGAAATGTTCATTTTCATCTTGAAATAAGAAACTGCCTGTTTGGACCCTCACCACAGTCTGAGGACCCTTCTTTGTTTTTTTAACATACATTTAGAGGAGTTTTTTCTTTGCACTTAGTCTTGTTCTTCTAATCAGAGGTATTGATCAGGAGCTTATGTGGCTATGAGCAGGAGGTAGGACAGGGAGGCTCTGTGATACACGCTGGGACACAAAGGTACACGCTCGCTCGGTGACGTGCGGCGTCCACAGCTCCAGACGAGCACACGGGCTCACGCCGCCCGCACGCCGCCCGCACGCCGCCCGCACGCCGCCCGCACGCCGCCCGCACGCCGCCCGCACGCCACCCGCACGCCACCCGCACGCCGCCCGCACGCCACCCGCACGCCGCCCGCACGCCACCCGCACGCCGCCCGCACGCCGCCCGCACGCCGCCCGCACGCCGCCCGCACACCGGTACAAGACACGGGACGCCCACTTCTGTTCTGAACACGGGACCATTCCAATTCCAATTTGTATGAAAAGCGCTTTATAAATATTGATTGATTGATTGATTGATTGATATATATATACACCCAAAATCTTGATCTACGGATTTGTGCTGATATAAAAATGACCCCGGCGGCCGACAAAAAAAAACAGAAATCTGCTAAAAAGTGCAAGTCTTTCATCCCTGGTACACAGGAGTGGAGGAGCAGAGGGAGGAGCAGAGGGAGGAGCAGAGGGAGGAGCAGAGGGAGGAGGTACGTACACAGGAGTGGAGGAGCAGAGGGAGGAGCAGAGGGAGGAGGTACGTACACAGGAGTGGAGGAGCAGAGGGAGGAGGTACGTACACAGGAGTGGAGGAGCAGAGGGAGGAGCAGAGGGAGGAGCAGAGGGAGGAGCAGAGGGAGGAGGTACGTACACAGGAGTGGAGGAGCAGAGGGAGGAGCAGAGGGAGGAGGTACGTACACAGGAGTGGAGGAGCAGAGGGAGGAGCAGAGGGAGGAGGTACGTACACAGGAGTGGAGGAGCAGAGGGAGGAGCAGAGGGAGGAGGTACGTACACAGGAGTGGAGGAGCAGAGGGAGGAGCAGAGGGAGGAGGTACGTACACAGGAGTGGAGGAGCAGAGGGAGGAGCAGAGGGAGGAGGTACGTACACAGGAGTGGAGGACTTCTGCGTCTCCTTCTCGTTCCGTCGCTCGTGTTTGGCTTTGAGTTTAGCTTCAGCTTTCTCCAGTTTCTTTGCATCAACCGTCTGAGGAAGAGAGGAGGAGAGGAGGAGAGAGGAGGAGAGAGGAGAGGAGAGGAGGAGGAGAGAGGAGGAGGAGAGAGGAGGAGAGAGGGGAGAGAGGAGGGAGGAGGAGAGAGGAGGAGGAGAGAGGAGGAGGAGAGAGGAGGAGAGGAGGAGGAGAGAGGTGAGGGGAGAGGAGAGGAGAGAGGAGGAGAGAGAGGAGAGAGGAGGGAGGAGGAGAGAGGAGGAGAGAGGAGGAGGAGAGAGGAGGAGAGAGGAGGAGGAGAGAAGGAGAGAGGAGGAGAAGAGAGGAGGAGAGGAGGAGAGGAGGAGGAGAGAGGTGAGGAGAGAGGAGGAGAGAGTAGGAGAGAGGAGGTGGGAGGAGGAGAGAGTAGGAGAGAGGAGGTGGGAGGAGGAGAGAGGAGGAGAGAGGAGGAGGAGAGAGGAGGAGGAGAGAAGGAGAGAGGAGGAGAGGAGGAGGAGGAGGAGAGAGGAGGAGAGAAGGAGAGAGGAGGAGAGAGGAGGAGGAGAGAAGGAGAGAGGAGGAGAGAGAGGAGAGAGGAGGAGAGAGGAGGAGCAGAGTTGTGATCTCTGTTCAGGTTCATGAAGACGATGTGTAAAAACCTGGAGGAGCCTGACCGTGTTCTGAGGCCTCTTCATCATCCAGATGCCCTGTACGTCTGTGATCTCCACTGAGGACAACAAGACCGGTTATAGACCAGGACTGAACCAGGACTAGACCAGGACTAGACCAGGACTAGACCAGGACTAGACCAGGACTGAACCAGGACTAAACCAGGACTAAACCAGGACTAAACCAGGACTAGACCAGGACTAGACCAGGACTAGACCAGGACTAGACCAGGACTAGACCAGGACTGAACCAGGACTAGACCAGGACTAGACCAGGACTAGACCAGGTCTAAACCAGGACTAAACCAGGACTAGACCAGGACTGAACCAGGACTAAACCAGGTCTAAACCAGGACTAGACCAGGACTAGACCAGGACTGAACCAGGACTAAACCAGGTCTAAACCAGGACTAAACCAGGACTAGACCAGGACTGAACCAGGACTGAACCAGGACTAAACCAGGACTAAACCAGGTCTAAACCAGGTCTAAACCAGGACTAGACCAGGACTGAACCAGGACTAAACCAGGACTAAACCAGGTCTAAACCAGGACTAGACCAGGACTAGACCAGGACTGAACCAGGACTAAACCAGGTCTAAACCAGGACTAAACCAGGACTAGACCAGGACTAGACCAGGACTGAACCAGGACTAAACCAGGTCTAAACCAGGACTAAACCAGGACTAAACCAGGACTAGACCAGGACTAGACCAGGACTAAACCAGGACTGAACCAGGACTAAACCAGGTCTAAACCAGGACTAAACCAGGTCTAAACCAGGTCTAAACCAGGACTAGACCAGGACTAGACCAGGACTGAACCAGGACTAAACCAGGTCTAAACCAGGTCTAAACCAGGTCTAAACCAGGTCTAAACCAGGTCTAAACCAGGACTAGACCAGGACTAGACCAGGACTAAACCAGGACTAAACCAGGTCTAAACCAGGTCTAAACCAGGTCTAAACCAGGTCTAAACCAGGTCTAAACCAGGACTAGACCAGGACTAGACCAGGTCTAGACCAGGACTGAACCAGGACTGAACCAGGTCTAAACCAGGTCTAAACCAGGACTAGACCAGGACTAGACCAGGACTGAACCAGGACTAAACCAGGACTAAACCAGGTCTAAACCAGGACTAAACCAGGTCTAAACCAGGTCTAAACCAGGTCTAAACCAGGACTAGACCAGGACTAGACCAGGACTGAACCAGGACTAAACCAGGTCTAAACCAGGTCTAAACCAGGTCTAAACCAGGTCTAAACCAGGACTAAACCAGGACTAAACCAGGTCTAAACCAGGACTAAACCAGGACTAGACCAGGACTAGACCAGGACTGAACCAGGACTAAACCAGGTCTAAACCAGGACTAAACCAGGACTAAACCAGGACTAGACCAGGACTAGACCAGGACTAAACCAGGACTGAACCAGGACTAAACCAGGTCTAAACCAGGACTAAACCAGGTCTAAACCAGGTCTAAACCAGGACTAGACCAGGACTAGACCAGGACTGAACCAGGACTAAACCAGGTCTAAACCAGGTCTAAACCAGGTCTAAACCAGGTCTAAACCAGGTCTAAACCAGGTCTAAACCAGGTCTAAACCAGGTCTAAACCAGGACTAGACCAGGACTAGACCAGGACTAAACCAGGACTAAACCAGGACTAAACCAGGTCTAAACCAGGTCTAAACCAGGTCTAAACCAGGTCTAAACCAGGACTAGACCAGGACTAGACCAGGTCTAGACCAGGACTGAACCAGGACTGAACCAGGTCTAAACCAGGTCTAAACCAGGACTAGACCAGGACTAGACCAGGACTGAACCAGGACTAAACCAGGACTAAACCAGGTCTAAACCAGGACTAAACCAGGTCTAAACCAGGTCTAAACCAGGTCTAAACCAGGACTAGACCAGGACTAGACCAGGACTGAACCAGGACTAAACCAGGTCTAAACCAGGTCTAAACCAGGTCTAAACCAGGTCTAAACCAGGTCTAAACCAGGTCTAAACCAGGTCTAAACCAGGACTAGACCAGGACTAGACCAGGACTAGACCAGGACTAGACCAGGACTGAACCAGGACTGAACCAGGACTAAACCAGGACTAGACCAGGACTAGACCAGGACTGAACCAGGACTAAACCAGGACTAAACCAGGACTAAACCAGGTCTAAACCAGGTCTAAACCAGGTCTAAACCAGGAATAAACCAGGTCTAAACCAGGTCTAAACCAGGACTAGACCAGGACTAGACCAGGACTGAACCAGGACTAAACCAGGTCTAAACCAGGACTAAACCAGGTCTAAACCAGGTCTAAACCAGGACTAGACCAGGACTAGACCAGGACTAGACCAGGACTAAACTAGGACTGAACCAGGACTAAACCAGGACTATACCAGGTCTAAACCAGGACTAAACCAGGTCTAAACCAGGACTAGACCAGGACTAGACCAGGATTAGACCAGGACTAAACCAGGACTAAACCAGGACTAAACCAGGTCTAAACCAGGTCTAAACCAGGACTAAACCAGGTCTAAACCAGGTCTAAACCAGGTCTAAACCAGGACTAGACCAGGACTAGACCAGGACTGAACCAGGACTAAACCAGGTCTAAACCAGGTCTAAACCAGGTCTAAACCAGGTCTAAACCAGGACTAGACCAGGACTGAACCAGGACTAAACCAGGTCTAAACCAGGACTAGACCAGGACTAGACCAGGACTGAACCAGGACTAGACCAGGACTAGACCAGGACTAGACCAGGACTGAACCAGGACTAAACCAGGTCTAAACCAGGACTAGACCAGGACTAGACCAGGACTGAACCAGGACTAAACCAGGTCTAAACCAGGACTAAACCAGGACTAGACCAGGACTAGACCAGGACTGAACCAGGACTAAACCAGGTCTAAACCAGGACTAAACCAGGACTAAACCAGGACTAGACCAGGACTAGACCAGGACTGAACCAGGACTAAACCAGGTCTAAACCAGGACTAAACCAGGTCTAAACCAGGTCTAAACCAGGACTAGACCAGGACTAGACCAGGACTAGACCAGGACTGAACCAGGACTAAACCAGGTCTAAACCAGGTCTAAACCAGGTCTAAACCAGGTCTAAACCAGGTCTAAACCAGGACTAGACCAGGACTAGACCAGGACTAGACCAGGACTAGACCAGGACTAAACCAGGACTAAACCAGGTCTAAACCAGGTCTAAACCAGGTCTAAACCAGGACTAGACCAGGACTAGACCAGGTCTAGACCAGGACTGAACCAGGACTGAACCAGGTCTAAACCAGGTCTAAACCAGGACTAGACCAGGACTAGACCAGGACTAGACCAGGACTAAACCAGGTCTAAACCAGGTCTAAACCAGGTCTAAACCAGGACTAAACCAGGACTAAACCAGGTCTAAACCAGGTCTAAACCAGGACTAGACCAGGACTAGACCAGGACTAGACCAGGACTGAACCAGGACTAAACCAGGTCTAAACCAGGTCTAAACCAGGTCTAAACCAGGTCTAAACCAGGACTAAACCAGGTCTAAACCAGGTCTAAACCAGGACTAGACCAGGACTAGACCAGGACTAGACCAGGACTGAACCAGGACTGAACCAGGACTGAACCAGGACTAAACCAGGACTAAACCAGGACTAAACCAGGTCTAAACCAGGACTAGACCAGGACTAGACCAGGACTGAACCAGGACTAAACCAGGACTAAACCAGGACTAAACCAGGTCTAAACCAGGTCTAAACCAGGTCTAAACCAGGACTAAACCAGGTCTAAACCAGGTCTAAACCAGGACTAGACCAGGACTAGACCAGGACTGAACCAGGACTAAACCAGGTCTAAACCAGGACTAAACCAGGTCTAAACCAGGTCTAAACCAGGACTAGACCAGGACTAGACCAGGACTAGACCAGGACTAAACTAGGACTGAACCAGGACTAAACCAGGACTATACCAGGTCTAAACCAGGACTAAACCAGGTCTAAACCAGGACTAGACCAGGACTAGACCAGGATTAGACCAGGACTAAACCAGGACTAAACCAGGACTAAACCAGGACTAAACCAGGTCTAAACCAGGACTAAACCAGGTCTAAACCAGGTCTAAACCAGGTCTAAACCAGGACTAGACCAGGACTAGACCAGGACTAGACCAGGACTAGACCAGGACTGAACCAGGTCTAAACCAGGTCTAAACCAGGTCTAAACCAGGACTAAACCAGGACTAAACCAGGACTAAACCAGGTCTAAACCAGGTCTAAACCAGGTCTAAACCAGGACTAGACCAGGACTAGACCAGGACTGAACCAGGTCTAAACCAGGACTAAACCAGGACTAAACCAGGTCTAAACCAGGACTAGACCAGGACTAAACCAGGACTAAACCAGGTCTAAACCAGGACTAGACCAGGACTAGACCAGGACTAGACCAGGACTAGACCAGGACTAGACCAGGACTAGACCAGGACTAGACCAGGACTAAACCAGGTCTAAACCAGGACTAAACCAGGTCTAGACCAGGACTAGACCAGGACTAGACCAGGACTAGACCAGGACTAGACCAGGACTAAACTAGGACTAAACCAGGACTATACCAGGTCTAAACCAGGTCTAAACCAGGTCTAAACCAGGTCTAAACCAGGTCTAAACCAGGACTAAACCAGGACTAAACCAGGACTAAACCAGGACTAAACCAGGACTAAACCAGGTCTAAACCAGGACTAGACCAGGACTAGACCAGGACTGAACCAGGACTGAACCAGGACTGAACCAGGACTAAACCAGGACTAAACCAGGACTAAACCAGGTCTAAACCAGGACTAGACCAGGACTAGACCAGGACTAGACCAGGACTGAACCAGGACTAAACCAGGTCTAAACCAGGTCTAAACCAGGACTAAACCAGGACTAAACCAGGTCTAAACCAGGACTAAACCAGGTCTAAACCAGGTCTAGACCAGGACTAGACCAGGACTAGACCAGGACTAGACCAGGACTGAACCAGGACTAAACCAGGTCTAAACCAGGACTAAACCAGGTCTAAACCAGGTCTAAACCAGGACTAGACCAGGACTAGACCAGGACTAAACCAGGACTAAACCAGGACTAAACCAGGACTATACCAGGTCTAAACCAGGACTAAACCAGGTCTAAACCAGGACTAAACCAGGTCTAAACCAGGACTAGACCAGGACTAAACCAGGACTAAACCAGGACTAAACCAGGTCTAAACCAGGTCTAAACCAGGTCTAAACCAGGACTAAACCAGGTCTAAACCAGGTCTAAACCAGGACTAGACCAGGACTAGACCAGGACTAGACCAGGACTGAACCAGGACTAAACCAGGTCTAAACCAGGACTAAACCAGGTCTAAACCAGGTCTAAACCAGGACTAGACCAGGACTAGACCAGGACTAGACCAGGACTAGACCAGGTCTAAACCAGGACTAAACCAGGTCTAAACCAGGTCTAAACCAGGTCTAAACCAGGTCTAAACCAGGACTAGACCAGGACTAGACCAGGACTGAACCAGGACTAAACCAGGACTAAACCAGGACTAAACCAGGTCTAGACCAGGACTAGACCAGGACTAGACCAGGACTAAACCAGGACTAAACCAGGACTAAACCAGGTCTAAACCAGGTCTAAACCAGGACTAGACCAGGACTAGACCAGGACTAGACCAGGACTAGACCAGGTCTAAACCAGGACTAAACCAGGTCTAAACCAGGACTAGACCAGGACTAGACCAGGACTAAACTAGGACTAAACCAGGACTATACCAGGTCTAAACCAGGACTAAACCAGGTCTAAACCAGGACTAGACCAGGACTAGACCAGGACTAAACCAGGACTAAACCAGGTCTAAACCGGGACTAAACCGGGACTAAACCGGGACTAAACCGGGACTGAACCGGGACTAAACCGGGACTAAACCGGGACTAAACCGGGACTTACCGGCGTGGGCGTTGATCTGGGAGAGCTGGACCGGGGCGTCTAACAGGACCTGCTGCTGGGAGCTGTGGCAGTTGTTCCTGGAGGAAAAAACACGAAAACCTCGAGAAACAAGTCCAAAAAAAACATCAACAACTTCAGGTGAGAACGTGACAGGGTGAGGACTAAACCGGGACTAAACCGGGACTAAACCGGGACTAAACCGGGACTAAACCGGGACTAAACCGGGACTAAACCGGGACTAAACCGGGACTAAACCGGGACTAAACCGGGACTAAACCGGGACTTAGGGGTGGGCGGTATAAACGGTATAAACGGTATGCGGTATAAATTTGGCCAACGGTAGAGATTTGGGTTATACCTTCCTATCGCGATAGTTCATTGCGTCACCACAACAAGGAAGGAGGAAAAATCGCTGCGAGCAGCGAGCACATGGAGGAGGAGGAGCAGCGCAGAGATGAAAGAGTTCCGCTTTTTTTTCAGCCGCGGGGTCATCTGAATACGGGGGAATCGTCCAGTATTCAGAAACAAAAGAACGTGTCTCGTATTAAACTTCTACCGGTGTAAGCCGCGAGCTCGCGCGGCCCATTTCAACAGTACATGTGTACTGCAAACATCGTATTTCCCTGATGATTGCCCAGGGACTCAGGGAAGCGCTCGAGTCATGGGAACTTGACGAAGAGTTGCAGGTGTGCATCACCTCTGACACCGGCGCCAATGTTAAAGCAGTTTCATTTTCGATTTACATTGCCTTGTTTAAATCTTATACTGCTTGAAAGTGAAGTTACTTGTTTTATGTTTTTTACAATTACAGTTTTGTACAATACATTTTCTTGTAGTAATATTCTTGACTTTTATGTTATTTAATAGTTTAAAAAACAGCTTCCTGCTTGAATGCTTTTTCCATGTGCTCTGGTGACCATTAAGAAGCTGTTAATACTGTTACATACCAAAGTATACCGTGATATATACCGTCTACCGTCTATGGTTCAAATTATACCGTGATATACATTTTAGGCTATATCGCCCACCCCTACCGGGACTAAACCGGGACTAAACCGGGACTAAACCGGGACTGAGCCAGGACTGAACCAGGACTGAACCAGGTCTAAACCGGGACTAAACTGGGACTAGACCAGGTCTAAACCGGGACTAAACCGGGACTAAACCGGGACTAAACCGGGACTAAACCGGGACTGAGCCAGGACTGAACCAGGACTGAACCAGGTCTAAACCGGGACTAAACTGGGACTAGACCAGGTCTAAACCGGGACTAAACTGGGACTAGACCAGGACTAAACCGGGACTGAAGCGGGACTGAAGCGGGACTTCAAGAAGGTCTGAATGCGCGTTCTCGTGCCACATTCTCGCGCCGTGTTCTTGTGGTGTGTTCTCGCGCCGTGTTCTTGTGGTGTGTTCTCGCGCCGTGTTCTCGTGCTGTGTTCTTGCGCCGCGTTCTCGCGCCGTGTTCTTGTGCTGTGTTCTAGCGCCGCGTTCTCGCGCCGTGTTCTTGTGCTGTGTTCTAGCGCCGCGTTCTTGTGCTGTGTTCTAGCGCCGCGTTCTTGTGCTGTGTTCTCGCGCCGTGTTCTTGTGCTGTGTTCTAGCGTCGTGTTCTCGCGCCGTGTTCTTGTGCTGTGTTCTAGCGCCGCGTTCTTGTGCTGTGTTCTAGCGTCGTGTTCTCGCGCTGTGTTCTAGCGTCGTGTTCTCGCGCCGTGTTCTTGTGCCGCGTTCTCGCGCCGCGTTCTCGCGCCGCGTTCTCGCGCCGCGTTCTTGTGCTGTGTTCTAGCGCCGTGTTCTAGCGCCGTGTTCTAGCGCCGTGTTCTCGCGCCGTGTTCTCGCGCCGTGTTCATGTGCTGTGTTCTCGCGCCGCGTTCTTGTGCTGTGTTCTAGCGCCGCGTTCTTGCGCTGTGTTCTTGTGCTGTGTTCTAGCGCCGCGTTCTTGCGCTGTGTTCTTGTGCTGTGTTCTCGCGCCGTGTTCTTGCGCTGTGTTCTTGCGCTGTGTTCTAGCGCCGCGTTCTTGCGCTGTGTTCTTGTGCTGTGTTCTAGCGCCGCGTTCTTGCGCTGTGTTCTTGTGCTGTGTTCTCGCGCCGTGTTCTTGCGCCGTGTTCTTGTGCTGTGTTCTAGCGCCGCATTCTCGCACCACGTTCTTGTGCTGTGTTCTAGCGTCGTGTTCTCGCGCCGTATTCTTGTGCTGTGTTCTAGCGCCGCGTTCTCGCGCCGCGTTCTCGCGCCGTGTTCTCGCGCCGTGTTCTCGCGCCGTGTTCTCGCGCCGTGTTCTCGCGCCGCGTTCTCGCGCCGTGTTCTCGCGCCGTGTTCTCGCGCCGTGTTCTCGCGCCGCGTTCTCGCGCCGCGTTCTAGTGCCGCGTTCTAGTGCCGCGTTCTCACGCCGTGTTCTTGTGCTGTGTTCTCGCGCCGTGTTCTTGTGCTGTGTTCTAGCGCCGTGTTCTCGCGCCGTGTTCTTGTGCTGTGTTCTAGCGCCGCGTTCTCGCGCCGTGTTCTTGTGCTGTGTTCTAGCGCCGCGTTCTCGTGCCGTGTTCTCGCGCCGTGTTCTTGTGCTGTGTTCTAGCGCCGCGTTCTCGCGTCGTGTTCTTGTGCTGTGTTCTAGCGCCGCATTCTCGCGCCGTGTTCTTGTGCTGTGTTCTCGCGCCGCGTTCTTGTGCTGTGTTCTCGCGCCGCGATCTCGAGCTGTGTTCTCGCGCCGCATTCTTGTGCTGTGTTCTCGCGCCGCGTTCTTGCGCTGTGTTCTCGCGCCGCGTTCTCGCGCCGTGTTCTCGCGCCGCGTTCTCGTGCTGTGTTCTCGCGCCGCGTTCTTGCGCTGTGTTCTCACACCGTGTTCTCGCGCCGTGTTCTCGCGCCGTGTTCTAGCGCCGTGTTCTCGCGCCGTGTTCTCGCGCCGTGTTCTCGCGCCGTGTTCTCGCGCCGTGTTCTCGCGCCGTGTTCTCGCGCCGTGTTCTCGCGCCGTGTTCTCGCGCCGTGTTCTCGCGCCGTGTTCTCGCGCCGTGTTCTCTACGTGTGAGGGGGAGCTCTTACAGTTTGAGGCAGTTGAACATCTGCAGACAGAGGTCTCTGATCTCGTCTTCGTTCTTGGCGTCCGCAGACACATCCTGTAGAAACCCTCCCACGGCGTCGAACACCTCCTCAGCATCTTCAAAGTCTGCGCCTCCACTGTCCAAGACTCCTACAGGAGATACAGACGTGAGTCCTCCTCCACCTCCCGAACACGTGTTCTACGTGAGCGTGACGTCACCACAGCTGAATCTGGAACCAGGTCCATACGAGGAACAGGACGTTTTGAAAAACCCCGGGGATCCTTCAGAGGAACATCTCACTACCTGCTGCTGTGGCCTCTTTATGTCGGTCTGAGATGTTCTTCTGAAGCCACCACACAGGAACCTGGGGATTTTACCTTTAGGCCATGGACGTCCCACTTAATCCACATGTCTTCTGTTCCCAAACCAGGACTAAACCAGGACTAAACCAGGACTAAACCAGGACTAAACCAGGTCTAAACCAGGACTAAGCCAGGGACTAAACCAGGTCTAAGCCAGGACTAAACCAGGACTAAACCAGGTCTAAGCCAGGACTAAACCAGGGTCTAAACCAGGACTAAACCAGGACCAAACCAGGACTAAACCAGGACCAAACCAGGACCAAACCAGGACTAAACCAGGACTAAACCAGGACCAAACCAGGTCTAAACCAGGACCAAACCAGGAACTAAACCAGGACCAAACCAGGTCTAAACCAGGACCAAACCAGGGACTAAACCAGGACCAAACCAGGGACTAAACCAGGACTAAACCAGGACCAAACCAGGACTAAACCAGGACTAAACCAGGGACTAAACCAGGACCAAACCAGGACTAAACCAGGACCAAACCAGGACTAAACCAGGGACTAAACCAGGACCAAACCAGGACTAAACCAGGGACTAAACCAGGTCTAAACCAGGACTAAACCAGGGACTAAACCAGGACCAAACCAGGACCAAACCAGGACCAAACCAGGGACTAAACCAGGACTAAACCAGGACTAAACCAGGGACTAAACCAGGACTAAACCAGGGACTAAACCAGGACTAAACCAGGACCAAACCAGGACTAAACCAGGACCAAACCAGGACTAAACCAGGACCAAACCAGGACTAAACCAGGACTAAACCAGGACCAAACCAGGACTAAACCAGGACTAAACCAGGACCAAACCAGGACTAAACCAGGTCTAAACCAGGTTCGGACCTCTGTGCCCGGTCCCGGTTCGGAGCTCTGTACCCGGACCCGGTTCGGAGCCCGGTCCGGTTCGGTTCGGGGCCACGCGCTCAGGCCGGTCTCTGCTCCGTTAGCATTAGCCTGTTAGCTCCAGCTCCCCCGGGTCTGTTCACCTCCGGAGCCCCGCGGGACACTGACAGCTTCAGGCCCGGCTCCAGGCGCTCCCGGACGGGCCGTGGAAGCGCCTCTGGTCCGGGGCAGTACCCGGGGCAGTACCTGAGCCGGGGCAGTACCTGTGATGTAATCGAACAGCTCCGAATCGATCTGCGGGAACTCGCGCTTCAGAATGTCCACGTACGACGCCATGATACCCGGCCTGGACACGGAGGGACTGCGCATGCGCCAACATGCGACAGCTGCACGAATCATGGGAAATGGAGTCCTCAGCAGGGCACGTTCGAAATGAGAGATCTAAAAAATTTATATATTTATAATAAAAAATGCATTAATAAAATATAATAATAATAATAATAATAATAATAACAATAATAATAATAATAATAATAATAATAATAATAATAATAATAATAATAAAAATAATAATAATAATAATAATAATAATAGTAATAATAATAATAATAATAATAATAACCATTTTAAAATAAAACAAAAATTTAAAAATCTACTTTTGAAGACTTAGACAAAATTTATTGATCCACAAGGGAAATTATTTGGATACAGTAGCTCACTCACAATCAATAATAATATAATATATATTACTAGAGAGTAACAATTCTGTAACAATTCTGAGTAATTATTCTGATTTGTACATATACATTTATTATTTTTTTATTTTTATAATTATGTCTCATTTGACTCCGGTCTCTTGCTCTTTTTTTTTGCTGTTCCAATCAATTTTTTGTTATTATATTTGATGAGTGAGCTATTGTACACAAATAAATTCCCTTGTGGATCAATGAAGTTTGTCAAAATAAAACAGAAAAATAAGTTATAAAATTAAATAAAATATGGTTATTTAAAAAAAAAAAAAAAAAGATTTACTAAAATTAAGGATATGTAACTCCAAAAATAATAAACATAATCAACATGAGAAAAGGAGCGCATCTTAATAATCAACATGAATAAAAGTTAAATATATTCCAGCATCTTTTTAAGTTTTATGTGTGAATTTTGGGATAAAGATAAACAGATAAATGCAAAATATGATGCAAAAAAGAAAACAAAATTGTGTTTTTATTAAAATTAGGAAATAACATGTATAAATGGTCAGTGATTGTTACTAAACCTGCTGAACCTAAAGTAAGAGTGAAATAAAGTCTAAAATGATTAAATATTCCAAAATAAGAGTGAAGTAAAGTCTGAAATGGCAAAATATTCCAAAATAAATGACAATATTCCAAAATAAATGGCAAAATATTCCAAAATAGAGTGAAATAAAGTCTGAAATTGCAAAATATTCCAAAATAAATGACAATATTCCAAAATAAATGGCAAAATATTCAGAAATAGAGTGAAATAAAGTCTGAAATGGCAAAATATTCCAAAATAAATGACAGAATATTCCAAAATAGAGTGAAATAAAGTCTAAAATTGCAAAATATTCCAAAATAAATGACAAAATATTCCAAAATAGAGTGAAATACAGTCTGAAATTACAAAATATTCCAAAATAGAGTAAAATAAAGTCTGAAATGACTAAATATTCCAAAATAAATGACAAAATATTCCAAAATAGAGTAAAATAAAGTCTGAAATGACTAAATATTCCAAAATAAATGACAAAATATTCCAAAATAGAGTAAAATAAAGTCTGAAATGACTAAATATTCCAAAATAAATGACAAAATATTCCAAAATAGAGTGAAATAAAGTCTGAAAAGAATAAATATGCCAAGACATTCCCACTGAAATGACATTCCCAAAAGTGTCAGATTGTTTTGTTGTTGGGCTCGTGCGCATGCGCCGTGGGGCTTTGGGTGGGAGCTAGCCTGTTAGCCGCGGAGCTAACACCGGAGCGTGTAATGGCGGCCTCGGTGCTCCTGGGCTCTGCTGCGGAAAACACCGGGATAAACTTCAGCGGAGGAGGCGGAGGAGCGGGCCACGCTGTGACCGCGGGCCCGGGACACCTCCACGGCCTCGGAGCTCCGTGGAACCGCTCTCTGGACCGAGCCCTGGAGGAAGCAGCGGCCACCGGGAGCCTGAACCTGAGCGGCCGGAAACTGAAGGAGTTTCCCCCGGGCGCAGCGAACCACGACCTCACGGACACCACCAGGGCCGGTAAGGGAGCTCCACAGGCCGGGGGACAGCCGGGGGACAGCCGGGGGACAGCCGGGGACACGCTCTGCATCCAGGGACAGGCTTTATTTCACTTTTGGCCCGCGTTTGTGGACTTTTTACTTCACTTAAACTTCCAACTGTTGCGTCAAAGTTAGCATCCCGTCCACGGCTGTGCTCATTCTGCGAATTTAACAGCTTTATTTCAACTTTATTCAGCTAAAAGTGCATTATTCGCGTCAGCGCACACCCCCCGCGTGTGTTATTGTTGTTTTTAAGACTTTTGACGTTTGTTTGGTGAACTTAAATGAGCCAAAAGAGCAGTTCCAGTTGTGCGTCAAACTGCATCCCTTTGGAAGTGATGGAAACGCAGCTTCCGTTTCCTCCTTTGGGCCTGTTGGACTGTCAATATGTGCCAAAAAGAACCAAAACCTGTCAATATGTGCCAAAAAGAACCAAAACCTGTCAATATGTGCAAAAAAAAACACAAAAAGAACCAAAACCTGTCAATATGTGCCAAAAAAAAAAAAACACAAAAAGAACTAAAACCTGAGACTTGGACAAACTTTATTGATCCACAGGGAAATGATTTGGGTCCAGTCGCTCACTCATCAATATAATCTATAACAGAGGGGAACAAAAAACAGATGGAACAGCAAAAAAAAAAAAGAGCAAGAGCCCGGAGTCAAATGAGACATAATTATAAAAATAAAAAAAGAGAAGTATATATGTACAAATCAGAATAAAATAACAAAATAAGTAATAAAAATAGTAATAAAATATCAAATAAAATATCAAATCACAGATAAATACAGTCTGCCCCTCTATAGTCTGGGGCAGTTGTTGTAGGGAGTATTATCTGCCCCTCTATAGTCTGGGGCAGTGGGGCAGTTGTTGTGGGGAGTATTATCTGCCCCTCTATAGTCTGGGGCAGTTGTTGTAGGGAGTATTATCTGCCCCTCTATAGTCTGGGGCAGTGGGGCAGTTGTTGTAGGGAGTATTATCTGCCCCTCTATAGTCTGGGGCAGTGGGGCAGTTGTTGTAGGGAGTATTATCTGCCCCTCTATAGTCTGGGGCAGTTGTTGTAGGGAGTATTATCTGCCCCTCTATAGTCTGGGGCAGTTGTTGTAGGGAGTATTATCTGCCCCTCTATAGTCTGGGGCAGTTGTTGTAGGGAGTATTATCTGCCCCTCTATAGTCTGGGGCAGTGGGGCAGTTGTAGGGAGTATTATCTGCCCCTCTATAGTCTGGGGCAGTTGTTGTAGGGAGTATTATCTGCCCCTCTATAGTCTGGGGCAGTTGTTGTAGGGAGTATTATCTGCCCCTCTATAGTGTGGGGCAGTTGTTGTAGGGAGTATTATCTGCCCCTCTATAGTCTGGGGCAGTGGGGCAGTTGTTGTAGGGAGTATTATCTGCCCCTCTATAGTCTGGGGCAGTGGGGCAGTTGTAGGGAGTATTATCTGCCCCTCTATAGTCTGGGGCAGTGGGGCAGTTGTTGTAGGGAGTATTATCTGCCCCTCTATAGTCTGGGGCAGTGGGGCAGTTGTTGTAGGGAGTATTATCTGCCCCTCTATAGTCTGGGGCAGTTGTTGTAGGGAGTATTATCTGTCCCTCTATAGTCTGGGGCAGTGGGGCAGTTGTTGTAGGGAGTATTATCTGCCCCTCTATAGTCTGGGGCAGTTGTTGTAGGGAGTATTATCTGCCCCTCTATAGTCTGGGGCAGTGGGGCAGTTGTTGTAGGGAGTATTATCTGCCCCTCTATAGTCTGGGGCAGTGGGGCAGTTGTTGTAGGGAGTATTATCTGCCCCTCTATAGTCTGGGGCAGTGGGGGAGTTGTTGTAGGGAGTATTATCTGCCCCTCTATAGTCTGGGGCAGTGGGGCAGTTGTTGTAGGGAGTATTATCTGCCCCTCTATAGTCTGGGGCAGTTGGGCAGTTGTTGTGGGGAGTATTATCTGCCCCTCTATAGTCTGGGGCAGTGGGGCAGTTGTTGTAGGGAGTATTATCTGCCCCTCTATAGTCTGGGGCAGTTGTTGTAGGGAGTATTATCTGCCCCTCTATAGTCTGGGGCAGTGGGGCAGTTGTTGTGGGGAGTATTATCTGCCCCTCTATAGTCTGGGGCAGTTGTTGTAGGGAGTATTATCTGCCCCTCTATAGTCTGGGGCAGTGGGGCAGTTGTTGTGGGGAGTATTATCTGCCCCTCTATAGTCTGGGGCAGTTGTTGTAGGGAGTATTATCTGCCCGTCTATAGTCTGGGGCAGTGGGGCAGTTGTTGTGGGGAGTATTATCTGCCCCTCTATAGTCTGGGGCAGTTGTTGTAGGGAGTATTATCTGCCCGTCTATAGTCTGGGGCAGTGGGGCAGTTGTTGTAGGGAGTATTATCTGCCCGTCTATAGTCTGGGGCAGTGGGGCAGTTGTTGTAGGGACTTTTCCTGGCAGAATTTGGGAAACGAATCAGTAAAGCGACCGCAGAAAAAAAGACAAGTGTGTTCTCGTCAGTGGGTGACCGTCTTCGTTCTTTTTATAAATAAACTCGCCGTTCAAAGTCCCTGGCAGCGATTCACTCGCCGCACACCAAATTTAAAATGCACGCGAGTTGAATTGCCACTCATAATTAATTGTGTTCATTTTTATAACGCGTTCATTTGTAGTGTAATTAATTAATCAAATTAACGCGTTAAACTGACAGCCCTAGTTTTAACATAATCTGACGGTGAATATCTGAGCTGAACTCCAGCAGGTGAGCCGACCGGGTGAGCCGGTCGGGTGAGCCAGTCAGTGAGCCGATCGGGTGAGCCGCCGGTCGGGTGAGCCGGTCGGGTGAGCCGGTCGGGTGAGCCAGTCAGTGAGCCGGTCGGGTGAGCCGCCGGTCGGGTGAGCCGCCGGTCGGGTGAGCCGGTCTGTGCCGTTAAACGAGTCCCTCTAAAGAACATCTGGCTTTGTCGGTTGGTCACACTCACCTTCTTGTCTTTAAATCACGTCTGGACTTTGTTGTTGAGTTTTCGTCGATCTTTTCCACAGTGCTGATGCGTGCGTCGTGTCTCCGTGGGAACAGACGAGCGCTGTGCAAAAATATCAATATATCGTATCATTTAATATGATGATCATTTTTGGTATATTTCAGTAAATGATTTTCTTACAGCTCCAGTTTTGTTTGTGTTCAGAGGAGGGAAAGTCGTTTGTGATGGATGAAAATGTTTGTGTTCCATATTCACATCCACGGTTTAGCCTAGAGCTGGGCGCTTTGACCAAAAACTCATATCACGCTACTTTTCTAAATTATATAAGTGTCACAGTATTTGACAGTATTTTTTGTCATGTACTAAGTGGTCCTGTGTCTTTGGCGAAGTGGACAGTAACCAGACCTCCCAGGATTTCACTGGCATTTTTTGTGATTGTTTCGGGCTAAAATGCCTGAATTTGCGGGAGCTTTTTCAAAAAGTTGCGATGAAAGTTGCGGCGCTTTTAAGGTTTTTGTTGCGATTTTCTTGCGGGAGGAAGTGAAAGTTGCGATAAATAGTTGTGATTTTCCCTTTTTGTAATTAAAATGGAGTAATATTTTGAATACTGAGTTATTACTGACAAAGAATAATACAAAGACACAGAGATCACAGATATGGCCCTAAAACAACCTTACCAACATCGAAAATAAATTACTACTAGGAGGGGAACTGTTTCGGTCTTTTGCTGTTATTTTTGTGGGCAAATGGCGCCGCAGACATGTTTCTTTGCCATTAGAAGCCGTGTCCCAATTCCCAGAGCGCACGGCTCGGAGCGTGGCCCGAAGGGCATGTGCGTCACACATTTCGACAGAACACCGGCGCGACGACTGCTGTCCCACTTCTTTTTTGTCCCATGCGCAGTTAACACGCGGTCCGAAGACCGCAGTCGTTAAGCGGTCCGCGGACTGCAGTCGGGGCTGAGCAAGTGTGCACCTCCTTGACTGCAGTCTGAGCCCCCTTCGGGCCGCGCTCCGAGCTGTGCGCTCTGGGAACTGGGACACGGCCGCAGTTTCGTTTTGTCACACGGAAGTAAAGCAGAATGTTGCGGCTTCCAAACTCAAACCTTTTAGCCGCCGAGAATATGAGGTTGGGTCCTGTGGCTCGCAGATTTGTGACGCGCAAAGAGGAGGCTATGGTGACAGATACGCTGAGATCCAGATATGTTTTGTGCATTTATTACAAAAAGAGCGCACACAGCTATGACAGCGCAGCAGGATGAAATGGAACTCATGAAAACCAGCAGGATGAACAGATTAACGTGAAAGATGAATGAATGGTTTGCGGCTACACCCCAACCCTGACTCTCTCCTCTGTGTGACAGGTGAGCGCGCGCTTTTACACGCACACACTTCCGCACGTGCACACACCCACACTCACGTGACCCACCGCCTCTGCCGCACACACACACACACACACAAACGCACCGTGCACCTCATCTCAGTTATGTCTCCTACACAGAAGGAAGTTGGTCGGCGTTCAATACGTCGCCGATGATTGGTCAAAATTAGTAAAAATTGTGGAAAAGGTGCGGTGATTGGTCAAAATTGCAGCACCGCCCTGAATTCACGGGGATTGGCTGAAGTTGCGTTGAAGTTGCAAATCGCAACATCGCGAATTCCTGGAGGGTCTGATTAACAGCATTAACAATAATAATGTGTTTATTTGTTAGTTGTTTAAAAAATAAAAATAATAAGAGTCCACACAGGAACAGACAAAATACAGGCAGGATTTAAAAACACGTTACACATTAAAGAGGTTCTGGAGAAGTGGAGATGGTGATGGTTTAGTCCTGGTTCAGTCCTGGTTCAGTCTAGGGCTGGGCGATATGGAGAAAAAAAATTATCTCGATATGTTTTTGCTATATCTCGATATACGATATATATCTCGATATCTATGCAGGGGGAAAAAAAACAAACAAACGCGCCAAATTCAGCAAGGTTTTTTTTTATTGAAGTGCAAACAGGCAGCCAAGTGCCTAAAGGTCGACAGGTACTAGTAACAAAGTGCTTGTGCACCAATTTTAACATTACCAAACCAAGGAAGTAGTATATTGCCTTATTTTAATTGTAAACATAAAACCTGAGGGTCGACAGTTCTTATGAAGTGCTTCTTTAACATTTAAGATAAAAGACAAAAAAGTCCCTCATTTCGTAGCCAAGTGAAAAAGCACACATTAAATTAATTGTTTTTAAATATAGATTAATAGAGCCTCAATCCATGAATTCTCGTGTGTTTTGTGACTATAGTACATTTTATATTTGTGTATTTGCTTTAACTTAGCACATTATTCTGCATCAATTTTTTTTTCTAGAAATACTATATTAATTTATTGCAACCATTAAAACGCAAGTGTGCTTTAGAATCAACGCCACATACCCGACCCACCCAAATATTTCACTCACTGGCAACACACACACACACACACCCACCCACACACACACACACACCCACCCACACACACACAGAGAGAGAGATTAAAACTCACCGATCGCCAAATGCAGCCTTGCTCTGTACTGCACTGACAAGAAAGTGGCGACTAGGGACCAGGGTCAAGCCTTTTTAGCATTGGTATGAAGCCCGGTCGCTCAACAACCGCTATGGGTGTCATGTCTTTTGCGATATGAAAGGCAATGGACTCCGTAATGCTGACCCACCTTGCAGTTGTGTTTCCATATGGTAGACACCGGGGTAAAGATGTTTGGAGCGTTGTTTGTTGTGTCTTAGAAGAAGTGGTGGTGGGTTTGCCCTCGATGATTTTGATGGCACCAGTTTCTTGCATTCTCTGCAAAATGCCTCTTTCTGCTCCTCATCGGATGTTTTAAATCCGAAATACCGCCATATAATGGAGCCGTTTGTTCTTTTCTTTGGTATGAATTCTCTTGTGCTTCTGTGGGCGCCGCCATGTTGGATAAGTTATCAACAAACACACGCGGTGTGCGTGAGGGGAGGGGGAAACACGAGACGCAGTGAAACACAAACGCAAGAAGGAGGCGGGGCAGGCGGGGCTTACAGCTCCACAACACAGTTAAGGAAAATAAGCAGAGTGGCGAAATCTTATTCATCTCGAGTTTTTTGATTTTTTTCGATTCAGTTTTCGATTTTCGATTTCAGTCCCTGGTTCAGTCCCGGTCCAGTCCTGGTTCAGTCCTGGGGGGTATTCCACGAACGTGGCTAAACTTAGCCGCGACTAAGTGCTAAGTTCTCGCCTGGCTGAGACACAACTTAGACAAAAGCTTGAACCCGTTCCACTAACGCGTTTCAGCTGCGCCTAGTCAGAGCTAAGCTCAGTCTGGCCTAATCAGGCCGGGCCTAGACGCGTGCACGGGGAAGGTAAGAAGCCCTGAACAAGCGACTGTCGAAAACGCGATCATGTGGAAGATTCGGGCCGATTATTTCAGCGCATCAGAACAGAAGTTGCTTTTGGAACTCTATAACACATTTGCAATAACCAAGACCAGAGACATGGCGTGGCAGAAGTTCGCCGAACGCTTAAATACGTAAGTTAAGTCCTATAACAGTGCTGGACATTGAGTTTTTTAAGTCTGTTTTTCACCACTGATGTCAACGCTGATTTGTGGCGCAGGGGTAAAGTCGCCGTCTGGAGAGCGGGAGATTGTGAGTTCGATACTCATGGTGGGCAGTTGATGGCATAATTATTATACATTTGTATAGCAGTCTTGTCAATTGTAATTTATTTTTACTGTGTAAAAGTATTTGCTCCAACTAATACGTTAAATTGTGTTATCTTGTCTTTGAGCAGGAATAATGTGAAGAGGACTGTTTTGCAGGTAAAGACAAAGCATAATAACATTTTGCAGAGTAGATAATATTAATATTATTATTCAGTGAAATTAGTAATACTGTTGAAATGGTACCTTAATTTAATTTAAAATGAACAGTAGCTACCAAGCCACAGGAGGTGGGAGCCCCCCTCAAAATCTTTCACCTGCAGAGGAGCTGGCACTGGCCCTAAACCGGGGTCGCCAACTGGTGGAGGTAACTGAAGGAGGGACCCCATCAAAGATCCTTCCTGCGAGTTCTCCTGAAGAGTATATTCAAGTTACTGAAGATGGCGTACACTTGCTGGACCCTCCTCAGCAGTCCTCCAGCAGTGCCTTGCCTGACCCTCAGCAGTCCTCCAGCAGTGCCTTGCCTGACCCTCAGCAGTCCTCCAGCAGTGCCTTGCCTGACCCTCAGCAGTCCTCCAGCAGTGCCTTGCCTGACCCTCAGCAGTCCTCCAGCAGTGGCCTCACACCAGAATGTCATACCTAATGTATTTTATTGTTTTATGCCTATTGATGGAAATTGATAAATAGGATTTCATTAAAGAGGCTTGCACAGCATCTCTTAAGCAAATGTGTTGAATCATTGAAATGTTGCATCATGGAGTGTGCCTGTTATTTGGCTACATTTAGTTTTAAAAGTAAAGGTTTACCTGTAACTGTATTCTTTGATAGAGATGTCACATAAAATATAAAGTGTCAATGTCGTCAGGTGAGAGTGATGTTAGGCCCAGCTGATATAATTTGATGTGATGATAAGAGTAATTGTAGGTTAAATTCATTTCCATTTCTGTAATATGTTGCAAATATAAATGCGTGAAAATTTAACGTGGGCATCAATAGGTCAACAGCGGGAATCGAACCCGGCCCGCCCACACGAGAGTCAAAGCACAAATCCACTCGACCACAGATATTCTTTGAAATACTGCTGGAATTCTTCTATATGTTAATGTCGTAAAGACAGCGGTTGAAAAGCATATGTTTAGATTACCGGAGAATTGTCAAGAACCGAGAACGTAAGGTAATTTCTTTTTTTGCTGATGTTGTTTTCGGACAACACAGATACTCATGCGGGGAGGTGTGCGGAACGGTGTGTTTGACACTCTGTTTACGTCAGGTACGTATTCTCTGCGACACGGCCTAAGTAAGACACAACTTAGCCTCCCCCCGACCAGACTATCTGCTAAGACCATGTTGCCCCAGTAACTCAGCGGGAACTAAGTTTAGCGAGCGTCGTGGAACCGAACTCTCACTTAACCTAGCGCCAACTGACGAATAAAGCCGGGCTTTGCGCTTAGTAGCTTTCGTGGAATACCCCCCTGGTTCAGACCTGGTTTAGTCCTGGTTTAGTCCCGGTTCAGTCCCGGTTCAGTCCTGGTTCAGACCTGGTTTAGTCCTGGTTCAGTCCTGGTTTAGTCCCGGTTCAGTCCCCGGTTCAGTCCTGGTTCAGTCCTGGTTCTGTTGTTTCTTTCAGACTTGTCGAAGAACCGTCTGCCTGAACTTCCTGTGGACGTGTGTCTCTTCGTGTCTCTGGAGTCTCTGAACCTGCATCAGAACTGCCTCAGGTCTCTGCCCGAGAGTCTGGTCCACCTGCAGAACCTCACCTCCATCACCATCAGGTACAAAGATCCTCTTCCTCATCCCCTGTACCTGCTGACCTCACTGAGCTTCATTTGGACCCTTCAGGGGTGGGGCTCACAGGGGCATTTGACCCATACACTCTGAATCTGCTAACTTTTTAAAAAAAAAATTTGGTAGTTCTTTATTTATCCCTGTGGGGAACTGTCCTCCAGGAACATCTCCATGATCTTCTGCTCGTCTGGGGCAGAACCTCAGCTGGAGGGTTTTGGGGTTTTGGGGTTGAAATGATCCGTTCTTAATGTTCACATCTGGATTTGGGACAAAACCCCAAGCCCCAGGGTCATGGAGAGCGGGTTCAAGAGACACTTTGACGCTTTTACACACAAACTGAACTGGAGCCAGAGTCCGTGGAGCCCAGTGACGCCCGTGCTCATTTCCTGCGTGGAGCGTGGCGGGTTAGGGTTAGGGTTTGTGGTTTTGGCGAGCTCCTGACGCTCTCTGATGTGAACCTGAAGGTTGTCGTTTCCTCTGAGTCTAACTCTTCTCTCCTCAGTCGTAACCAGCTCTCAGTGCTGCCCCCTGTGGTCTGCTCGCTGCCACTGAAGGTGCTCATCGCCTGTAACAACAAACTGGTGTCTCTGCCCGAGGAGATCGGGCACCTGCGCCACCTCACAGAGCTGGTGCGTATTATAACACACACTAAACACTCCACTTTAACTCAACTCAGCCACACCCCTGCCTGGGCCACACCCCTGTCTGATCCACACCTCTGTCTGATCCACACCCGTGTCTGATCCACACCTCTGTCTGATCCACACCCGTGTCTGATCCACACCTCTGTCTGATCCACACCCGTGTCTGATCCACACCTCTGTCTGATCCACACCCGTGTCTGATCCACACCCGTGTCTGATCCACACCCGTGTCTGATCCACACCTGTGTCTGATCCACACCTCTGTCTGATCCACACCCGTGTCTGATCCACACCTCTGTCTGATCCACACCCGTGTCTGATCCACACCTCTGTCTGATCCACACCCGTGTCTGATCCACACCTCTGTCTGATCCACACCCGTGTCTGATCCACACCCGTGTCTGATCCACACCCGTGTCTGATCCACACCTGTGTCTGATCCACACCTCTGTCTGATCCACACCTCTGTCTGATCCACACCTCTGCCTGATCCACACCTCTGCCTGATCCACACCTCTGCCTGATCCACACCCGTGTCTGATCCACACCTCTGTCTGATCCACACCCGTGTCTGATCCACACCTCTGTCTGATCCACACCCGTGTCTGATCCACACCCGTGTCTGATCCACACCTGTGTCTGATCCACACCTCTGTCTGATCCACACCTCTGTCTGATCCACACCTCTGCCTGATCCACACCTCTGCCTGATCCACACCTCTGCCTGATCCACACCCGTGTCTGATCCACACCCGTGTCTGATCCACACCTCTGCCTGATCCACACCTCTGCCTGATCCACACCCGTGTCTGATCCACACCTCTGTCTGATCCACACCCGTGTCTGATCCACACCTCTGCCTGATCCACACCTCTGCCTGATCCACACCTCTGTCTGATCCACACCTGTGTCTGATCCACACCTGTGTCTGATCCACACCCGTGTCTGATCCACACCTCTGCCTGATCCACACCTCTGCCTGATCCACACCCGTGTCTGATCCACACCTCTGTCTGATCCACACCCGTGTCTGATCCACACCCGTGTCTGATCCACACCCGTGTCTGATCCACACCTCTGTCTGATCCACACCTCTGCCTGATCCACACCTCTGTCTGATCCACACCTCTGTCTGATCCACACCCGTGTCTGATCCACACCCGTGTCTGATCCACACCTCTGCCTGATCCACACCCGTGTCTGATCCACACCCGTGTCTGATCCACACCCGTGTCTGATCCACACCCGTGCCTGATCCACACCTCTGCCTGATCCACACCTCTGCCTGATCCACACCCGTGTCTGATCCACACCCGTGTCTGATCCACACCCGTGTCTGATCCACACCTCTGCCTGATCCACACCTCTGCCTGATCCACACCCGTGTCTGATCCACACCCGTGTCTGATCCACACCCGTGTCTGATCCACACCCCTGTCTGATCCACACCCGTGTCTGATCCACACCCGTGTCTGATTCACACCCGTGTCTGATCCACACCTCTGTCTGATCCACACCTCTGCCTGATCCACACCCGTGTCTGATCCACACCCGTGTCTGATCCACACCTCTGTCTGATCCACACCTCTGCCTGATCCACACCCGTGTCTGATCCACACCCGTGTCTGATCCACACCTCTGCCTGATCCACACCCGTGTCTGATCCACACCCGTGTCTGATCCACACCCGTGTCTGATCCACACTTCTGCCTGGTCCACACCTCTGCCTGGTCCACACCTCTGCCTGGTCCACACCTCTGTCTGATCCACACCTCTGCCTGGTCCACACCCGTGTCTGATCCACACCTGTGTCTGATCCACACTTCTGCCTGATCCACACCTGTGTCTGATCCACACCTGTGTCTGATCCACACCTGTGTCTGATCCACACCCGTGTCTGATCCACACCTCTGTCTGATCCACACCTCTGTCTGATCCACACCTCTGCCTGGTCCACACCTGTGCCTGATCCACACCTGTGCCTGATCCACACCTGTGCCTGGTCCACACCTCTGTCTGATCCACACCTCTGTCTGATCCACACCTCTGTCTGATTCACACCTCTGCCTGGTCCACACTCGTGTCTGGTCCACACTCGTGTCTGGTCCACACTCGTGTCTGATCCACACTCGTGTCTGATCCACACTCGTGTCTGATCCACACTCGTGTCTGATCCACACCTGTGTCTGATCCACACCTGTGTCTGATCCACACTCGTGTCTAGTCCACACTCGTGTCTGATCCACACTCGTGTCTGATCCACACCTGTGTCTGATCCACACCTGTGTCTGTGGGGGCGGAGTTTGAACAGACCAATCACACGGTTCCTTGTTATTTGAAACCTGTTCCTGTGGGTGGAGTTTGTGTGTGTCAGATGCCCTCCCTGTGTGTGTTTAAAGACACACTGTGGAACTTTCCTCTTGTTAAAGACACAGTGTGGAACATTTGTGTTTCAGGACGTGAGCTGTAATGAGATCCAGACTCTGCCTCCTCAGGTCGGCCAGCTGGAGGCGCTACGAGACCTGAACATCCGCAGGAACCACCTGGTCCGACTGCCCCCAGGTGAGCGAGGGGTCTAACCATAACCACCTAACCCCACCTAACTCCACCTAACCCCACCTAACTCCACCTAACTCCACCTAACTCCAGCTAACTCCAGCTAACTCCAGCTAACTCCACCTAACTCCACCTAACCCCACCTAACTCCACCTAACCCCACCTAACTCCACCTAACCCCACCTAACTCCACCTAACTCCAGCTAACTCCACCTAACCCCCACCTAACCCCACCTAACCCCACCTAACTCCACCTAACCCCCACCTAACCCCACCTAACTCCACCTAACCCCACCTAACCCCCACCTAACTCCACCTAACTCCACCTAACTCCACCTACCCCCACCTAACCCCACCTAACTCCACCTAACCCACCTAACACCTAACCCCCACCTAACTCCACCTAACTCCACCTACCCCCACCTAACCCCACCTAACTCCACCTAACCCCACCTAACCCCCACCTAACTCCACCTAACTCCACCTACCCCCACCTAACCCCACCTAACTCCACCTAACTCCACCTAACCCCACCTAACCCCACCTAACTCCACCTAACCCCACCTAACCCCCACCTAACCCCCACCTAACCCCACCTAACCCCACCTAACTCCACCTAACCCCACCTAACCCCACCTAACTCCACCTAACTCCACCTAACTCCACCTAACTCCACCTACCCCCACCTAACTCCACCTACCCCCACCTAACTCCACCTAACTCCACCTAAACCCACCTAACTCCACCTAACTCCACCTACCCCCACCTAACTCCACCTAACTCCACCTAACTCCACCTACCCCCACCTAACTCCACCTACCCCCACCTAACTCCACCTAACTCCACCTAACCCCACCTAAACCCACCTAACTCCACCTAACTCCACTCCACCTAATCCCACCTAACCATAACCCAGGAGAGTCAGGGGTCAGAGGTCAGGGGTCAGAGGTCAGGGGTCAGAGGTCAGAGGAGTGTTTTATCTATATTGCTTTATTATTATATAATCAGGGGTGCACATAAGTGGTACGCAGGTACACATGCGCGACTAAAATGAGCGATGCTCCCGCGCCCCTGTGTACTTGACTGTTGTAAAGTCAACATGTCTACAAAGAAACAGACAACAGTAAGCAGTTTCTTTGGCGTTTCGCCACCACCACCAAAGAAGCAACAACTGGAGTCGAAGAAAAGACTTTTTTTCCGAAAAGTGGCTGCAAGAAGTACCATGGCTTGAGGCTAATGATGACCGGACTGAAATGTGGTGCAAGATTTGCCGTGCCCATCCACAGCTAGAGGACAAAACAGGTGCGTTTTATAAAGGCTCGAAGAACTTCAACCATCCATCATTTAACAAACACGAAAAGATCAAGGAGCATACCAACGTAGCACAAGCCATCGCTAATAAACAAGCTAGCAGAGAAGAGATTGCAAGTCGCCCACTTAGCAAAAAACCGCTGCATTGCAGAAGCTATGTGAAGAAAACAGGATATCCTTTGTGAAGTTGGGAAAGTTTCATATCAGGTGGTCTGCATGGCGGCAAAAATATCAAGACTATTGCCAGCCATTAAAATGTGATAACACATATCTGCACAGAGCCTTTTCTGTGCATCACACATGGTTGACACTTTAAAAACCACATCAGATTTCAGAAAGAAAAGCTGACCATTGGGGAATGTAAGCACGAGCTCATGGTGGCCATTGGCCAGTTCAGACTTATGCCACAGCAGAGACCTGCACGGGTTCAGGTACTGAACCGTTAACTTTTATAAAACGGGTGAAAAATGTTGTGCTGTGTCGGATGCCGGCTCGGGTCGGGTCGGAAGAACCAGAGCGCGGGTCTGTCTGCGGTTTACAAAATGCGCCTACAGAAAAATAAATATTATACAAATATAAAGGCCTATGTTGTAGTGAAATGCAAACACCATTTCCAAGATAAAAAGTAGAATCAGATTATTTTTGTGTCTGTACGCGCGCACTGTTTAAGTCACGTGATGTCCTGCGTTTGAAAATGACGACGGAAGAGCTGAAAAAGAACTTTTGGCTCTCCTATTTATTTTCATGCGGGTACGGTTCGGGTCGCGGGTCTATCTATAGCGGTTCGGCTCGTGCGGAATCATAATTTAAATTCTGTCGGGAAACGGTTGGGGTTCAGAATGAAGTATGACGGGTTCGGGTGGTGCAGGACTCTGGTGCACAGACGTTTCTAATGCTGATGCTGACAGATAAGGCAGACTTACTCAGGGGTTCATTGAAGAGTTTGAGACTCCCTGAAGTCATGTGATCATTTCTTAGTATTTGACCCTTCAACATGACCTCAGGAAATGCAAGAGCTCCACAGTTTTGGAAATACAACAGTTCGCAACATTCTCCAAAATATGAGGCCATGTTGGAGCTTGACAAAGACATCACTCTGACAGAATGGATGTGCTTAAAGCAGACCGCAAAACACCTGGGAGCATCTTCTGTGTATGACCTAGTCCAAATAGTAAATAATCCAAGTCATTCAGATGCTTAGTCCAACATCCAAGAGCTGGTGAAGATGTCTCTTGCACTGCCTGTGAGCAGCTCGTGAGAGAGGTTTTTCACATCTAAACATAATAAAGACCAAGTACAGATCCCGCCTGTCGTCTCTCAGCACTTCTGCACATCCACCTGTCAAAGGAAACCACAGAGACATTTCACCCAGAGTCAGCTGTTCACCTGTGGATGGAGACAGCGAATCGGAGGGTCAACCAAGGCCAAGGAGGTCCATCAGCGGCAGCAACATCATCTGCCATGCAGGAAGCTGAAGCAGAGGACAGTGAGGGGGACTTTTAAAGGAAAAGTAACGTTTTTTTACAATCTGAGCCTTCTTTCGGCAATAAAACAAGTAGTTTTACTCACCCATAGCATTTTTCTGTCAATTGGAGCAGTATCGCAGAACTTATGTTGAGCTGTTCTGTTCTAGTAATGATCCCGTATCCGTTAACATGGTGCTGTATCATATGCTCGGGGCATTACTTTGCGGTGTCCAAATAACACAAACTTTAGCACTTTTCAAATCATAGAAGCCCGATGTCTTAATGTAAGATTTAGTTTGAAGCAAAAGTGGCCTGTAATCCGAGATTTAGCCATAGTTTCGAGTAGATGATGAGGCCAGTGCGCATGCGCGGACTGTGCTCTCAGCTCCCGGGACCCAAACATGAAACGCAAAGCTGAAAACTATGGATACATCTCGGATTACAGGCCACTTTTGCTTCAAACGAAATCATATATTAAGACATCGGGCTTCTATGATTTGAAAAGTGCTAAAGTTTGTGTTATTTGGAGACCGCAAAGTAATGCCCCGAGTACTCAGGCTAACGGATACGCTACAACATAACTTTCTTCAAACAGCTCCAAATGACACGAACGTGATATGGGTGAGTCAAACGACTTGTTTTATTACCGAAAGAAGGCTCAGATTGTAAAATAACATTACTTTTCCTTTAAGACTTATCGTGGATGAGGTGAGTACCAAACACCATCTGCTGGTACTCACATGAGGAACTCACTAAAAAAGTTATGTGCACCCCTGTATATAATATATATAATATTATATATTTATTTCTTGTTTTACTGGCTTAGGAGCTTAGGAACTTGGCCAATAAAACAATAGAAGCCTTTTACACGTGTGTTTAATACGTCATATCCGTTTGCTGAGCAGGGACAGGGGCTAACGCTTTGTGTGTTACCGTAGAAACAGATGAGGGACCTGCCTCGTCACTGCTCACTCATTTTATAGGCTTTACATACCTTATATTTTAACAGACTCAAGTGATCAATGATCAAGTGATCAATGGGAAATCTCAAATATCATGATGAGAAGGATATCTCGCTGTAGAACAGGCATGTCCAAACTGTTCCACAAAGGGCCGGTGTGGCTGCAGGTTTTTGTTCCAACCAGCCAAGACCTTCACCTGTCTGAAGACTGAGATCGGTTGGTTAAATGAGTCCAGTCTGGTGCTGCTTGGTTGGAAATAAAACCTGCAGCCACACCGACCCTTTGTGGAACAGTTTGGACATGCCTGTTCTACAGAAACCATCCTGTGGAAACTCCTTAGTGCCTCAGCAGGAGAATCCCACTGAACCATTTAAAAAACCCGACACAACCCTGTCCCACCACGAGTCTGGACACCACAAGTCTGGACACCACAAGTCTGGACACCACGAGTCTGGACACCACGAGTCTGGACACGACAAGTCTGGACACCACGAGTCTGGACACACGGAATCCTGAGACTCAAAATGTCCCAGATTTAATGAGAGGTCAGGTCCAGCGTTGTCCACTTCAGGAGTTTCCGGGGGAAAACTCCTGACCCGTACAGTGTCCAGAAAGTGTTCAGACACTTAAATGTTTTCTGTTATTTTGCTAAAATCATTGAAGTTCATTTTTCCTCATTAATGTTCACACAGCGCCCCCTGCTGACAGAAAAAGGCAGAATAGTTAAAAATCCGAAGTGGACTGTGACATGGTCAGAAGTATTTCCTGTAAATGCCCTCTCTCTCCCCTCTCAGAGCTCTCCGTTCTTCCTCTCGTTCGTCTGGATTTCTCGTGTAATAAAGTGACCCAGATCCCCGTGTGTTACCGACGTTTGACCCACCTCCAGAGCATCGTCCTGGACAACAACCCGCTGCAGACGCCGCCCGCCCAGGTCAGCCGGACGCCCTCCCCGTGTGTCCCTCCCCGTGTGTCCCCCGTGTGTGTCCCCTGTGTGTGTCCTCCCCGTGTGTGTCCCCCGTGTGTGTCCCTCCCCGTGTGTGTCCCTCCCCGTGTGTGTCCCTCCCCGTGTGTGTCCCTCCCGTGTGTCCCTCCCTGTGTGTCCCTCCCCGTGTGTGTCCCTCCCTGTGTGTCCCTCCTGTGTGTCCCTCCCCGTGTGTCCCTCCTGTGTGTCCCTCCCTGTGTGTCCCTCCCCCTGTGTCCCTCCCCCTGTGTCCCCCGTGTGTCCCTCCCCGTGTGTCCCTCCCCGTGTGTGTCCCTCCCCGTGTGTGTCCCTCCCCGTGTGTGTCCCTCCCGTGTGTCCCTCCTGTGTGTCCCTCCCTGTGTGTCCCTCCCCGTGTGTGTCCCTCCCCGTGTGTGTCCCTCCCTGTGTGTCCCTCCCCGTGTGTCCCTCCTGTGTGTCCCCCGTGTGTCCCTCCCCGTGTGTCCCTCCTGTGTGTCCCCCGTGTGTCCCTCCTGTGTGTCCCCCGTGTGTCCCTCCCCGTGTGTCCCTCCTGTGTGTCCCCCGTGTGTGTCCCTCCTGTGTGTGTCCCCCGTGTATCCCTCCCCGTGTGTCCCTCCCCGTGTGTGTCCCTCCCCGTGTGTCCCTCCTGTGTGTCCCTCCTGTGTGTCCCTCCCCGTGTGTCCCTCCTGTGTGTCCCCCGTGTGTCCCTCCCCGTGTGTGTCCCTCCCCGTGTGTGTCCCTCCTGTGTGTCCCTCCCCGTGTGTGTCCCTCCTGTGTGTCCCCCGTGTGTGTCCCTCCCCGTGTGTGTCCCTCCCGTGTGTCCCTCCCGTGTGTCCCTCCTGTGTGTCCCTCCTGTGTGTCCCTCCCCGTGTGTGTCCCTCCCTGTGTGTCCCTCCCGTGTGTCCCTCCCCGTGTGTCCCTCCTGTGTGTCCCTCCCCGTGTGTGTCCCTCCCGTGTGTCCCTCCCCGTGTGTGTCCCTCCCTGTGTGTCCCTCCCTGTGTGTCCCTCCCGTGTGTCCCTCCCCGTGTGTCCCTCCTGTGTGTCCCTCCCTGTGTGTCCCTCCCGTGTGTCCCTCCCCGTGTGTCCCTCCTGTGTGTCCCTCCCCGTGTGTGTCCCTCCCTGTGTGTCCCTCCTGTGTGTCCCTCCTGTGTCCCTCCCCGTGTGTCCCTCCCCGTGTGTCCCTCCTGTGTGTCCCCCGTGTGTCCCTCCTGTGTGTCCCCCGTGTGTCCCTCCCCGTGTGTCCCTCCTGTGTGTCCCCCGTGTGTGTCCCTCCTGTGTGTCCCCCGTGTATCCCTCCCCGTGTGTCCCCCGTGTGTGTCCTCCCGTGTGTCCCTCCCCGTGTGTCCCTCCTGTGTGTCCCTCCTGTGTGTCCCTCCCCGTGTGTGTCCCTCCCCGTGTGTCCCTCCTGTGTGTCCCTCCCCGTGTGTCCCTCTTGTGTGTCCCCCGTGTGTCCCTCTTGTGTGTCCCCCGTGTGTCCCTCCCCGTGTGTCCCTCCTGTGTGTCCCCCGTGTGTGTCCCTCCTGTGTGTCCCCCGTGTGTCCCTCCTGTGTGTCCCCCGTGTGTGTCCTCCTGTGTGTCCTCCTGTGTGTCCCTCCCCGTGTGTCCCTCTTGTGTGTCCCCCGTGTGTCCCTCTTGTGTGTCCCCCGTGTGTCCCTCCCCGTGTGTCCCTCCCCGTGTGTCCCCCGTGTGTGTCCCTCCTGTGTGTCCCCCGTGTATCCCTCCCCGTGTGTCCCCCGTGTGTGTCCCCCGTGTGTGTCCCTCCCGTGTGTCCCTCCCCGTGTGTGTCCCTCCCCGTGTGTCCCTCCTGTGTGTCCCCCGTGTATCCCTCCCCGTGTGTCCCCCGTGTGTGTCCCTCCCGTGTGTCCCTCCCCGTGTGTGTCCCTCCCCGTGTGTCCCTCCTGTGTGTCCCTCCTGTGTGTCCCTCCTGTGTGTCCCTCGTGTGTCCCTCCCCGTGTGTGTCCCTCCCCGTGTGTGTCCCTCCCGTGTGTCCCTCCTGTGTGTCCCTCCCTGTGTGTCCCTCCCCGTGTGTGTCCCTCCCTGTGTGTCCCTCCTGTGTGTCCCCCGTGTGTCCCTCCCCGTGTGTCCCTCCTGTGTGTCCCCCGTGTGTCCCTCCTGTGTGTCCCCCGTGTGTCCCTCCCCGTGTGTCCCTCCTGTGTGTCCCCCGTGTGTGTCCCTCCTGTGTGTCCCCCGTGTGTCCCTCCCCGTGTGTCCCTCCTGTGTGTCCCCCGTGTGTGTCCCTCCTGTGTGTCCCCCGTGTATCCCTCCCCGTGTGTCCCCCGTGTGTGTCCCTCCCATGTGTCCCTCCCCATGTGTCCCTCCCCGTGTGTGTCCCTCCTGTGTGTCCCTCCTGTGTGTCCCTCCCCGTGTGTGTCCCCCGTGTGTGTCCCTCCTGTGTGTCCCTCCCCGTGTGTGTCCCTCCCCGTGTGTCCCCCGTGTGTCCCCCGTGTGTCCCTCCTGTGTGTCCCTCCTGTGTGTCCCTCCCTTGTGTCCCTCCCCGTGTGTGTCCCTCCCCGTGTGTCCCCCGTGTGTCCCTCCCGTGTGTCCCTCCCGTGTGTGTCCCCCGTGTGTCCCTCCTGTGTGTCCCTCCCGTGTGTCCCTCCTGTGTGCCCCTCCTGTGTGTCCCCCGTGTGTCCCTCCCCGTGTGTCCCTCCTGTGTGTCCCTCCCTGTGTGTCCCCCCCATGTGTGTCCTCCCCGTGTGTGTCCCTCCTGTGTGTCCCTCCCTGTGTGTCCCCCGTGTGTCCCTCCTGTGTGTCCCCCGTGTGTGCCCCCCCGTGTGTCCCTCCCCGTGTGCCCCCCCGTGTGTCCCTCCTGTGTGTCCCCCGTGTGTCCCTCCCCGTGTGTCCCTCCTGTGTGTCCCCCGTGTGTCCCTCCCGTGTGTCCCTCCCGTGTGTCCCTCCCTGTGTGTCCCTCCCGTGTGTCCCTCCCTGTGTGTCCCTCCCCGTGTGTCCCTCCCCGTGTGTCCCTCCTGTGTGTCCCTCCCCGTGTGTCCCTCCCCGTGTGTCCCTCCTGTGTGTCCCTCCCTGTGTGTCCCTCCTGTGTGTCCCCCGTGTGTGTCCCTCCCGTGTGTCCCTCCTGTGTGTCCCTCCCCGTGTGTGTCCCTCCCCGTGTGTCCCTCCTGTGTGTCCCCCGTGTGTGTCCCTCCCGTGTGTCCCTCCTGTGTGTGCGCCCCCCTGTGTGTCCCTCCCCGTGTGTGTCCCTCCCCGTGTGTGCCCCCCTCCTCGTGTCCCCCCCTTGGGTCAGATGCCCTCCCGTGTGACTGTCTCTTGTGTTTCAGATCTGTATGAAAGGAAAAGTTCACATCTTTAAATATCTGAATCTCGAAGCGTCGAAATCTCCCGCCGAGCTGCCGGAGTTTGACCGGAGACCACTCAACTACAACCACTGGTACTTTCACAATAAGAGCTCTAAACACACTGCTACTTTCACAATAAGAGCTCTAAACACTGGTACTTTCACAATAAGAGCTCTAAACACACTGCTACTTTCACAATAAGAGCCTTAAACACACTGCTACTTTCACAATAAGCGCTCTAAACACACTGCTACTTTCACAATAAGAGCCTTAAACACACTGCTACTTTCACAATAAGAGCTCTAAACACACTGCTACTTTCACAATAAGAGCCTTAAACACACTGCTACTTTCACAATAAGCGCTCTAAACACACTGCTACTTTCACAATAAGAGCCTTAAACACACTGCTACTTTCACAATAAGAGCTCTAAACACACTGCTACTTTCACAATAAGAGCTCTAAACACGCTGCTACTTTCACAATAAGCGCTCTAAACACACTGCTACTTTCACAATAAGAGCCTTAAACACACTGCTACTTTCACAATAAGAGCTCTAAACACACTGCTACTTTCACAATAAGAGCCTTAAACACACTGCTACTTTCACAATAAGAGCTCTAAACACACTGCTACTTTCACAATAAGAGCTCTAAACACGCTGCTACTTTCACAATAAGAGCTCTAAACACGCTGCTACTTTCACAATAAGAGCTCTAAACACGCTGCTACTTTCACAATAAGAGCTCTAAACACGCTGCTACTTTCACAATAAGAGCTCTAAACACACTGGTACTTTCACAATAAGAGCTCTAAACACGCTGCTACTTTCACAATAAGAGCTCTAAACACACTGGTACTTTCACAATAAGAGCTCTAAACACACTGGTACTTTCACAATAAGGGCTCCAAACACTGGTACTTTCACAATAAGAGCTCTAAACACACTGGTACTTTCACAATAAGGGCTCCAAACACTGGTACTTTCACAATAAGAGCTCTAAACACACTGGTACTTTCACAATAAGAGCTCTAAACACACTGCTACTTTCACAATAAGACGTGGACACTGGTACTTTCACAATAAGAGCTCCAAACACTGGTACTTTCACAATAAGAGACGTGGACACTGCCGTGGACTCGGGAGGATTTGTACTGGTGTGGACAGACTGAAAACAACAGTTATTTCCTTGAAACAAAAATAAAAGGGGACAAAAGTGATGGAAGAGTGTGGTGGGGCGGTCCAACCAGGATGTGACCTGAACCCACATCTGATCCTCTGATATTCAACACCAGCTCGAGAAGAGTCCGAGCACCTTTATCTGACCTTTATTTATTAAGACTTTTGTGTTGTCGTTGCAGCGGTGAAGAACTGTACCCAGGACGAGCCTACGGAGCTCTGGACTCTGGCTTCAACAGTGTGGACAGTGGAGACAAACGGTGGTCCGGAAACGAGGTGAGAGGAGGAGGAGCAGAGGAGGAGCAGAGGAGGAGCAGGTCAGAGGAGGAGCAGGTCAGAGGAGGAGCAGGTCAGAGGAGGAGCAGAGGAGGAGCGGGTCAGAGGAGGAGAGGGTCAGAGGAGGAGAGGGTCAGAGGAGGAGAGGGTCAGAGGAGGAGCGGGTAAGAGGAGGTGGGGGTCAGAGGAGGAGAGGGGGAGGAGCGGGTCAGAGGAGGAGCAGAGGAGGAGCGGGTCAGAGGAGGAGAGGGTCAGAGGAGGAGCAGGTCAGAGGAGGAGCGGGTCATAGGAGGAGAGGGGGAGGAGCGGGTCAGAGGAGGAGCGGGTCAGAGGAGGAGAGGGTCAGAGGAGGAGCGGGTCAGAGGAGGAGCAGAGGAGGAGCGGGTCAGAGGAGGAGAGGGTCAGAGGAGGAGAGGGTCAGAGGAGGAGCAGGTCAGAGGAGGAGAGGGTCATAGGAGGAGAGGGGGAGGAGCGGGTCAGAGGAGGAGCGGGTCAGAGGAGGAGAGGGTCAGAGGAGGAGCGGGTCAGAGGAGGAGCGGGTCAGGAGGAGCGGGTCAGAGGAGGAGCGGGTCAGAGGAGGAGAGGGTCAGAGGAGGAGAGCGGGTCAGAGGAGGAGAGGGTCAGAGGAGGAGAGGGTCAGAGGAGGAGAGGGTCAGAGGAGGAGAGGGTCAGAGGAGGAGCAGGGCAGAGGAGGAGCAGGGCAGAAGAGGAGCAGAGGAGGAGCGGGTCAGAGGAGGAGCAGAGGAGGAGCGGGTCAGGAGGAGCGGGTCAGGAGAAACAGAGGAGGAGCGGGCCAGAGGATGTTCAGAGGGGTCAGAGGATGTTCAGACGGGTCAGAGGATGTTCAGAGGGGTCAGAGGATGTTCAGAGGGGTCAGAGGATGTTCAGGCCGGTCAGAGGATGTTCAGAGGGGTCAGAGGATGTTCAGGCGGGTCAGAGGATGTTCAGGCGGGTCAGAGGATGTTGAGGGGGGTCAGAGGATGTTCAGACGGGTCAGAGGATGTTCAGAGGGTTCAGGCGGGTCAGAGGATGTTCAGGCGGGTCAGAGGATGTTCAGGCGGGTCAGAGGATGTTCAGGCGGGTCAGAGGATGTTCAGGCGGGTCAGAGGATGTTCAGAGGGTTCAGGCGGGTCAGAGGATGTTCAGGCGGGTCAGAGGATGTTCAGGCGGGTCAGAGGATGTTCAGGCGGGTCAGAGGATGTTCAGACGGGTCAGAGGATGTTCAGACGGGTCAGAGGATGTTCAGAGGGTTCAGGCGGGTCAGAGGATGTTCAGAGGGGTCAGAGGATGTTCAGAGGGGTCAGAGGATGTTCAGAGGGTTCAGGTGGGTCAGAGGATGTTCAGAGGGGTCAGAGGATGTTCAGAGGGGTCAGAGGATGTTCAGGCGGGTCAGAGGATGTTCAGAGGGGTCAGAGGATGTTCAGAGGGGTCAGAGGATGTTCAGACGGGTCAGAGGATGTTCAGAGGGTTCAGGCGGGTCAGAGGATGTTCAGAGGGGTCAGAGGATGTTCAGAGGGGTCAGGCGGGTCAGAGGGTGTTCAGAGCGTTCAGGCGGGTCAGAGGATGTTCAGACGGGTCAGAGGATGTTCAGGCGGGTCAGAGGGTGTTCAGGCGGGTCAGAGGATGTTCAGACGGGTCAGAGGATGTTCAGGCGGGTCAGAGGATGTTCAGAGGGGTCAGAGGATGTTCAGGCGGGTCAGAGGATGTTCAGGCGGGTCAGAGGATGTTCAGAGGGGTCAGAGGATGTTCAGAGGGGTCAGAGGATGTTCAGACGGGTCAGAGGATGTTCAGACGGGTCAGAGGATGTTCAGGCGGGCCAGAGGATGTTCAGACGGGTCAGAGGATGTTCAGAGGGGTCAGAGGATGTTCAGGCGGGTCAGAGGATGTTCAGAGGGGTCAGAGGATGTTCAGACGGGTCAGAGGATGTTCATGCGGGTCAGAGGATGTTCAGACGGGTCAGAGGATGTTCAGAGGGGTCAGAGGATGTTCAGAGGGGTCAGAGGATGTTCAGGCGGGTCAGAGGATGTTCAGGCGGGTCAGAGGATGTTCAGAGGGTTCAGGCGGGTCAGAGGATGTTCAGGCGGGTCAGACGGGTCAGAGGATGTTCAGGCGGGTCAGAGGATGTTCAGAGGGGTCAGAGGATGTTCAGAGGGGTCAGAGGATGTTCAGAGGGTTCAGGTGGGTCAGAGGATGTTCAGAGGGGTCAGAGGATGTTCAGAGGGGTCAGAGGATGTTCAGAGGGGTCAGAGGATGTTCAGGCGGGTCAGAGGATGTTCAGACGGGTCAGAGGATGTTCAGAGGGTTCAGAGGGGTCAGAGGATGTTCAGAGGGGTCAGAGGATGTTCAGAGGGGTCAGAGGATGTTCAGAGGGGTCAGAGGATGTTCAGAGGGGTCAGAGGATGTTCAGACGGGTCAGAGGATGTTCAGAGGGTTCAGGCGGGTCAGAGGATGTTCAGAGGGGTCAGAGGATGTTCAGAGGGTTCAGGCGGGTCAGAGGATGTTCAGACAGGTCAGAGGATGTTCAGGCGGGTCAGAGGGTGTTCAGGCGGGTCAGAGGATGTTCAGACGGGTCAGAGGATGTTCAGGCGGGTCAGAGGATGTTCAGAGGGGTCAGAGGATGTTCAGGCGGGTCAGAGGATGTTCAGAGGGGTCAGAGGATGTTCAGAGGGGTCAGAGGGTGTTCAGGCGGGTCAGAGGATGTTCAGACGGGTCAGAGGATGTTCAGGCGGGTCAGAGGATGTTCAGAGGGGTCAGAGGATGTTCAGGCGGGTCAGAGGATGTTCAGGCGGGTCAGAGGATGTTCAGAGGGGTCAGAGGGTGTTCAGGCGGGTCAGACGGGTCAGGATGATGTTTGTTGTGTTTGTCCAGCCCTCAGAGGAGGATCTTTCGTCGAAAGTGGCCGAGCTGAGCCGAGAGCAGAGACACAGAAGCAACCTGCACAATGGCGCCCCCTGTGAGTACTGTGAGTACTGCAGCCCCGTACTCTGGGTGTTCTGCTCTCATCTGTCTGGGGGGGTTCTGGAGCGGTTCTGGGGGGTTCTGGAGGGTCCTGGAGGGTCCTGGAGGGTTCTGGAGGGTCCTGGAGGGTCCTGGAGGGTCCTGGAGGGTCCTGGAGGGTTCTGGAGGGTTCTGGAGGGTCCTGGAGGGTCCTGGAGGGTCCTGGAGGGTTCTCCTCTCACACTTTTGCCTGTGTTGTGTCAGACCCTGAGTCGGAGCAGATCGACTTCATCGACAGCTGTGCGACTGAGGAAGAGGAGGAGGAGGGACGAAGGCAGAGTCTGAGCTCACAGTTCATGGCGTACATCGAGAGGAGGATCACCAGAGAGGTACTGATACTGATACTGATACTGATACTATTACATCGAGAGGAGGATCACCAGAGAGGTACTGATACTGATACTGATACTGATACTATTACATCGAGAGGAGGATCACCAGAGAGGTACTGATACTGATACTGATACTGATACTATTACATCGAGAGGAGGATCACCAGAGAGGTACTGATACTGATACTGATACTGATACTATTACATCGAGAGGAGGATCACCAGAGAGGTACTGATACTGATACTGATACTGATACTATTACATCGAGAGGAGGATCACCAGAGAGGTACTGATACTGATACTGATACTGATACTATTACATCGAGAGGAGGATCACCAGAGAGGTACTGATACTGATACTGATACTGATACTATTACATCGAGAGGAGGATCACCAGAGAGGTACTGATACTGATACTGATACTAATACATTTTATTTATAAAGCGCTTTTCAAGACACTCAAAGACGCTGTACAAGAGGTAAAATCAGTAATAAAACAAGTAACAAAACAATAAACAATCAGACAAACATTAAACATTAAGAAACATTAAAAGCAGTTTTAAAAAGGTGAGTCTGGAGCAGTTTTCTGAAGGTGGAGGTCAGAGCAGTCACAGGTCGTGGGAGTGAGTTCCAGAGTGTGGGGGCAGGTTCAGAGCTTGGTCCTGTAGAGGAGGGACAGGAGGGAGCGGGATAGGGTGTGGAGGTGCAGGAGGAACAGAGGGAGCGGGATGGGGTGTGGAGGTGCAGGAGGTCAGAGAGGTATGATGGGGCCAGGTTATGGAGGGGTTTGTGGGTCACGAGGAGGACTTTGAATTGGATGCGCTGAGGGATGGGGAGCCAGTGGAGGTTTTGGAGGACAGGAGTGATGTGGTCTCTGGAGCGGGTCTGGGTGAGGAGGCGGGTCTCTGGCGCCGGTGTGGGTGAGGAGGAGGGTCTCTGGAGCGGGTGTGGGAGAGGAGGCGGGTGTGGGTGAGGAGGCGGATCTCTGGAGCGGGTGTGGGTGAGGAGGCGGGTGTGGGTGAGGAGGCGGGTCTCTGGAGCGGGTGTGGGTGAGGAGGCGGGTCTCGGGAGCGGGTGTGGGTGAGGAGGCGGGTCTCGGGAGCGGGTGTGGGTGAGGAGGCGGGTGTGGGTGAGGAGGCGGGTCTCTGGAGCGGGTGTGGGTGAGGAGGCGGGTCTCGGGAGCGGGTGTGGGTGAGGAGGCGGGTCTCTGGAGCGGGTGTGGGTGAGGAGGCGGGTCTCGGGAGCGGGTGTGGGTGAGGAGGCGGATCTCGGGAGCGGGTGTGGGTGAGGAGGCGGGTCTCGGGAGCGGGTGTGGGTGAGGAGGCGGGTCTCGGGAGCGGGTGTGGGTGAGGAGGCGGGTCTCGGGAGCGGGTGTGGGTGAGGAGGCGGGTCTCGGGAGCGGGTGTGGGTGAGGAGGCGGGCAGCAGAGTTTTGAATGTATTGGAGTTTGTTGAGAGTTTTGGAGGGTAGACCATAGAAAAGGCTATTGCAGTAGTCGATTCGAGAGGTGATGAATGCATGGATGAGTGTTTCGGCAGCAGAGAAACAAAGGGATGGGCGGAGTCGTGCAATGTTTTTGAGATGAAAGAAAGCAGTCCGGGTTATGTAGTTTATGTGTTGTTGGTATGAGAGTGTGGTGAGGTTTGGGATGAGTGGGGATGGAGTGAGGGTTGTGTTGTCTATGGTCAGGCTGAAGTCTTGGGTGGATTTGGTGATGTTTTTGGGGACAGTAATGATAAAGTCGGGTTTGTCACAGTTTAGTTGTAGGAAATTGTGTTGCATCCATGTTTTGATTTCAGAGAGGCAGTGGGTGAGGGAAGAGTGAGTTGTGGAGTTGATGGATTTGGTGGTTATGTAAAGTTGAATATCGTCGGCGTAGCAGTGGAAATGGAGGCCGTGGCGGCGAATGATGCTTCCAAGGGGGAGGAGGTAGACAATGAACAGGAGGGGATCAAGCACCGAACCTTGGGGGACGCCTTGCAATAGTGGAGCAGTGGAGGAGGAGCAGTTGTTGATGTGGATGAATTGTTGACGGTTAGTGAGGTAAGAGTTGATCCAGGATAGTGCTGAGCCGGTGATGTTGAAGGAGTTCTTGAGACGGGAGAGGAGGATGGAGTGGCTGCTGTAAGGTCCAGGAGGATGAGGATACTGAAGTGGCCGGAGTCAGAGGAGAGGAGGAGATCATTGGTGACTTTGAGAAGGGATGTTTCTGTACTGTGTTGTGGACAGAAACCAGACTGGAATGGTTCAAACAGACTATTGGATTTAAGATGGGCTTTGAGTTGGGTGGATATGACTCGTTCCAGGATTTTGGACAGATATGGAAGGTTTGAAATGGGGCGGAAATTTGTAAAGTTGTCAGGGTCAAGACCAGGGTTTTTTTAGGATAGGGGTAATGGCAGCCAGCTTGAGAGACTGCGGGACAGAACCAGTGGTGAGTGAGGAGTTGATGATTGTTGTTATTAGAGGAGAGATGATTGGAAGGCAGTCTTTGATGAGTGCAGAGGGGATGGGGTCGAGTTTGGGCGAGGGGAATCAGAAGGGAGGGCTGGAGAGGGAGTGAGGGAGCTATAGATTGTGTCAGTTTTGGATTTGAAATATGATCGGAAAGTGTTGCATTTGTCTACTGTAAAAGATGAAGAGGTGTTGTCACTGGGTTTGAGGAGTGTGTTTATTGTGGAGAACAGACCTTTGGGGTTATTGGAACCAGAGTGAATGAGGTTGGAGTAGAAATTTGACCGGGCTGCGTTGAGGGCATCTTTATATTGACGGAGGTGATCTGTGTAGGCTTGGAGATGGATGGTTAGACCAGATTTTCTGAGCAGTCTCTCAAGCTGGCGCTTTCGGGATTTCATTTTATGAAGTTCAGGAGTGTACCAGGGTGCTGTGTGGGTGAAAGAAACAGATTTGGTTATTACAGGAGCAAGTTGGTCAAGGCACTATTACTACTACTGCTGATACTACTGATACTACTGCTGCTACTGCTACTACTACTACTACTCATACTACTACTACTGATACTGATACTACTGCTGCTACTACTACTACTGATACTACTGCTGCTACTACTACTACTACTACTACTCATACTACTACTGATACTGATACTACTGCTACTGTATTACTGCTAGTGGAAAAAAGTCGATACTCATTGTGATTCTCATTTACGATAATAAACCGTCTTTATTTAGACGATCTCCTGGGATTTTCCACAGTCAGTGGTAGAACTTCATAGTCATAGTTGCTTTATTGTCGAAAACAATCATGTACATGTACATAGAGTGAATTTGAAATTTGGTTTCTCCACTAACCAGGCAGGACAGTGATAGAGTGGGTAGGGGAGGGGCCGCTGCGCATGCGGCGCGCCGCCGACTGGGAGATGCAGAGCAGAAAAGATGCAATACACTCAGTGACAATTTAAAGGTCCCATGGCATGAAATGTTCACTTTCTGAGGTTTTTGAACGTTAATGTGAGCCCCCCCCCCATGGTTAAAAGTTGCGAAATGTCTAAACTGAGCATTTGCGATCCTTTTCTGCGTTTGAAAAAAACACAGCTCAAACGGGCGATTTTGAACAAGGAAACTGTTACGTCACATCGAAAAAAGAAATGCAAATGCAGTTCCACCACCGTCTGGATGTCCACCCCCTGTCTCTGGAAATCACGCCCAGAGAGTTTGGACCACAAAGGAGCTACGCAATGCGAAATGCATTTTTTTATTTGCCTGGAGGCACGTGCGAGTGTTTCTAGGCTCGGAAGTCCTTTATCTGAGCCTCTGGACCTCTGAAACAGCAGTGGTTTAATTTTATTTTCTGTGAAAATGTGTTTTTTTTCATTGAAATGCCTCTCATTTCTGCCTTCAGTGCTTAAAAAGCGGAAGTGGGAGACAGCGCAGCGCTCCAGCGGCACCCCTATCTCTGTCCTTCTCATTTGCATTCAAGCAACAAGGCCCAGAATGAGTCGTTCAGAGAGACAGATTATGACTCTGACTGTGTAAATGTGTCTTTCTCATGCACTGAGTGTTGATTTTGAAGAAGGATTCATTTACAGTATTAGGGAACCATTAAGGAGCCATATAAAAGCATCAAGAAGTACCATGTCATGGGATCTTTAACAACATGTAATGACAGAAAAACAATTGGAGATATAACATACGGTGATCTTTTTCATTGGCAACAGAAGGAAGGGTGTGGGGGGGGATCAGATTGGAAAATCAATTAAATTGATTGAACCGAGAGCAGAGATCAGACCTTTTACTTTCTCTTCTGTTCCCATGTGTCCTGATATCTGTGGAATCTAGTGGTCCAGGTCCAAACCAGGTCCAAACCAGGTCCAAACCAGGTCCAAACCAGGTCCAAACCAGGTCTAAACCTGGTCTAAACCTGGTCTAAACCAGGTCTAAACCTGGTCTAAACCTGGTCCATGGGCATATACAGGTCTATGTGGTCTCATCCAGCTCCAGATCGTTCTAAAGACATTCAGGAAAGGTTCTGCTCCTGTGAAAAACAAGGATCTAGTTTGAGTATGGAGTAGGATCTGATTTTCCGTACTTTTGAGCGGATGAGGATGAGGTCTCTCATTTTGAATCTGTTTCAGGGCTCTCCAGTGAAGAGCGGAACGAGCCGCACAGACGACAGACGCTTACACAGGTACAGCACCTCTCCAAACATCTCCACACCTCTCCAAACATCTGCAAACATCTCCTCCAAACATCTCCACACCTCTCCACACCTCTCCAAACATCTGCAAACATCTGCCCACAGATCCTTCTCATTTTCTGTTTGGGATCAGCTCCACAAACTCTTAATATTAATGTTCTGGTTTAAAGTCCTTTCACCTGAAACACTCAAGACTGTACCAAGACTTAACCAGGACTTAACCAGGACTTAACCAGGATTAAACCAGGACTTAACCAGGATTAAACCAGGACTTAACCTAGATTAAACCAGGATTTAACCAGGGTAAAATCAAGACTAAACCAGGTCTGCACCAGGACTAAAACTGGACTAAACCTGGACTAAACCATGACTAAAACTGGACTAAACCAGGACTAAACCTGGACTAAACCAGGACTAAAACTGGACTAAACCTGTTCTAACATTGACCCCAGTGTGTCCCCCTCTGCCCTCTGGTGCAGGAGTGTGGTGGATGGCTCGTCAGCGCCCCCTGCCGCTCACACACAGGTACTGCAGTCCACTGTCACTATTCTTCTGTGTGGACATGGTCAACCTCAGACATCAACCTCAGAGTGACTCATAATCTGTCCCGCTTTGCAGAGGCCGGGTCCTGGTCCTGGTCCTGGTCCCGGTCCTGGTCCTGGTCTTGGTCTTGGGTTGGAGAGGATGAGGAGAGAGGCTCAACTTGCTGCACAGAAATACGACGAGGAGAGACACAAGAACATGAGGAACACCACCACCTACACCAAGGTACAGCGACCTGTTTAGTCCTGGTTTAGTCCTGGTTTAGACCTGGTTTAGACCTGGTTTAGACCTGGTTTAGACCTGGTTTAGACCTGGTTTAGACCTGGTTTAGACCTGGTTTAGACCTGGTTTAGACCTGAATTAGACCTGGTTTAGACCTGGTTTAGACCTGGTTTAGTCCTGGTTTAGTCCTGGTTTAGTCCTGGTTTAGTCCTGGTTTAGTCCTGAATTAGACCTGGTTTAGTCCTGGTTTAATCCTGGTTTAGACCTGGTTTAGTCCTGGTTTAGACCTGGTTTAGTCCTGGTTTAGTCCTGGTTTAGTCCTGGTTTAGACGTGGTTTAGTCCTGGTTTAGACCTGGTTTAGACCTGGTTTAGACCTGGTTTAGACCTGGTTTAGACCTGGTTTAGACCTGGTTTAGACCTGGTTTAGACCTGGTTTAGACCTGGTTTAGACCTGGTTTAATCCTGGTTTAGTCCTGGTTTAGTCCTGGTTTAGTCCTGAATTAGACCTGGTTTAGTCCTGGTTTAGACCTGGTTTAGACCTGGTTTAGACCTGAATTAGACCTGGTTTAGACCTGGTTTAGACCTGGTTTAGTCCTGGTTTAGACCTGGTTTAGACCTGGTTTAGTCCTGGTTTAGTCCTGGTTTAGTCCTGGTTTAGTCCTGGTTTAGTCCTGGTTTAGACCTGGTTTAGTCCTGGTTTAGTCCTGGTTTAGACCTGGTTTAGTCCTGGTTTAGTCCTGGTTTAGTCCTGGTTTAGACCTATTCTAATCCTGTTCCTGTTGTTTTCAGCTTAAAGCTCAGAGTCCGTCTAAGTCCAGTCCAGAGACTGAGGTGAGTCCAGCCTCCCCTCCCCATGTCTCACATGTCCCCCTCGTCCCTCTCGTCCCCCTCGTCCCCCTCGTCCCCCTCGTCCCCCTCGTCCCCCTCGTCCCCTTCGTCCCCCTCGTCCCCCTCGTCCCCCTCGTCCCTCTCGTCCCCCTCGTCCCCTTCGTCCCCCTCGTCCCCCTCGTCCCCCTCGTCCCCCTCGTCCCTCTCGTCCCTCTCGTCCCTCTCGTCCCTCTCGTCCCTCTCGTCCCTCTCGTCCCCCTCGTCCCTCCCGTCCCCCTCGTCCCCCTCGTCCCCCTCGTCCCCCTCGTCCCCCTCGTCCCCCTCGTCCCCCTCGTCCCCCTCGTCCCTCTCGTCCCCCTCGTCCCTCTCGTCCCCTTCGTCCCCCTCGTCCCCCTCGTCCCCTTCGTCCCCCTCGTCCCTCTCGTCCCCCTCGTCCCCCTCGTCCCTCTCGTCCCTCTCGTCCCCCTCCCTACTGTGGTGTGTGATTTGGATCTCCTTCACTTTGTGGAAAATAAATGTCCCCTGTCTCTCTCTCACCTGTCTGTTCAAAGTTCATCTTTATTGTCAAAAACCATATGTAGAGCGCCCCCTAGTCCCACAGTGAACATAAAACATGTGATAAACAAGACAATAAACACCAGGACTAAAACATCACATATACCTGTAGTAAAAGTACTACTACTACTACTACTACTACTACTGCTACTACATCACATATACCTGTAGTAAAAGTACTACTACTACTACTACTACTACTGCTACTACATCACATATACCTGTAGTAAAAGTACAAAAGGCTTGTGTATAATACAAATAAAACACACAATGTGGAGCGGAATAAAGCTCTAATGTGTCATTTAAGCAGCAGTGTGATTTAAGCAGCAGTGTGATTTAAGCATCAGTGTCATTTAAGCAGCAGTGTCTGTGTCATTTAAGCAGCAGTGTCTGTGTCATTTAAGCAGCAGTGTCTGTGTCATTTAAGCATCAGTGTCATTTAAGCAGCAGTGTCATTTAACTCATTCACTGCCGGCCTGTTTTCAGAATTCCACCCCCCAAGTGTCGACTCTCTTCTTTCACCCGGAAAAAAATGTGTTTCTAACCTTTTCGGTTCTCAAATAACTGATAGTAGAACATAGGGAAGTTTCAGCAAAAACACTGGTTTTGACCATAAAGTGGAGAAAACGAGCATTTTGTACAGAGTCATTTCGAGCAGATCAGTGATTTTGACATCAATACTTATTGATTTAGTGACACCTCAAACATCTAAAACAACAGAGAAAGAGATTTTTGATGACAAAGTACATTTTTTATTTACAAATATAAGAATATAAGGCTCTGTGAATTGAAAATTCCTTCAAATCAATTGTGCCAAGAGATGTTTACAGGATATAATAATATCTTTTCATATAAAATAGAACTTTGTCACTTCACAATATTGAGGCTCAGAGTACAGATCCATAATAAAAACACACACACACATATATGTACATACACACAAGCCCATGTATAAACCTTTACACACACACGCACACACATATACACACACACACACACGTGCGCACACACACACACGTGCGCGCACACACACACACACACATATAGCTTCATTCATTACAATTCCCACACAGCAGCATCATGTAAACTTAATTCTTCTCCTCTCATGCCTCTTTGGAGACCAGGATCTACTGCTCCAAGTCAGTAAACTTCTTCTTTGGCGCTGTCGTAGTTCTGATCAGAGTTCCTGCTCTGCGCAGCGCACACATGACACGCCCCCTGCCTCGGGCAGAGCAGATCTCGGCCCCGACCTCGCGGCCTGATCCGGTGTGTGTCTGTGATCCTCTGATCCAGGATCCTGGGTCCCAAGAGCGATCAGATCACTCCAGAGGCGCTGATCAAGAGTTATCTGCTTTTCCGGGTTCCCTCGTCTCGCCATCTTGCTCCTGTCGCCAATACACAGTACACAAACTACACTCCTCCTCTCTTCCACGTCTCAGATCGGCAGATAATAATACAAAATCGCCACCTACAGGTTGGGAGACTTGAATTACACCTTCAAAGTTGCTCCAGGTCGTATCCTAGCAACCCCCGCTGAAAAACGTTTGGATTCAACATGACGTCAAAACTCGTCACCGGCAGTCAATGAGTTGAGCAGCAGTGTCATTGTCATTTAAGCAGCAGTGCCAGGTGCCATAGCACACAGTGATGCAGCTGGTGAGGATGTGACCTATGGTGCCTCTGTAGAAGGTGCTCATGATGGAGCTGGGGCTCTGGCTCTCTTCAGCTTGTGGAGGAAGTAGAGTCGCTGTTGGGCTTTACTGGCCAGTGATGCAGTGTTCTTTGACCAGGAGAGGTCCTCAGAGATATGCACACCCAGGAACTTGGTGCTGCTTCTCCACAGCAGCCCCGGTGATGGTGAGGGGGGGCGTGCTGTGTGTGTGCTCTCCTCAAGTCTACCACAGTCTCCTTTGTCTTGTCCACGTTCAGGGAGAGGTTGTTGTCACCTCGCTCTTGTAGTGTGTCCTCTGTCCCTAACCCTGATGTGTGTGTGTCCTGTAGACGTTTCCCTCTCGTCGCTGCACTCACACAGACGACTCGGCTCTGTTCATGGTAAGACCTCTGAGCCCTCCGCCTCACAGCAACAGGGTCCCAGGGTCTAGTCCCAGAGACACTGAAGGACAGGTCAAATGCAGAGGACGTGTATCTGAACTCGCTCTGGGCACAATCTTAGACCCAGTTCGGAATTATATAATGGATCAGTAAGGGTTAGTCCTGGTTTAGTTCTGCGTTCGTCCTGCTTTAGTCCTCGTTTAGTCTTGGTTTAGTCCTGCGTTAGTCCTGCTTTAGTCCTGGTTTAGTCTTGGTTTAGTCTTGGTTTATTCCTGCTTTAGTCCTGCGTTAGTCCTGGTTTAGTCTTGGTTTAGTCCTGGTTTAGTCTTGGTTTAGTCCTGCTTTACTCCTGCTTTACTCCTGGTTTAGTCCTGCGTTAGTCCTGCTTTAGTTCTGCTTTAGTCTTGGTTTAGTCCTGGTTTAGTCTTGGTTTAGTCCTGCGTTAGTCCTGCTTTAGTCCTGCTTTAGTCCTGCGTTAGTCCTGCTTTAGTCCTGCTTTAGTCTTGGTTTAGTTCTGCTTTAGTCCTGCTTTAGTCCTGCGTTAGTCCTGCTTTAGTCCTGCTTTAGTCCTGCGTTAGTCCTGCTTTAGTCCTGGTTTAGTCTTGGTTTAGTCCTGGTTTAGTCTTGGTTTAGTCCTGCTTTAATCCTGGTTTAGTCCTGCTTTAGTCCTGCGTTAGTCCTGCTTTAGTTCTGCGTTAGTCCTCGTTTAGTCTTGGTTTAGTCCTGCGTTAGTCCTGCTTTAGTCCTGCTTTAGTCTTGGTTTAGTCCTGGTTTAGTCTTGGTTTAGTCCTGCGTTAGTCCTGCTTTAGTCCTGCTTTAGTCCTGCTTTAGTCCTGCGTTAGTCCTGCGTTAGTCCTGCTTTAGTCCTGCTTTAGTCCTGCGTTAGTCCTGCTTTAGTCCTGCTTTAGTCCTGCTTTAGTCTTGGTTTAGTCCTGCTTTAGTCCTGCTTTAGTCCTGCGTTAGTCCTGCTTTAGTCCTGCTTTAGTCCTGCGTTAGTCCTGCTTTAGTCTTGGTTTAGTCCTGCTTTAGTCCTGCGTTAGTCCTGCTTTAGTCCTGCTTTAGTCCTGCGTTAGTCCTGCTTTAGTCCTGGTTTAGTCTTGGTTTAGTCCTGCTTTAATCCTGGTTTAGTCCTGCTTTAGTCCTGCGTTAGTCCTGCTTTAGTCCTGGTTTAGTCTTGGTTTAGTCCTGCTTTAATCCTGCTTTAGTTCTGCTTTAGTCCTCGTTTAGTCTTGGTTTAGTCCTGCGTTAGTCCTGCTTTAGTTCTGCGTTAGTCCTCGTTTAGTCTTGGTTTAGTCCTGCGTTAGTCCTGCTTTAGTTCTGCGTTAGTCCTGGTTTAGTCTTGGTTTAGTCTTGGTTTAGTCTTGGTTTAGTCCTGCTTTAGTCCTCATTTAGTCCTGGTTTAGTCTTGGTTTAGTCCTGCTTTAGTCCTGCTTTAGTCCTGGGTTAGTCCTGGTTTAGTCCTGGTTTAGTCCTGCTTTAGTCCTGGGTTAGTCCTGGGTTAGTCCTGCTTTAGTCCTGGGTTAGTCCTGGGTTAGTCCTGGGTTAGTCCTGCTTTAGTCCTGGGTTAGTCCTGGGTTAGTCCTGGGTTAGTCCTGTGTTAGTCCTGCGTTAGTCCTGCGTTAGTCCTGGGTTAGTCCTGGGTTAGTCCTGGGTTAGTCCTGGGTTAGTCCTGGGTTAGTCCTGGTTTAGTCCTGGTTTAGTCCTGGTTTAGTCCTGATCTGATCCTGAGGAGCCCTGCAAACATCTGAGCTGACACAACCTGCATGAAACAGCATGGACCTGAACACTCCTCTCCTCCTCTCTCCTCTTCTCTCTCCTCTCCTCCTCTCCTCATATCCTCCCCTCCTCTCTCCTCTCCTCTCCTCTTCTCTCCCCTCTTCTCTCTCCTCCTCTCCTCCTCTCTCCTCTCTCATCTTTGCCCCTCTTTACTCTTTGTCTTTGCATGTTTGATTTCTTGTTTTTGCAGTAGTTCTTCTCTGACACCTGTGCATGTTTGTGTCCCTGACACACCTCACACCTGTCTCACACCTGTCTCACACCTGTCTCACCTGTCTCACACCTGTCTCACACCTGTCTCACCTGTCTCACACCTGTCTCACACCTGTCTCACCTGTCTCACACCCGTCTCACCTGTCTCACACCTGTCCCACCTGTCTCACCTCTGTCTCACACCTGTCCCACCTCTGTCCCACCTGTCTCACACCTGTCCCACCTCTGTCCCACCTGTCTCACACCTGTCCCAGCTGTCTCACACCTGTCCCACCTCTGTCCCACCTGTCTCACACCTGTCTCACACCTGTCCCACCTCTGTCCCACCTGTCTCACACCTGTCCCACCTCTGTCCCACCTGTCTCACACCTGTCCCAGCTGTCTCACACCTGTCACACACATGTCTCACACCTGTCTCACACCTGTCCCACCTCTGTCCCACCTGTCTCACACCTGTCTCACACCTGTCCCACCTCTGTCCCACCTGTCTCACCTCTGTCCCACCTCTGTCCCACCTGTCTCACACCTGTCCCACCTCTGTCCCACCTGTCTCACCTCTGTCCCACCTCTGTCCCACCTGTCTCACACCTGTCCCACCTCTGTCCCACCTGTCTCACACCTGTCTCACACCTGTCTCACCTCTGTCACACCTGTCTCACACCTGTCCCAGCTGTCTCCCAGCTGTCTCACTGATGTGGTGTTTCCCTCTGGTGACTCTTGTGTTTGTCCCTCAGGGCGAGGACAGGGCGGCGCTCTCTCCCACAGGTAAAACATTTCACACAAGGAGACAGCTCCAGTGTGAACCTGTCAACATGGTTCATGTGTGTGTGTGTGTGTGTGACGTGTGTGTGACGTGTGTGACATGTGTCTGAGATGTTTGTGATGTGTGTGTGTGTGTGAGACGCGTGTGTGTGTGACGTGTGTGTGTGTGACGTGTGTGTGTGACGTGTGTGTGTGTGTGTGTGAGACGTGTGTGTGTGACGTGTGAGACGTGTGTGTGTGACGTGTGTGTGTGTGACGTGTGTGTGTGACGTGTGTGTGTGTGACGTGTGTGTGTGTGACGTGTGTGTGCGTGATGTGTGTGTGTGACGTGTGTGTGACGTGTGTGAGACGTGTGTGTGTGACGCGTGTGTGACGTGTGTGTGTGTGACGTGTGTGTGCGTGATGTGTGTGTGTGACGTGTGTGTGACGTGTGTGTGTGTGAGACGTGTGTGTGTGACGCGTGTGTGCCGTGTGTGTGTGAGACGTGTGTGTGACGTGTGTGTGTGTGAGACGCGTGTGTGTGTGACGTGTGTGTGTGTGACGTGTGTGTGTGAGACGCGTGTGTGTGAGACGCGTGTGTGACGTGTGTGTGACGTGTGTGTGTGAGACGTGTGTGTGACGTGTGTGTGTGTGAGACGCGTGGGTGTGAGTTGCGAGTGTGTGAGACGCGTGTGTGTGTGTGATGTGTGTGTGTGTGATGTGTGTGTGTGTGACGTGTGTGTGACGTGTGTGACTTGTGTGTGTGTGACGTGTGTGTGTGTGTGTGTGTGTGAGACGTGTGTGTGTGTGACGTGTGTGTGTGTGACGTGTGTGTGCGTGATGTGTGTGTGTGACGTGTGTGCATGATGTGTGTGACGTGTGACGTATGTGTGTTTCAGGGTCTCAGAGTGCGGCGTACCCCTGCAGACCAGAGACTTTCCTCCATCGACTCAACCACAAAGACGACAAGAGGAGAGGTAAGAACACACACACGTCACATACACACGTAACACACACACACACGTCACACACACACACACACGTCACACACACACACACGTCACATACACACACACGTCACACACACGCGTCACACACACGTCACACACACACACACGACACATACACACGTCACACACACACACACGTCACATACACACACACGTCACATACACACGTCACACACACGTCTCACACACACACGTCACACACACACGTCACACACACACACACGTCACATACACACACGTCACACACACGCGTCACACACGCGTCTCGCACACACACACGTCACACACACATACGTCACACACACGCGTCACACACGCGTCTCACACACACGCGTCACACACACACGCGTCACACACACGCGTCACACACGCGTCTCACACACACACGTCACATACACACACGTCACACACACGCGTCACACACGCGTCTCACACACACGCGTCACACACACATACGTCACACACACGCGTCTCACACACACACGTCACATACACACACGTCACACACACGCGTCACACACGCGTCTCACACACACGCATCACACACACACACGTCTCACACACACACACACGTCTCACACACACACAAGTCACACACACACACGTCACACACACACAAGTCACACACGTCACACACACGTCACACACACCCGTCTCACACACACACACGTCACACACACACGTCACATACACACACGTCACACACACACATGTCACACACACGCATCTCACACACGCGTCACACACACACACACATCACACACACACACGTCTCACACACACACACAAGTCACACACGTCACACACACGCGTCTCACACACACACACGTCTCACACACACACACGCGTCTCACACACACACACGTCACACACACACACGCGTAACACACACACGCGTAACACACACGCGTCACACACACACGCGTCTCACACACACACGTCACACACGTCTCACACACACACGTCACACACACGCGTCTCACACACACACGTCACACACACACACACGTCACACACACACACACACGTCACACACACACGTCACACACACACACGTCATACACACACGTCACACACACACACGTTACACACATACGTCACACACATGTTACACACACGTTACACACACGTCACACAAACGTTACACACACGTTACACACATGTTACACACACGTCACACACACACGTCACACACACATGTCACACACACACACACGTCACACACACATGTCACACACACACACACACGTCACACACACGCGTCTCACACACACACGTCACACACACGCGTCTCACACAAACACACGTCACACACACGCGTCTCACACACACACGTCACACACGCATAACACACACACGTCACACACACGCGTCTCACACACCCGTCACACACACGTCACACACACGCGTCTCTCACACACACGTCATACACACACGTCACACACACACGTCATACACACACGTCACACACACACGTCACACACACGCGTCTCACACACACACGTCACACACACACGCGTCTCACACACACACACGTCATACACACACGTCTCACACACACACGTCATACACACACGTCACACACACACACGTCACACACACACACGTCACACACACACACGTCACACACACACACGACATACACACACGTCACACACACACACACACGTCACACACACACACGTCACACACACACGCGTCTCACACACACACGTCATACACACACGTCACACACACACACACGTCACACACACACACGTCACACACACACACGTCACACACACACGTCACACACACGTCACACACACACGTCACACACACACGTCACACACACACGTCACACACACACACGTCACACACACGCCTCACACACACACACACGTCACACACACGCGTCTCACACACACACGTCACACACACGCGTCTCACACACACACGTCATACACACACACACACGTCACACACACGCGTCTCACACACACACGTCACACACGCATCTCACACACACGTCACACACACACGCGTCTCACACACACACGTCTCACACACACACGTCACACACACGCCTCACACACACACACACGTCACACACACACACGTCACACACACGCCTCACACACACACACACGTCACACACACGCGTCTCACACACACACGTCACACACACGCGTCTCACACACACACGTCATACACACACACACACACACGTCACACACGCATCTCACACACACGTCACACACACGTCACACACACGCGTCTCACACACACGTCACATACACACGCGTCTCACACACACACGTCATACACACGTCACACACACACACGTCACACACACACGTCACACACACACACGTCATACACACGTCACACACACACACGTCACACACACGTCACACACACACGTCACACACACACGTCACACACACACGTCACACACACACGTCATACACACACACGTCACACACACACACACGTCACACACACGTCACACACACACATACACACGTCACACACACACGTCACACACACACACGTCATACACACGTCACACACACACACGTCACACACACGTCACACACACACGTCACACACACACGTCATACACACACACGTCACACACACACACACGTCACACACACACACGTCATACACACACACGTCACACACACGTCTCACACACACATACACACGTCACACACACGCGTCTCACACACACACGTCACATACACACACACACACGCGTCTCACACACACGTCTCACACACACACACACGTCACACACACGCGTCTCACACACACACGTCACATACACACGCGTCTCACACACACACGTCATACACACGTCACACACACACACGTCACACACACACGTCATACACACACGTCACACACACGTTACACACACGTCTCACACACACACGTCACACACACACGTCACACACACACACGTCATACACACACGTCACACACACGTCACACACACACGTCACATACACACGTCACATACACACAAGTTACACACAAGTCTCACACACACACAAGACTCACACACACGTCACACACACACACACGTCACACACACATGTCACACACACACGTCACACACACACACGTCACACACACATGTCACACACACACACGTCATACACACACACACATCACACACACACGTCACACACACACGTCACACACACACACACACACACACACGTCACACACACACACGTCACACACACACGTCACACACACGTCTCACACACACGCGTCTCACACACACACACGTCACACACACACGTCACATACACACACGTCACACACACACGTCACACACACACGTCACACACACACGTCACACACACACGTCACACACACACACACACGTCTCACACACGTCACACACACACGTCACACACACACACGTCTCACACACACACACGTCACACACACACACGTCTCACACACACACGTCTCACACATACACACACGTCACACACACACACATCACACACACACACACGTCACACACACACACGTCACACACACACGTCACATACACACGTCTCACACACACACACACGTCACATACACGTCACATACACACACACGTCTCACACACACACGTCTCACACACACGCGTCTCACACACACACACGTCTCACACACACGTCACATACACACACACGTCTCACACACACACACACGTCTCACACACACACACGTCACACACACGCACGTCACACACACGCACGTCTCACACACGCACGTCTCACACATACACACACGTCACACACACACACATCACACACACACACGTCACATACACACACGTCACATACACACACGTCTCACACACACGTCTCACACACACACACACACACGTCTCACACACACACACGTCTCACACACACACACGTCACACACACACACGTCTCACACACACACACGTCACACACACACACGTCACACACACACACGTCTCACACACACACGTCTCACACATACACACACGTCACATACACACACGTCTCACACACACACACGTCACACACACACGCGTCTCACACACACACGTCACACACACACACGTCACACACACACACGTCTCACACACACACGTCTCACACATACACACACGTCACACACACACACACGTCACACACACACACATCACACACACACACGTCACACACACACACGTCACACACACACACGTCACATACACACACGTCTCACACACACGTCTCACACACACGTCTCACACACACACACACACGTCTCACACACACACATCACATACACGTCACATACACACACATCACACACACACACGTCACACACACACACGTCACACACACACACGTCACATACACACACGTCTCACACACACGTCACATACACACACGTCTCACACACACGTCTCACACACACGTCTCACACACACACACACACGTCTCACACACACACATCACATACACGTCACATACACACACGTCTCACACACACACACACACGTCTCACACACACACACGTCTCACACACGTCACACACACACGTCACATACACACACGTCTCACACACACACACGTCACACACGTCACACACACACACATCACATACACACACACGTCACACACACACGTCACATACACACGTCACACACACACACATCACATACACACACACGTCACATACACACACACGTCATACACACACACGTCACACACACACGTCACACACACATCACATACACACACACGTCACATACACACACACGTACGTCACACACACGTCACACACACGTCACACACACGTCACACACACACGTCACATACACACGTCACACACACACACATCACATACACACACACGTCACATACACACACACGTCATACACACACACGTCACACACACACGTCACACACACATCACATACACACACACGTCACATACACACACACGTACGTCACACACACGTCACACACACGTCACACACACACACACTGTGCAGCTGCAGGACCAGAGTAAAGGGTTAAACACTTCAGTTTGTTCAGTTTAAACATTCACAAGTCTGATTTTCCAGAGATCAGCAGGGGCAGGTGCACAGGGGCAGGTGCAGAGGGGCAGGTGCGCAGGGCGGGTGCGCAGGGGCGTGTGCAGAGGGGCGGGTGCGCAGGGGCGGTAACAGTAACAGTTTTGTGTTTCAGGTGAATCAGCCCCGGCCCCAGAGAAGGGCCCCGATCTGGAGGGAGAAGAAGCAGAACTGGTGGAACAACTACGGAAGGTACACAACACACACATATACACAACACATATACACACAACACACACATATACACACACATATACACACAACACACACATATACACACACATATACACACAACACACACATATACACACACATATACACACAACACACACATATACACACACATATACACACAACACACACATATACACACACATATACACACAACACACACATATACACACACATATACACACAACACACACATATACACACACATATACACACAACACACACATATACAACACACACATATACACACAACACACACTGAGCTGTAATGTTCTAATGGTCCACCTCGTGATGTCATTAAGTGAACCACTCCTTTTATCTTTAGTTCAGTGGAGATTTATGGATAATTTGTTCCATCAGATTTTGAATTTTTTTAACTCTGAAAAAAGATTTCATTTTGAATTTTAGTTGCTGAAAATTTTAAAGTGTTTAAAATTTGATAGAAAAAATGTTTAAAATGTTCAGCATCAATATTTTCAAGCCTCAAATTCTCAGCAAAGATCCAAGACACTAAGGCAGAAGCAATCGATCCTGTGTGATCTGATCGAACTTAGTAACAAACAGGAAATGGTGCTTGAAGCGATCTGATTGGTCAGAAAAGTGTAAACTCCGCCCACAGACGAGAACCATTAGGAAACAGCCTCTGTCCTCACTCACACAGGATCGATTGCTTCTGCCTAGGGTTGCAAAGGAGCGGAAGATTTCCGGAAAGTTTGGTGTGGGAATTTTGGGAATTTTCAAATTGGTAACTGCACAGAAGTTTTGGGAATTTATGGGAATTATTGTGAGTCATATACAACATAAACATAAACATTTTATTTTGTCATCAGCAGCGTTATTGTAAAAGGAGACAGTTAAAACACACGACTCACATGATTTATCTGTAAGAACTTTATCAGTGCGTCTTTGAGTGTCTTGAAAAGCCCTATATAAATAAAATGTATTATTATTATTATTATAGTGCGAATCTCCTTCACTGAACAACAAAACATGAACACTGGCTAAAATGTGTCTTATAATTTAAAATGAAAGGAACTCTCCTCCTGTCCAAAAACTTAGCCTATGCATATAAATATTTAGCATATGTGGTTTACCAGTAAGTTAGCTCTAGCACATTTTGCGGTAGCTAGCATCATAAGAACTTCTTGTTCACCAGTAAGCTAGTAGTATATTTATTTATTTCTACTTTAATATTCTTTAATCTATAGATCTTTAAAGGTCCAGTGTGTAGGATTCGTGGCACATAGGTGGTGTAGGTACCATGCACTTCCTCTTTTGGCTACGGCAGACGTCGAGGGTCACCCGGGTGCGCCGTAACGCGGACAGCTCTCGTACCCGCGCACGAGCCGCGCGCCGCTACTGTATAAATAAAACATGGTCCCGTTTTTTTTTTTTTTCCTCATGAAAACACACATTCCAGATCATGTACCATGACACTCTACACATCAAATGAAACCTTACAGTCTCCTCTTTTTGACTATGCAATTCATTTCCCTGCACAACAATCACTCCCCGAGCACATGGGGCTTTTATACGGAAAAGCACAAAACGAGGTTAGCTTACCTTAGAAGGCTTTGCACAGGTCAAACTCTGTATTTCACCATAAACTTGCTCTCAATTTGTCCGTAAGGATCCAGCGAATAAAATCCAGTAAAACAATTTAGTCCAAAACATGTGTTAGATCCATTACGACGTCTGATCCGGCAGCATGCTTGTGTTGTTTACCCAAAACCACGAGCCTTGCCGAAGGCGGAGCCCAAATGTCCTTCTGCGGCTCTCGTATTCAAAATGGCTGCCTCTGCATGGGGAAGATCCCCCTTTTATGTGACTATATCTAAGTCCAAAAGAATACTTTGATTTCATGATGGAAGTGAAAAGGCTTGGAAAACACTGTATTTTTGAATGGGTATCTTCAATTTCAGTAATTAACGGGTAAAAATCTTACACACTGTCCCTTTAATATATAGATCAAATATAGTTACTACTTCATGATGTCCTCAAAACTGCCTGTCGTCCTCTTGCTGAAGTGTCGGGCCTCAGGAGTCTGTATTTGCTGTGAGCTCAGAAAAGTCGCTTTAGCTCTTCACAATTCTAGAAGTTATTGATCATGTGATAAATGCATGTAGAGGCTGTGGCTCGAGGCTCTGCACAAAATACTGTCCGACTTTATTCACACAAATGATTATGATACAATAGATTATGATACAATATTTTTTCTACCAACTATATTGATGCCCCTAACCTTCAACTTTGATCATTCCCAGTTTATTCCCATTAATTCCCGAAAATTCCCGAAAATTCCCATGGAAAGTTTGCAACTTTTAAAATTCCCAGAATTTTGCAACCCTACTTCTGCCTTGGCGTCTTGGATCTTTGCTGCGAATTTTACTCTAGATGTTTCCCAGTTCACAGAGTTCGGAGCGCGGTTCGGAGCGCGGTTCGGAGCGCGGTTCGGAGCGCGGTTCGGAGCGTGGTCTCATGGTTCGGAGCGCGGTTCGGAGCGTGGTTTGGAGTGTGGTCTCAGCCTGCAGTCGAGGCGGTGCATACTCGCTCAGCCCTGAGTGCAGTCCGTGGACCACATGTGCGTCTGTGAAATGGAACAGGTCCCTCCTCAGCTCAGTGAGCCGGTGCTCTGCTCCTTGTTCCCTAAAGACAAAAATATTATTCTATTGTGACTCGTAATACTCGGAACTGGGACATGGCGACACTGTAGAATATCCAGCATTACAACAGCAAAGGAAATATAGAAGTGTAAGGGGAAAAGCATGTGAACGGTAATACAGGTGCCGTGAACTATGCCGTTACGGCGACCGTCACACATGTTTAGCGTAGTTTATGAAGAGTTTCATGTAGCATAGTTGTAGGTGAGGTGAACCAGTACGTATATTTTATAGTGACGTCGCAACTCTCACTTGTGGATGTCGCTGGTGAGTCCATCTTTGTAGTCATATATCCTGCCGCGCTGTGCATGCTGGGGCTTTTGAGTGTGCGAAGTGTGCATGTTTGCACGCTCGGTCCACGCCCCGATTTCCATGGAAACGACTGTGGTGTTCGGACCGTGTGTTAACTGTGCAGGGGACAAAAACGAAATGGAACAGCAGTTGTCGCGCCCCCTCCAACCACGCTCAGAACCGTGCACTCTGGGAACTGGGAAACGGCTTCTGAATTTTGAATTTTACACCCTGAACTGAACACTCTGAATTTAAAGGGATAATGCATTTTTTTATGTTAATCTGTATGGGTTTCCTTGTAAAAGTGTCGTGCGGTAACACCGGCTTACCTCTGACAGTCTCGTCTCAGCTCGGTTCTGCTCGGGTTCTGGAGCTCACGTCAGTAGGTCCGGTAAGTTCAGGGACAGGAAATAAAGCTTGTTTTTCTTCTCAAAACAACATTTGTCCAAAAAGTGATGTATATTTCCGTCACAAACAGTTCACCTGTGTGGGGGGGGGGTGACTTTCCGCTTTTTTCATGATTGGCCACTTTCATCCCTGAAAACAAGTAGTTTTACTCACCCATAGGACTTTGGTATCCGTTAGCGTGAGTGCTCGGGGCATTACTTTGCGGTGTCCAAATAACACAAACTTTAGCACTTTTCAAATCACCGAAGATCGCTGTGTCAGGGTAGACTTTTAGTAAATTCCAAAACGGCCTGAAACCCGATATCGCAACAGAAAAGTAAAGTTCAGAGCGGTGTTAGCTTCTTTCGGACTAGCGGTGTTTACAAAACAGCTGAGTTCACGCATGCGCACTGTCCTCTCTGATGACATCATCAAATGAAACTATAGCTGCATATCGGGTTTCAGGCCGTTTTGGAATCCACTAAAAGTCTACCCTGACACAGCGATCTTCTGTGATTTGAAAAGTGCTAAAGTTTGTGTTATTTGGACACCACAAAGTAATGCCCCGAGCACCATGTTAACGGATACGGGATCATTAGTAGAACAGAATGGCTACAACATAACTTCTATGATACTGCTCCAATTGACACCAAACTGCTATGGGTGAGTAAAACTACTTGTTTTATTGCCGAAAGAAGGCTCAGATTGTAAAAAAACGTTACTTTTTCTTTAAAAATATTAGTGGTGAATATGTAAAAGGTGAAACATGGAACATATTTTTAAAAAGTATATTTAAAATTTCAGCAACTAAAATTCTGAGTAAACACAATTCAAACATCTTTTTTCAGAGTTAAAACATTCAAAGTGAGAAGTTGTGTGGAATTGTGCGCTCATGTTGTGTGTTTTGTAGAACATCGAGGCTCGCCTGAAGGTGGCGCTGCCCACAGACCTCGGCGCGGCGCTCACAGATGGAGTGGTGTTGTGCCATTTGGCAAATCATGTCCGACCCAGATCTGTGCCCAGTATCCACGTGCCCTCCCCCGCCGTGGTGAGTACTGTTCAAATACTGCAACTATTGTACTACAACTACAACTACTACTACTGCTACTACAACTACTACTACTACTACTACTGCTAGTACTACTACTACTACTACTGCTGCTGTAGTCTGTTGCAGTGGGTGTTGTAGGGAGTATTCTCTTGTTTTAGTCCAGTATTTCCACATAAAGGTACATACAGTGGTCCCTCGTTTATCGCCGTGGTTACGTTCTAAAAATAACCCACAATAAGTGAAATCCGTGAAGTAGAACAACTTTATATTTTACAATTCTTCTCCATGTTTTAAGGCTGTAAACGCCTCAGCACACACAACCTTTTCTCACATTTCTCTCTCGTTTAAACACTCAAACGTTTGTAGATTTTCATCAGAATGTTTTAATAGTGAAGTGTGGACCGTACCCCCCCCCCTTTTCAGGACCGCCTTCACGGCCAACGACGACGCACAAACCTCAACACGAACGCCGCACGAAACCAGGCAAAGAGCCGCATGCCCTGGTTTAATCCTGGTTTAATCCTGGTTTAGTCCAGGTTTAGTCCAGGTTTAGTCCTGGTCCAGTCCAGGCTTAGACCTGGTCTGGTCCCGGTCTGGTCCCCCTCTCTCTCTCTCGCCCCTCACTCGCCCCTCTCTCTCTCTCCTCAGCCCAAACTGACGATGGCGAAGTGTCGCAGAAACGTGGAGAACTTTCTGGAGGCGTGTCGTCGCATCGGAGTCCCACAGGTGAGCCAATCACAGCTCAACTACAGACTCACCTGACCTCAACCAGGACTGAACCAGGACTGAACCAGGACTGAACCAGGACTGAACCAGGACTGAACCAGGACTGAACCAGGACTGAACCAGGACTAAACCAGGACTAAACCAGGACTGAACCAGGACTGAACCAGGACTAAACCAGGACTGAACCAGGACTAAACCAGGACTGAACCGGGACTGAACCGGGACTGAACCGGGACTGAACCGGGACTAAACCGGGACTGAACCGGGACTGAACCGGGACTAAACCGGGACTAAACCGGGACTAAACCGGGACTAATCCGGGACTAATCCGGGACTGAACCAGGACTGAACCGGGACTAATCCGGGACTGAACCGGGACTGAACCGGGACTGAACCGGGACTGAACCGGGACTGAACCGGGACTAAACCAGGACTACACCAGGACTGAACCAGAGACTGAACCGGGACTAGACCGGGACTAGACCGGGACTGAACCGGGACTGAACCGGGACTGAACCGGGACTGAACCGGGACTAAACCAGGACTAAACCAGGACTGAACCAGAGACTGAACCGGGACTAGACCGGGACTAGACCGGGACTAGACCGGGACTGAACCGGGACTGAACCGGGACTGAACCGGGACTAAACCAGGACTACACCAGGACTGAACCAGAGACTGAACCGGGACTAGACCGGGACTAGACCGGGACTGAACCGGGACTGAACCGGGACTGAACCGGGACTAAACCAGGACTAAACCAGGACTAAACCAGGACTGAACCAGAGACTGAACCGGGACTAGACCGGGACTAGACCGGGACTAGACCGGGACTGAACCGGGACTGAACCGGGACTGAACCGGGACTAATCCGGGACTGAACCGGGACTGAACCGGGACTGAACCGGGACTGAACCGGGACTGAACCGGGACTAAACCGGGACTAATCCGGGACTAATCCGGGACTGAACCGGGACTGAACCGGGACTAATCCGGGACTGAACCGGGACTGAACCGGGACTGAACCGGGACTGAACCGGGACTAAACCAGGACTAAACCAGGACTGAACCAGAGACTGAACCGGGACTAGACCGGGACTGAACCGGGACTAGACCGGGACTAGACCGGGACTAGACCGGGACTGAACCGGGACTGAACCGGGACTGAACCGGGACTGAACCGGGACTAAACCGGGACTGAACCGGGACTGAACCGGGACTGAACCGGGACTGAACCGGGACTAGACCGGGACTAGACCAGGACTAAACCAGGACTAAACCAGGACTAAACCAGGACTAGACCAGGACTAGACCAGGACTAGACCAGGACTAAACCAGGACTGAACCAGGACTGAACCAGGACTAGACCAGGACTAGACCAGGACTAGACCAGGACTGAACCAGGACTGAACCAGGACTGAACCAGGACTAGACCAGGACTAGACCAGGACTAGACCAGGACTAGACCAGGACTAGACCAGGACTAGACCAGGACTAAACCAGGACTGAACCAGGACTGAACCAGGACTGAACCAGGACTAGACCAGGACTAGACCAGGACTAGACCAGGACTAGACCAGGACTAAACCAGGACTAAACCAGGACTAAACCAGGACTGAACCAGGACTAAACCAGGACTGCCTCTGGGTTGTTGGAAGTTCATCTTTTCGTCTCTGACTCTGTTTTCTCTTCTCTTTCCGTTTCTCATCCTTCGTTCCTTTTTTCATGTTCTTTTGTTCCACGTTTTCCCGTTTATTATTTTTGCCTCATTTCGTTTTGACGTCGATCACGAAGGCGCCCGCCTGCTCCGCCGATGACATCACCACAGAGCCCCGCCTTCTCCACCGCCCGCCTGCGCTTAGCCCCGCCCCCTCTCTCACCTGAGGCTCACCTGGTCTGTTCTACCTGTCAATCATGTCTGTGCTCGGGTTCGGACGCGCTGCTCGGCTGCTCGGCTGCAGGTCTGCGTGCTCCGTCCCTTTTGTATCGTATCTTAAACATCTGTCCTCCTCACCGCACAAGAACATCAGGACCACATGATGGAGAACCACCAGTAAAACCCTGGACTGTGTGGACTGAGAAGGATCAGGACGTCTGCGCCTTCACGAACAACTCGCTCCTACAGTCGAGAGACTTTACTCGAGTTACGTGAACGGGCCTTGTACGACTCACTCCCGAGCACTTCGCTGTTGGAGAATATTCCTCAGGAGCTGATAAAACCCAAGCGAGCAGGAAGCGCGGAAGGCGAGGAGTTAAGAACCGGCTTCGGCGAAGATTTAACCGCCCCATTCTGTTGTCTTCACAAATTTGTGCTCCTTGTGCAAAAAAGTGGACACTGTACGGGCATACAGCAGGTACTCCGAGTGCCGCGGAGCACGTAGGGCATACAGCAGGTACTCCGAGTGCCGCGAAGCACGTACGGGGATACAGCAGCAGGTACTCCGCGTGTCGCGAAGCACGTACGGGGATACAGCAGGTACTCCGAGTGTCGCGAAGCACGTACGGGGATACAGCAGGTACTCCGAGTGTCGCGAAGCACGTAGGGCATACAGCAGGTACTCCGAGTGTCGCGAAGCACGTACAGGCGTACAGCAGGTGCTCTGAGTGTCGCGAAGCACGTACGGGCGTACAGCAGGTGCTCTGAGTGTCGCGAAGCACGTACGGGCGTACAGCAGGTACTCCGAGTGCCGCGAAGCACGTACGGGCGTACAGCAGGTACTCCGAGTGCACGTACGGGCGTACAGCAGGTACTCCGAGTGCCGCGAAGCACGTACGGGCGTACAGCAGGTACTCCGAGTGCCGCGAAGCACGTACGGGCATACAGCAGGTACTCAGAGTGCCGCGAAGCACGTAGGGCATACAGCAGGTACTCCGAGTGTCGCGAAGCACGTAGGGCATACAGCAGGTACTCCGAGTGCCGCGAAGCACGTACGGGCATACAGCAGGTACTCAGAGTGCCGCGAAGCACGTACGGGCATACAGCAGGTACTCCGAGTGCCGCGAAGCACGTAGGGCATACAGCAGGTACTCTGAGTGCCGCGAAGCACGTACGGGCATACAGCAGGTACTCCGAGTGCCGCGAAGCACGTAGGGCATACAGCAGGTACTCCGAGTGCCGCGAAGCACGTAGGGCATACAGCAGGTACTCAGAGTGTCGCGAAGCACGTAGGGCATACAGCAGGTACTCAGAGTGTCGCGAAGCACGTACGGGGATACAGCAGGTACTCCGAGTGCCGCGAAGCACGTACGGGCATACAGCAGGTACTCCGAGTGCCGCGAAGCACGTAGGGCATACAGCAGGTACTCCGAGTGTCGCGAAGCACGTAGGGCATACAGCAGGTACTCCGAGTGTCGCGAAGCACGTAGGGCATACAGCAGGTACTCCGAGTGTCGCGAAGCACGTAGGGCATACAGCAGGTACTCCGAGTGTCGCGAAGCACGTACGGGCATACAGCAGGTACTCCGCGTGTCGCGAAGCACGTAGGGCATACAGCAGGTACTCCGAGTGCCGCGAAGCACGTACGGGCATACAGCAGGTACTCCGAGTGTCGCGAAGCACGTAGGGCATACAGCAGGTGCTGGTTACAGCAAACGACGCCTGACTTGCTCTTTGAATTTCCCCGGTTTATGCCCATATATGGAGTAAGAAACAGACATTAGGGTCTGAATGGGTGTGCTAAACTAGACGCCAAAGAGAAACTGGAAATACAAAAGAAACTCAAACCAAAGAGGTGGGATAGTTTCAGAATCATTTCAGTGTAGTGAGCTCCTCCCTGTAGCAGATATAAACAGTGTCCATCAGCACTCTGACCAGAACTGATGAAGCCTCTCGGATGAGCTGCCAAACGTTGTTGACAAATTGAATTTCTCCTTTTACCGTGGATTCTACCTGGACGACTGAGGGATTCTACACATATAAATCTGAGAAATGTGTCCTTCAAAAAGAAAGAAACGGGGCACAAACACACGGAAAAGGAGATAAGAAGTAAACTGAGAGAAGCAAAATGAAAGCACAGGCAGGATTTGGATTCTGCTTTTAAAAGTCAGAGCTCTAAAAAAGTCCTCGACAGGGACGACCCCTCCCAGTAAACGTGACCGATAATGAGCACAAATCTGCCAGTGAATTAAACATATTCTTCACATTTGAATCTTCTCATAGTCTTGAAAAATGTGCCAGAATCCCTGAAAATATCCAGGCGGGTTTTGACAGAATTGAGATCACTGTTGACGAGGTAAGAAAAACATTTAAAGCTGAAGGGCCTGATAAGTGCTGTCGATTTCTTCTAAAAGATTTTGCCACAGAATTAGCCTCGTCTTGGCAACCAGTGTTTGAATGATCAGTTCCTGTAGGATGGAAAACCATTACCCAAATGTCAAAGTCCAAAAGAATCTAAAGACCTCAGTAGTTATGAAGGCTCTAGAGCATCTGTGCGTGGCCCCTCCCACCAGAGCAGCAGATCCCCCTTTGGTTCTTCTCGGGCGGTAACCGTGGCGACCCGAGTCTTTCCCTCCACGGAGCTGATCTGATCAAATGTTCCACAGTAGAGCTTTTTAGAGCCGAGTGTTTCCTCTGAGGCCTTTTCAAAATAAAACCTCCAGGACCTTTTCTGTTTCCTCTTTGTAGACAAGACTGAACCAGGACTGAACCAGGACTGCACCAGGACTGAACCAGGACTAAACCAGGACTGAACCAGGACTGAACCAGGACTGGTCCAGTCTAAACCCGGTCTAGACCCGGTCTAACTCTCTCTCTTCTTCAGAGCCAGTTGTGTTTGCCGTTGCACATTTTGGAGGAGAAGGGGCTCCCTCTGGTGGCCGGGACAGTCAGTGTGCTGCTGCAGCTGGCCCCGCCCCGGAACTCTGTCTCCACGACAACCAGCACCACAGCCACGCCCCCCGCCACCATGTGACCTCACGGCGCCACCGCACGCGCTCAGTCCGCCTCGTGCAGTCTTCAGGAACACTCGGATTTAAAACACTTTTAAAGGACGAAGACTTCAACCGTTTGGGATGAAGAGACACAAGAGGGACATGAGAGACACAAGAGACGAGAGACACGACAGACACGAGAGAGACACAAGAGAGACACGACAGACACAACAGAGACGAGAGACACAAGAGGGACGAGAGAGACACGACAGAGACATGAGAGAGACGACAGAGACACGACAGACACGACAGAGACACAAGAGACGACAGACACGAGAGAGAGACGAGAGACACAAGAGAGACACGACAGAGACACAACAGAGACGAGAGACACAAGAGGGACGAGAGAGACACGACAGAGACGAGAGAGACACAAGAGACGACAGACACGAGAGAGAGACACGAGAGAGACACGAGAGAGACACGAGAGACACGACAGAGACACGAGACGACAGACACGAGAGAGAGACACAAGAGAGACAACAGACACGACACAGACACAAGAGACGACAGACACGAGAGACACAAGAGGGACGAGAGAGACACAAGAGAGGCACGACAGAGACATGACAGACACAAGAGACGAGAGACACGACAGACACGACAGAGACATGAGAGACACGAGAGACATAAGAGAGACACGGCAGACATGAGAGACACGGCAGAGACACGACAGAGACATGAGAGACACGACAGACACGACAGAGATACGAGAGACACGAGATACGACAAACACGAGAGAGAGAGACGAGAGACACGACAGAGACGAGACATGACCAGTGATGGGAATAACGGTGTTACTTTTTTCAGTAAGGGGTAATCTAACGACTTACTTTATGGTTATAACGTCGTTGCCGCGTTACTGAACCTACTGAAACTGGCATCATGTGACTCGCACAGGCACAGGGGGAGTTTTCTCTCCCTTTGGTGAGGGCGGGATAAGTGATGATGATTGGCTAAAGAAGAGTAAGATTTCATGTTGAGCCAATCAGAGACACCCAGTGGGCGGGGTCTACACACAATCCCAGCACACAGTAGTAGCGCACACACAATCCACACACCCCGTGTCAGATGGAGAGTCCCGAGTCGAAGACAGAAGTATAGGCAGTATTTTAAAAGGTAAAAACCTACATGTTACGTGCACATTGTGTCAAAGACCAAAGACTTTGTCCACGTCCAATATAAGCAACTCCAATTTAATGAAGCATCTCTGGACGGCGCACGATTCTGTTAAACTAGTGGCCCCCAGCAGGCCCCATGATGATAATCGCATGGTATGAAGAAGAGAGGAGTAGGAGGAGAGGAGGAAGAGGAAAGGAGGAGGAAGAGGAGAGGAGTAGGAGAGGAGGAAGAGGAAAGGAAGAGGAGAGGAGGAAGAGGAGAGGAAGGGGCAGAAGAAGCAGGCCCCATGATGATAATCTCATGCTCGGTGCCGTTAACAATGAAGTCCACGGTGACGGAGCCACGTCAGCCAAACAGCAAAAGTGTATCATGCACTGTAAAAAATCTGAATTATTTGACATTTTTTAACAAAAAAAAAGTAACACATAGTTACTTTCCTAGTTACTAGTTACTTTTATAGTGTAGTAACTCAGTTACTTTTTTGGGTTAGTAACTGTAATTACTTTTTGAAAGTAACGTGCCCGACACTGGACATGACAGAGACACAACAGAGACACGAGACATGACGGGGACACAACAGAGACACGAGACATGACAGAGACACAACAGAGACACGAGACATGACAGAGACACAACAGAGACACGAGACATGACAGAGACACAACAGAGACACGAGACATGACAGAGACACAACAGAGACACGAGACATGACAGAGACACAACAGAGACACGAGACATGACAGAGACACAACAGAGACACGAGACATGACAGAGACACAACAGAGACACGAGACATGACAGAGACACAACAGAGACACGAGACATGACAGAGACACAACAGAGACACGAGACATGACAGAGACACAACAGAGACACGAGACATGACAGAGACACAACAGAGACACGAGACATGACAGAGACACAACAGAGACACGAGACATGACGGGGACACAACAGAGACACGAGACATGACAGAGACACAACAGAGACACGAGACATGACAGAGACACAACAGAGACACGAGACATGACAGAGACACAACAGAGACACGAGACATGACAGAGACACAACAGAGACACGAGACATGACGGGGACACAACAGAGACACGAGACATGACAGAGACACAACAGAGACACGAGACATGACAGAGACACAACAGAGACACGAGACATGACAGAGACACAACAGAGACACGAGACATGACGGGGACACAACAGAGACACGAGACATGACGGGGACACAACAGAGACACGAGACATGACGGGGACACAACAGAGACACGAGACATGACGGGGACACAACAGAGACACGAGACATGACGGGGACACAACAGAGACACGAGACATGACAGAGACACAACAGAGACACGAGACATGACGGGGACACGAGACATGACGGGGACAGGGGGACACTGAGCTGTGGACGTGGGTGAATGACTTTTTGTTTCTTCACTGAGGCCCTGAGCACGATGAGAACGTCTGGAACTTTATTTCAACCCTGAGGACTCAATACTCGATACTCGATACCGGATCCTGGCTCTCTCAGACTCGGGGACCTCAGGACGGTGTTGGTTCTGATCTTGTGTCTGGAGCAGGTGAAGTGCGTTTTCGTCCAGGTTCTCGCCCTCGTGTTTCACAAACGTCGGATCTCGTCTCCGCCTGAGGCCGTTCATCTCTGACTCCACCCACCTCTGCCACAACCGCCCTGGGGCAGACTGACCGAGGAGGGGCCGCTGTCCTGCTCCTCTGACCCTCCGTCCAGTCCATTCTCCTTAAATCTGTTTCTTTTTGTTAAAAAATCAACTTTTTAAGTGTGATTTAAGTTTGATTGACAGGGCTGTGGGCGGAGTCACGTTTGACTCTAAACTTTTTCATTTTAAAACGGCCTCACAGTGTCAAACCCTCGACCCTGAACAGCACAAGTGTCTGGCACAGGGGCACAACAGTATTCGACCTTTAGGTGAGGTTTGACCCGGTGACCTTCAGGTGACGGGGCGTGTCTAACGCACTGTGTCCCTGCCAGTCTCCAGATTGTCCCTTTGTCTCTCTTTGTCCCTTTTGTCCCTTTTGTAAATCGTCTAAATGGAACATTCACATTAACTTATTTTAGAAAGAAAGTGTAAACAACCCACGAGCGAAGAGAAGCCACGCACTCCTGCACCTGTCGCTCACCTGCCGGGGGAGCACCTGTCGCTCACCTGCCGGGGGAGCACCTGTCACTCACCTACCGGGGTAGCACACCTGTCACTTACCTGTCGCTCACCTGTCACTCACCTGTCACTCACCTACCGGGGGAGCACACCTGTCACTCACCTGCCAGGGTAGCACACCTGTCACTCACCTGCCGGGGTAGCACACCTGTCACTCACCTGCCAGGGGAGTGCACACCTGTCACTTACCTGCCAGGGGAGCACACCTGTCACTCACCTGCCGGGGGAGCACACCTGTCACTCACCTACTGGGGTAGCACACCTGTCACTTACCTGTCGCTCACCTGTCACTCACCTGTCACTCACCTACCGGGGGAGCACACCTGTCACTCACCTGTCACTCACCTGCCAGGGGAGCACACCTGTCACTCACCTACCGGGGGAGCACACCTGTCACTCACCTGCCGGGGGAGCACACCTGTCACTCACCTGCCGGGGTAGCACACCTGTCACTCACCTGCCGGGGGAGCACACCTGTCACTCACCTGCCGGGGGAGCACACCTGTCACTCACCTGCCGGGGTAGCACACCTGTCACTCACCTGCCGGGGTAGCACACCTGTCACTCACCTGCCGGGGTAGCACACCTGTCACTCACCTGCCAGGGGAGTGCACACCTGTCACTTACCTGCCGGGGGAGCACACCTGTCACTCACCTGCCAGGGGAGGACACCTGTCGCTCACCTGTTGGAAGAGCACCTGTCGGGGGAGCACCTGGCTGGAGTCTTTTATTTTGGTGTAAATGTATTTTAGTCGAGGCAGATTTTTAAAGATTTTTACAGATTTTTCCTGTTTTTCTTTTTTTGTGTCTGTTTTTTGTCAAAGCTGAAAAATGAGTCAAACTTTGAGACGTCAGAGATTTCCAGCACAAAAATCTCAAACGGTGATGGTGAAACGTAGAAAAACAAACTGTTAAATAACGAGTTTAAATCTGAACGTGTCTCTGGACAAATGGACTTCCCTGTCGGTCACTTTATTGGACACTAGGGGGCGCTGTGGCTCTTTTTATGACACTTGTACAAAGTCTGAGCTGTAAATAGATTTATAAAAAAATGACGATAACTAACTACACTACAGACCTGGTTTAGACCCGGTTTAGTCCTGGTTTAGTCCAGGTCCAGGACAGAGTTGTAAAAGTTGTTGCTGTAAAAAGACGCTGTTTTTTGTTTTTGTTTTTGTTTTGAAAAGTTGGACTCCATAAAAATAAATATTTTATTGTGACTTTGTTGAGTCTCATTTAAATCGTGTGAAACACAAGGAAACACTGTTTTTAAACTCCACACACCTTCACTACAATCATCTGGATCATTTCAGTCCTGGAGTCGCCCATCTCCACTCAACTAAAGGGAAAAGGAGCTGTTCACTTGATGACATCACGAGGTGGAACAGAGCGTTTGGAGATGTAGACGGACTAATTACACTGGTCTACAAATGTTTGGACTCGATCTGCTTCTGAGATAAAAGTGGCTAAATCTCATTTATATTAAGAGGAACTGAAAATCAATTGATAAGTGCTGGTGTAACCACGCTGGACTGGGCCGTGCAAAAGCCCAGCGTGGTTGTAGGTAAAAGCCCGTCTGTGTTCTAACCTGGGAAATCCCAGGCTGCTTTTGTTCATTCTGATCTAAAGACAGTCTGGAAACGAGGCTAAGTGAGCTCTCCTGATTCTGGGAGCCAATCAGAGAGCAGGGAGGGGTGGAAAGACGGTGACTCGTACTACGGAACAAACGGAAACTCTGGGCTACGTATACGCCAAATGATAGACATTCATAACGCCCAATAAACGATGGTAAACCACACCTCCACTACGAGATATTCAGGAGGTGCTCCCAGACCATATGTCACTGTGATATGGTCTGGTGTAAACCAGGCAATCTGTGTTCATCTTTGTCGTTACAGGGCTCTCAAGTCTCACGCATTGAGAGTGTGACACACGCAATTCAACGTGGTATGGTGGTATGGTATTTCTCACGCTGAAATTTAGTTACGCAATTCAAGCGCAGCGCACAGCGCTTCTGTGCCCAGAAAATCGGTCTGTGTGGCTCAGAAGAGTTAGTTATGCACCGCACCGTTTTCAGCGTAAAAAAAACCCTCGCCCCCCCCCCCCCCCGGCGCGCGCAGCATGTTCGCTACAGCGCGGCGTTCGCTACAGCGCGTTCGCTACAGCGCGTTCGCTACAGTGCCGCGCGTTCGCTACAGCGCGTTCGCTACAGCGCGTTCGCTACAGCGGGTTCGCTACAGCGCGTTCGCTACAGCGCGTTCGCTACAGCGCGTTCGCTACAGCGTGTAGCGCGTTCGCTACAGCGCGTTCGCTACAGGGCGTTCGCTACAGGGCGTTCGCTACAGCGCGTTCGCTACAGCGCGTTCGCTACAGCGCGTTCAGCGCGTTCGCTACAGCGCGTTCAGCGCGTTCGCTACAGCGCGTTCAGCGCGTTCGCTACAGCGCGTTCGCGCGTTCGCTACAGCGCGTTTACAGCGCGTTTACAGCGCATTCGCTACAGCGCGTAGCGCGTTCGCTACAGCGCGTTCGCTACAGCGCGTTCGCTACAGCGCGTTCGCTACAGCGCGTAGCGCGTTCGCTACAGCGCGTTCGCTACAGCGCGTAGCGCGTTCGCTACAGCGCGTTCGCTACAGCGCGTTCGCTACAGCGCGTTCGCTACAGCGCGTTCGCTACAGCGCGTTCGCTACAGCGCGTTCGCTACAGCGCTTTCGCTACAGCGCGTTCGCTACAGCGCGTTCGCTACAGCGTGTAGCGCGTTCGCTACAGCGCGTTTACAGCGCGTTTACAGCGCATTCGCTACAGCGCGTAGCGCGTTCGCTACAGCGCGTTCGCTACAGCGCGTTCGCTACAGCGCGTTCGCTACAGCGCGTAGCGCGTTCGCTACAGCGCGTTCGCTACAGCGCGTAGCGCGTTCGCTACAGCGCGTTCGCTACAGCGCGTTCGCTACAGCGCTTTCGCTACAGCGCGTTCGCTACAGCGCGTTCGCTACAGCGCGTTCGCGCGTTCGCTACAGCGCGTTTACAGCGCGTTTACAGCGCATTCGCTACAGCGCGTAGCGCGTTCGCTACAGCGCGTTCGCTACAGCGCGTTCGCTACAGCGCGTTCGCTACAGCGCGTAGCGCGTTCGCTACAGCGCGTTCGCTACAGCGCGTAGCGCGTTCGCTACAGCGCGTTCGCTACAGCGCGTTCGCTACAGCGCGTTCGCTACAGCGCGTTCGCTACAGCGCGTTCGCTACAGCGCGTTCGCTACAGCGCTTTCGCTACAGCGCGTTCGCTACAGCGCGTTCGCTACAGCGCGTTCGCTACAGCGCGTTCGCTACAGCGCGTTCGCTACAGCGCGTTCGCTACAGCGCTTTCGCTACAGCGTGTACCTTCGCTTCACGTCCTCCTTTTCACACAGGAGGAGCCTGCGCTATAGGCGGGGAAGAGTGACAGTGCATTTGGTAAATGTGCAGAGGTAAATACCACTGCAAAACCAGTAAGAGAATGTGACTCCAGGAGGAAGGTGAAAAAACAGGTTAAAAAAAAAGGGGGGGGGGGGTCTCAAACTGTGGGTGAGGGTCCAAAAACGGGGCACAGAGTGTTTAAGTGCAGTACAGTTTGGCTTATTTTAAGATTAAAATGAACATTTATCAGATAAAATGGAGATAGATTTATGAAAACTTATTGATGTGAGTCTTTTCCCACATGAAGATCATTAAGTCCTGTTCCACCATGACTGATGATCATTTAGAAATGTGCTTGAGTCTGGCTGTGAGCAACTACTGTCCAGATACACATCCTGAGCTGATTCCATCCAGTGCAAGTCACATTCTGTGAGAAGTTAGTGCAAAAATTTTCCAGGGGGTCATGCCCCCGGACCCCCCTAGCTTTTCAGTGACTTTCAGCTTTTTTCCATTACTGGTCACTTTCAGCCCTGTTTATATTAATTTATACAGCATTAAGTAAAGCAGGACAGATATTTATTTTATTCTGTTCATTTTGTTATTTTGTATTAAAAATAAATTGCTGATAATTATTTATTTTCCCTGTGTTCAGATCACTCAAATATGCATCTAATTCAATTCAGGTTTGAGTCAAATAGTTAAAAAATCGCTTCACACATACAAAAAATGGCTAAAAAGATTCACTACACCACGAAGGGTGTAGTGAACCCATCAGACTGACCATGCCTGCCATCGCGCAGTGGTCTTTGGAGAAGTGAGTCCCATGTGTGAGCAAAGGGAAACGCTCCCTCGTTTCCGTCCATGTTCCCTGCGTCCCATCCTAAAGCTTTAGCTTCTCGTATCGTATTTACCCAACCCAGCACCAGCCCCCCTCCACCCCCCACCACCACCACCCCCTGCAGTCCACCCCAGTCCCCCCTCACTCCCCCCTCTCCATCACACCGGACGAGGTGAGGAGGGAGCTTAGGCGACTCAGGCAGAGGAAATCCGCAGGACCCGACGGTATCTGCCCCAGGCTGCTGAGAACCTGTGCAGACCAGCTCTGTGAGGTTCTCTGCTACATGTTCAATCTGAGCCTCAGCCTGGAGAAGGTCCCCGTCCTGTGGAAGACCTCCTGTGTGGTCCCGGTTCCCAAAACAACAAACGCCAGGGAACCGGCCCACTACAGACCAGTCGCCTTGACCTCCCACCTCATGAAGACCATGGAGAGGGTGATCCTCAGCCACCTCCGCTCTGTGGTGAGCCCCACCCTGGACCCGCTGCAGTTTGCCTACAAGCCAAACGTAGGAGTAGAGGACGCCGTCATCTACTTGCTGCAGCGGGCACTCACCCACCCGCCGGGAGTGCTGTGAGAGTCATGTTCTTTGACTTCTCCAGCGCCTTCAACACCATCAGGCCGGCGCTGCTGTGGGGGAAGCTGGAGGACGCGGGAGTGGATGGACATCTCGCTGCCTGGACCATCGACTACCTCACTGACCGTCCACAGTACGTGCGGCTGTGAGTCAGAGGTGGTAGTCTGCAGCACTGGGGCCCCCCAGGGTACTGTCGTCTCACCCTTCCTCTTCACCATCTACACCTCGGACTTCACATACAACACGGACAGCTGCCATCTCCAGAAGTTCTCTGATGACTCGACCATTGTGGGCTGTGTGTCTGAGGGGAACGAGCTGGAGTACCGCTCGGTCATCAGAGACTTTGTGGACTGGTGTGGGCGCAACCACCTGTGCCTTAAAGGGATATGCCACCCCCAGGTCAAATTTGGGCATCTCCCCACAGTCCAGAGACTAAAATAAGTGGTGGAAAGCGTTTTCTTGCTCACCCAGCCATTGTCCGAGGAAGAATAAAGCCGAATCACGCAGCACGCTGCCAGGGGAATCCCTGTTACGCACCAGGAAGGGAGTTCCCCTGTTGCACAGCGTGGTGCGTGATTCGGCTTTATTCTTCCGCACTGGAAAATAGTTCCCACCCAAAATGACCAAGGCAAGCTCTCCGTGTTGATTTGCACATTTATTTGCACTCGATATGAATGCGCACTACACAGAAAGTAATTGGGAAACGCATCGAGCAAATTAATTCCTTTTGGCTGAAATCTTTCTCTGGCGACGTTAGACTCCAGTCTAAGGCGGAGGAGCTGCAGATACCGCGGCGGTCAGTGGCGACAGACTCGGACAATGGCTGGGTGAGCAGGAAAACGCTTTCCACCACTTATTTTAGTCTCTGGACTGTGGGGAGATGCACAAATTTGACCTGGGGGTGGCATAACACCAGTAAGACAAAGTAGCTGGTGATGGACTTCAGGAGGAGACCACTACCTCACTCACCGGTGAACATCCAGGGGCAGGACATAGAGACTGTGGACAGTTTTAAGTACCTGGGTGTTCACCTCAACAATAAACTGGACTGGTCCCACAACACTGACGCCCTGTACAAGAAGGGCCAAAGTCGCCTCCACCTCCTGAGGAGACTGAGGTCCTTTGGAGTGTGCAGGCCTCTGCTCAAGACTTTTTATGACTCTGTGGTGGCCTCTGCTCTCCTCTACGCTGTCGTCTGCTGGGCCCCGAGCAGCACAGAGCGGGACAGGAAGAGACTTAATAAGCTGGTCAGGAGGGCCAGCTCTGTCCTGGGCTGTCCTCTGGACTCTGTAGAGGAGGTGGCTGATTCATGTCCATCATGGACGACACCTCTCACCCTCTGCACCGGACTGTAGAGGAGCTGAGCAGCTCCTTCAGCAGCCGACTGAGGCACCCCCAGTGCAAGAAGGAGCGCTACCACAGATCCTTCATCCCCACCACCATCAGACTGTATAATTCTAATATATAGGCCAGACGTGAAATATCCTTAGAATGAACTTTACACGTCGTATTTCCAACCACGAAATATCATTTTCATTTCCAAAATGGTCAAACTACATAAAAGTTGAAATCTTAATATGTATTTAAGCCCTCTTTTTGTGACCTGGTGTGGAGCTCGTTTAAACATGTTGGTTTTGGTTAGTACCAGGTTAAGGATTTGCTTAGTACTAGTTTAGTCCCAGTTTAGTCCTGTTTGGATCTATAAGGTCCAGGTTAAGTCCTGGTCTAATCCAAAGCCACACTACTGAGGAAGTAGAACATTTAAACACAGTCACACCCAGTGAAGTGTGATGTGTCCAGCAGAGGGAGACACAGACCGACCAGAGCTCTGGGTGCAGGGCAGAGACACATTTCACAGTAACTCCACGTCTGGAGAACAGAACTTCTAAACAGGAGACATCTCTGTATGTTCTGTTCAAACTCTTCTTCTGATTCCAGCACCGACAACATGGACCCACCTGGACCTGGACCCGGGTCTAAACCCAGACCTGAACCTGCTCCCAGCTCTCTGTCTCTGAAAAGTGACCGCTCCAAAGGCCTTTCTCCACACTTCAGAGAAGCTCCTCCTGAAGAGCAGAGGTAAGAGATCTGGACATGTTCTCAGGACACCACCACCTGCTGCTCACCCTTCATCAGTGCAAACAGTGACCCTGTGTTTTAATCTCAGTGTCAGATACAGTATATGACTATTGCTATTGCTGATTTCCACTTGCCACTTGGGCGGTAGGACTTGTGTCTTCTTCAGAGGTGTTCTTCTTCAGAGGTGTTCTTCTTCAGAGGTGTCTTCTTCAGAGGTGTTCTTCTTCAGAGGTGTGTTCTTCAGAGGTGTCAGCTGACTGCTGTGGCGCGTCTCCTGAGGCGTGGTTAGTTTGACAGATCTGGCAGATCTATCAGACTGACCATGCCTGCCATCGCGCAGTGTTCTTTGGAGAAGTGAGTCCCATGTGTGAGCAAAGGGAAACGCTCCCTCGTTTCCGTCCATGTTCCCTGCGTCCCGTCCTAAAGCTTTAGCTTCTCGTATCAATGTTTTCTACTTGAAGTAGCTTTGTGAAAATGTTCCCAACAGCACTGTCTCTGTGTGTGAACCTCCTGTACACCCTTGTATACAGCCCCACTGTGGGGCAAATATAAGAAGGCCACACTGCAAAAGCTCAAAGTATCTTCTAATGATGTCCTCAGAATGCTGCTGAAAAAGCCCAGGGCCAGTAGTGCCAGTCTCCTGTTCTGTCAGGCTCGTGTGAACACTTTTCAGGCTCTCATGACAAACCTGATGTATAAATCCATGTGTGGCCTAAATGACTCTCTGAACTGTGTGGTGTTGATGCTGGTGAGTCCCAGGTTTAGTGCTGTGCAGTACCACTGCTCTTTATGGAAACACTGAGCTGTCTTTTATCACCCTGTTTTACTCTTGTCTCCTGTCTTATTGTGTTCTTTTATGGACCATGAGTCTGGAATAAATAAATGATGATGACTTTATTGTTTGACAGGGAGCCAGGCCCAAAGGAGCAGCTGGACGCCATATTCAGGGTGAGTACCCCACGAGCGCAGCATGTGTGGGGTTCTGTGGGTGCTCCTCAGGTACTCTCTTTGACTAAAACTCTTCTCTTATTGTTCTGTTCCAGCGTCATGAGGAGCGCGTCGTGACTTTTGTCAAAGAGGAGCTGCAGAAAATCTACAGGCGCCTGGCCTCAGATTACCCAGAATGCTCCGAGAGTGAGGAGGAGCAGCAGAGCAGCAGAGAGGTTCTGAACATCTCCCTGGACTTCCTGAGGAGGATGGACCAGGAGCAGCTGGCCCAGCGCCTGCAGAACAGTAAGAACTCTGTTACTGTCCATCCCTCAGACCACACCAGACTTGACTTCACAGTAACAAAAGACTCACAGAAAGTCCTACAGTACTACAGTACTACAGTACTACAGTACTACAGTACTACAGTACTACAGTACTACAGTACTATAGTACTACAGTACTATAGTACTACAGTACTACAGTACTACAGTACTACAGTACTACAGGACTACAGTACTACAGTACTACAGTACTACAGTACTACAGTACTAAAGTACTACAGGACTACAGTACTACAGTACTACAGGACTGCAGTACTACAGTACTACAGTACTACAGTACTACAGTACTACAGTACTAAAGTACTACAGGACTACAGTACTACAGTACTACAGTACTACAGGACTGCAGTACTACAGTACTACAGTACTACAGTACTACAGTACTACAGTACTACAGGACTGCAGTACTACAGTACTACAGTACTACAGTACTACAGTACTACAGTACTACAGTACTAAAGTACTACAGGACTACAGTACTGCAGTACTACAGTACTACAGTACTACAGTACTACAGTACTACAGTACTACAGTACTAAAGTACTACAGGACTACAGTACTGCAGTACTGCAGTACTACAGTACTACAGTACTACAGTACTACAGGACTACAGTACTACAGTACTATAGTACTACAGTACTACAGGACTACAGTACTACAGTACTACAGGACTGCAGTACTACAGTACTATAGTACTACAGTACTGCAGCACTACAGGACTACAGTACTACAGTACTACAGGACTGCAGTACTACAGTACTATAGTACTACAGTACTGCAGCACTACAGTACTATAGTACTACAGTACTACAGTACTACAGTACTACAGTACTACAGTACTACAGTACTACAGTTCTATGACCCGGTACATGAGGAGGTGCTTTAGCTGCTGGATATTCTCTGTTTCACTTAAAGGTTCATTATATCAGTTTTCTGGTGAAGGTTCATCAAAAGTCTTGAGCTGCCTCAAATTTATCATAATTTACTTTTGTGACTCTGTGGCTCAAATCTCATCGTATTACAACAAAAAGAACAAACGTCTCAAAAAGAAAATGTACACACGATAAATATTGAGTCCAAAAATATGTTGTTCCAGCGTTCATATTTTGAACGATAAGTGGATGTCATTATCGTGACAGGCCTCCTCATCTCTTCACAGATCTGACCTGTAACTTGACCTGTTAGAGTCACCTGCTTGTGTCCATCAAGTGTAATATAAAATCAAATCACCATGGAAACAAGCAGGTTGAAGAAGTGAAAAGTTCCATGCTGCATATTTAAGTTTACAATTAAAAGCAGCTGATTTACTGTGTGACGTTCCAGTGAAGACGTTTTCAGAAGGAGCTGGAGTCGACAGCTGTTTGTCTTTATTCAGGTGGTGATGTTGGAGTGTGCAGAGGGAAACTGAAGTCTGATCTGCAGCAGAGGTTCAGCCGTGTGTTTGAGGGCGTGGCTAAAGCAGGAGACTCCGCCCCCCTGACCCAGATCTACACAGAGCTCTACATCACAGAGGGCGGGGCCTCAGAGGTCAACCAGGAACATGAGGTCAGACACATGGAGACCGTGTCCAGAAGACCGGCCGCTCCAGAGACCACCATCACATGTGAAGACCTCTTTAAACCCCGCCCACACTCACCAGAGCCAATCAGAGCGGTGCTGACGAAGGGCATGGCCGGCGTGGGGAAAACGGTGCTGACTCAGAAGTTCAGTCTGGACTGGGCTGAAGGCAGGGCCCACCAGGACCTCCAGCTGCTGTTCCCGTTCACTTTCAGAGAGCTCAATGTGCTCAGAGACACACAGTTCAGCCTGGTGGAGCTGCTGCACCACTTCTTCAGTCCATCCAAAGATCTCTGCAGCTTCCAACAGCTCCAGGTGCTCTTCATCTTTGACGGTCTGGACGAGTGCAGACTTCCTCTGGACTTCAGCCGAACCCGGGTCCTGACCGACCCCACAGAGTCCACCTCAGTGCACGTGCTGCTGGTGAACCTCATCAGGGGAAGGCTGCTTCCCTCCGCTCGCCTCTGGATAACCACGCGCCCCGCCGCGGCCAATCAGATCCCTGTATGGTGCGTCTCCATGGTGACAGAGGTGCGAGGGTTCACTGACCCGCAGAAGGAGCAGTACTTCAGGAAGAGGTTCACAGACCAGGCCACAGCCGTCATCTCCCACATCAAGAGCATCCGCAGCCTCCACATCATGAGTCACATCCCGATCTTCTGCTGGATCCTCTCCATGGTTCTACAGAAGCTTCTGGAACAAACAGAAACAGAGCTGCCCCGGACTCTCACACAGATGTACGTCCACTTCCTGGTGGTGCAGGCCAAAGTCCAGAACATCAAGTATCACCAGAGATCAGGGGAGGACCTTCACTGGACTCCAGAGATCAGGGAGATGGTGCGATCTCTGGGAAAACTGGCCTTTGAGCAGCTGCAGAAAGGAAACCTGATCTTCTACGAGAGTGACCTGAGCGAGTGTGGGCTGGACACTGCAGCGGCCTCAGTGTACTCTGGAGTGTTCACACAGGTCTTCAGAGAGGAGCCAGGCCTGTACCAGGACAAGGTCTACTGCTTCATCCATCTGAGTGTGCAGGAGTTTCTGGCTGCTCTTCACGTCCATCAGACCTTCTTCAGCTCTGGAGAGAACCTGCTGGAGCCTCCACACTCCTCTGAGAGTCCTGAGTCTGAGACAGTCTTCTACCGCTCTGCTGTGGACCAGGCCTTACAGAGTCCAAACGGACACCTGGACCTGTTCCTGCACTTCCTCCTGGGTCTGTCTCTGCCGACCAATCAGAAGCTGCTGCGGGGTCTGCTGACTCAGACAGGAAGAGACCGGACCAATCAGGAGACAGTAGAGTACATCAAACAGAAGCTGGATGAAGAGGGTCTGTCTGCAGAGAGAAGTCTGAACCTGCTCCACTGTCTGAACGAGCTCAACGACCACAGTCTGGCGAAGGAGATACAGGAGTACATGAGAAGAGGAGACATCTCCTGGTTAAATTCTCCTGCTCTGTGGTCGGCTCTGTCCTTCGTCTTACTGTCCTCAGACTCAGACCTGGAGGAGTTTGACCTGAGGAAATACCAGGCCTCAGAGAGAGCTCTCCTGGGTCTGCTGCCGGTGGTCAGAGCCTCCACCAAAGCCCTGTGAGTCCAGACTGTATTTAAACTCTTGTGGAGGTTCTAGTCTCTAATGTCCCTCTATGTCCTCAGTCTCTGTGGCTGTGGCCTGTCCCCTCACAGCTGTGGTCCTCTGGCCTCAGTCCTCAGCTCCTCCAGTCTCACACACCTGGATCTCACTAACAACGACCTCCAGGACTCAGGAGTGGAGCTGCTGTGTTCTGGACTGAAGAGCGCCCCCTGCAGACTGGAGACTCTCAGGTGAGATGCTCCCATGATGCACTCTGCCCCCTTGTGTCCACATGAGTGTAATTGTGTGTCTTTAGGCTGTCTGGATGTCTGGTCTCAGAGAGGGGCGGGGCTGCTCTGGCCTCAGCTCTGAGCTCCGCCCCCTCCCACCTGAGAGAGTTAGACCTCAGCTACAACCATCCAGGACCCTCAGCAGAGCTCCTGACCGCTCTACGGGACCACTGCCCCCTGCAGTCTCTCAGGTGAGGGTCCTGGTTCAGTGGGTCTCTGGTCCATGGTCGGTCCAGGTCCAGGTCTCTGGTCTGGTCTAAACTGGACTTGTGTGTTTCAGGTTGGATCCTGCTGGAGAACAGTGGATGGTCCCAGGTCTGAGGAAGTGTGAGTCTCTGTATTTCATTCAGTTCATGGGGACATTAACATGATGGAACTTTATCACACTTTAAATCTTCACAGTTCTAGAGGAAACATTAGTGTGATTTGAGCTCAAAATATGTAGACAGACTTGAGACATGATTGTTATTGTTCACCATTATTACATCTTAAAATAGAAATGAAATAAAACAACAGGAACAGGAAGTGATGTCATGTGTTTGTGTCCTCAGATTCCTGTGGGTTCTCTCTGGATCCAAACACAGCTCACAGAAACCTCCGACTGTCTGAGGACAAACGGACAGTGACCTTTGTGGGGAAAAAAGCAGCAGTATCCAGATCATGAGGACAGATTTACAGACCACCTTCAGGTCCTGAGCTGCACTGGCCTGAGGGGGCGCTGTTACTGGGAGGTGCAGTGGAGGGGGGTCACTGAAATAGCAGTGAGTTACAGAAGAATCAGACGGAGGAGAGGGAGAGGAGTGTGGGTTTGGACTCAATGATCAGTCCTGGAGTCTGAGGGTTGAATATGGACTTTACTATTTCTATCACAACAACAGATGCACAAACCTCTCCTCCTCCTCCTCCTCCTCCTCCTCCTCCTCCTCCTCCTCCTCCCGTCCCTCAGGTCGAGTGTCTGTGTTCCTGGACTCTGAGGCTGGATCTCTGTCCTTCTATGAGGTCCTCTCTGATGAAAAACTGTTCCACCTCCACACCTCCAGCTCCTCCTTCACTGAGCCTCTGTTTCCAGGGTTTACAGTGTGGTGGGAAGGTTCCTCTGTGTCTGTAGTGGATCTGAGGAGAGCGCCTCCTGGTGGACATATGTGACTCTTATGATATAATGATTCTTTCCATCAATCTGTCCTAAATCAGAGCAAAATGTAAAAAAAACAAAAACACCTGAGTCTGTCCCACTCCACACGACTTTAAAAATGACAGAACAATTCACAAAACTCCTAAAATCTATAAAAAGGTCAAAGATAAAGTGTTCTTGCAGGTTTAGATGGTGAAAATAAAAACTTGACTGGAGAAAATTCAACCCAAACTTTGTGTTATTTTTTGTCGCACTGAAATCTGAAATGTAGAGGGTCAAATAATGAACATCTATAAGTGACGTGGAACTAAACACCAAATCCACCCTCACTCTTCCCTTTAGTCCTCCAGGTACTGCCCAGTTTCGCAGCTCTGTTTGAGTTTAGGGGCTTAGTCCCACTGAGAAAAAGAAAAAGTCACTTCAGTTCATTTTACTACCACCAGATGGCGCAACAGTCCAGGTGTGAGTGTTGTGACAGTCTAAATGTTCAGGATTACTGAAACATGAATGAAACGAAACAACTCCAGGAGGAACCAGGAACTCAACAGCCACGTGAACACAACAGGACCTTCACATTTTACTAGTAGTTTTTATTATTTCACCTTTTGAATTGCAGTATAATTGTGGTAAAGGTATGCTGATGGGCAAAAACCCAACATATTCTGTACAAAGAAAGGAAGACAAGACAGATTAGGTTTTTCACTTGCAAGCGGAGAACAGTCAGAGAGAATGCCCAGATCACATATGCTCTGGTCACAATCTACTCGGAGCGCTCTGGTTCTCTGTGCCCCCAGCTTGCTATTTATTCAGTTTTTCACATCCCTAGGTACACGTGGTCAGTCCTGCTCATAAGGGGTGGGGGAACAGGTGGCAGGACAGCCGACAAAACATAATCATTAAAACCAAAACATAATCATAAAAACCAACACACTTATAAGATAAATCCATCTCTCACAGGGACAATGTCCCTGGGACTTAGATACTGGAGGAGCCGAGCTGTCTGCTTACGTCTCCCCTCAGATATCTGGCCTTTCTGCAACTCAAAACATATGATCACAAGTCACGTACACACTTTTGAAACTTCATTTCTAAAAATTAAAGAATCACAAAAGTTAATAATATATAATTATTCCATCATTTCCCTCCTGTTTATTAATTTTTGTTGTATCCTGTGTAACCTCTTCTTTGCAGATTTTCAGTTACCCGTTCATTGTTATTGTACACTCAGAGGGTGTCTAATTTCTTAGACTGTTTCTTGGAATAAGTCAGTCAATTAATTTTGTAAATCTGTTTCTTCGTCAATGGGTGTTGCTAGAGTGCCATCATAACCTGCCAGCAAATGCATCATTCCTTCCTTGTCTTGTGTTAAGGGTGAGATGGCAGTTGTAATTAGTCTATTAATTAATGCTCTTAAACATGGAATACAACAACACCCACATAAGGTCAAAATTGCTGCAAATACTGCTACTGACACTAGGACTGACGTTACCAGGGCTTTGTATTTTCCAAATACATCCAGCCAGCCGTCCCACATGGAAGTATCTACCCCCGATTGGTCCTTCATTCGCTTGTTCATAGCTCTTAGGCCATCCAAGGCCTTAGTGAGTTTACCTTTGGGAGCGGTGTTATTCGGGATAAATGTACAACACACATCCCCAAAGATTGCACAAACTCCTCCTTTCTCGGCTAGTAACATGTCAAGCACTATGCGATTCTGGAAGACCATGAGTGAGGTAGCTTTAAGTTGGTCATGTACAGCAGATAGTGCAGTTTCGGTGTAGTTACCAAGTTTCTGGACGTTATAGTGGATGTAGTTGATTCTGTCTACATATTTGTTAGGCGTAATTGGAAAGACTGCAGCGATTACTGGTATGTTTTCAAATCCTGCTGCTATTTGATTTGCTAGTTTATATTTGTCAGGAATTCCCCTCGGAATGCCCACAGCGTCAATATAGGTTGGGTCATCCTCTCCTAATCATGGGGTGTGGCTAGTTCGCTTCCTTCTATTTAAATGTCCTGGAAGCACAAGTTGGTAATGTGTACTTATCTCTTCTGCAGTCATTGGTTGGACTATCACTGGCATAATCAGTGTAACTAAAGCACAACGAGCTGAAGTATTGGACAGTATTTTGTCATAGATCTTGTCTTCACCGCACCACCACCACACGTCTGATCTGGATATTACTTTCATGTTGTCACCTCCACTAATGTTAGTTTCACAAAATTCCTGCTGGATTCTCCCTAAGATGTTTTTTGTTCCATTGAAATTTATACACGTAAAATTTTGAAGTGCTACTTTAGCATCAAATACTGGTTTAATCTTTACAGGTTGGGTGACTGGAAAAGTTTTATCTAAGTCAGAACAGTTTGGTGGATTGGTGTGAGTCATTATAGGTATTATACATGTCTCGTTAATGGGTGCAGGGACTACTTTCAGAACTGGTCTAGATCCCAAACATACTAAACAGTCTGATAGTGATGAATTAGCTGCTTGTTCCGCCATTAACAACCAGTTGTTGTTGAGTCCTGATATTCCTGTAGCTATTAGAAACCAATCGTCTGTTTCTTGCGCGTTGTTGTTTATCCTAATCTTTGTACTAGTGAAAGTTTGTGGTCCTATCACTAGACTTTCCTTCTGCTGAGGCAGTTCTGTCGAGTCAGCCTGTGTTATGTTAGAACATAAAAAAAAACTTTGTGCATGGGTTTACTCCTGATTTATGAATACATAACAATAAGGTATAACATGGTACTTCAAAACCATAACCTCCTGATTCTATTCCTGCTTCTAATGGTTCTGCTGTTGTGTTAAAGAGCATTACTAGTTAATTTGCCATTCACTTTAATCACTTCTATCTTAAGTCTTCTAGCCCATTTTTTAGACTCCTGTTCCCACCCATAACTATCTTCAGCCCACGTTTTGTCTGTGGTGGCAAACACGTATCCCCATCCACCATAAAATGTAGTCATATACCATGTATAACCTTCCCATTCATCACCTTTATATCCCTCTATCAAAAGGGTATTCATTGGTATGTGAATCATACTTATGAATTTCAATGTATTAAAACAAACATATGGTACAGAAGAGTATCCTTCTTCCTTTTTATCACATGGATATTTTGGTAACGGAGGTGGAACTTGGGCTGGGATAGGAAATCTCCCCATCCATCTTTTTTGTCTGTGCAGGATTGCTGGGGAAATGGTGGTGATGTTTGTCTCATTTCCTTGGATGGGTGTCTCCCATAGATACCATACTAGTAGGAATGTCATTACAAAGAATGTCAACAATATCCAACACATTATAGCTGTCTTTAACCATTTTGGTATTCTATTCCTGTGATTTATCGGCATCTTTGTAGTTTATAACCTTTTTGCAATGACTTTGATGAATCCACGTTGCTCTCTCAGCTATTTTTAGTGCTGTTGGGGTTGTTAACAATACTTGATAAGGACCGTCCCACTTAGGTGAATACCAGTGTTTTTTCTTAATGCTTTCACCAAGATCCAGTCCCCTGGTTCCACTAACTCTTCTTCCTGTTGAGAACAGGGTTGGTCTACTTCAGTATTTTTGTTTATTTGCTTTTCAAACATTTTTCTCATGTGTGAAGCTAAGTCCATATCATCCCCATCTTCCCATATTTGTTTAAATTGTGGTATTTTATATGGTCTACCAAATAATATCTCAAATGGAGTTAGCCCTTGTATAGCTGTAGTATTTAATTCTAACTTGACTAAATCTAAACATTTAGTCCATGGTCTTTTAGTTTCTTCCATACATTTTTTAAGTCTGGTTTTATTAGACCATTTCTTCTCTCTACTAGTCCTGCTGACTGTGGGTGATATGAACAGAAGTTTTTTAGTTTTATATCAAATTTCTTTCCTATCAATTCTATGGTTTCATTAACGAAATGTGTACCATTATCCGATCGGATCACTTCCACTAATCCATATCTAGGTATAATTTCTTTGCATAATGCTTTTGCTACTGTTAATGCATCTGGATGTCTAGTTGGAAATATCTCTGTCCATTTTGAAAACACATCTATGATTACTAAACAATATTTCATACCTTCACTTTGATTTAATTGAATAAAATCTATCTGTATTTCTTGAAATGGGTATTGTGGTTCTGGAAATTTACCTCTAGTTGGTCTAAGATTTCCTTGTGGATTATGTTTTGCACATATTAGGCATCTTCTACAAAAGATTTTTGAGTAGTTATTAAATCCATAGGTTGTATACTGCGTATTTATCATAGATCCCTCCCTCCTGTTGAGACATGTGATTTACCATGGCTCAATATTGCTGCGTATCTATATAAATTCTGTGGTAGTATTGGTTTATTTTCTGGTCACATATATATGTCGTTTTTTATTTGTGCTCCTTTTCTTTTCCATAGTTTTATTTCAGTTTTAGGGCTTTGTTCTTGCATGTCTTGTAGTATTTTTTTGTTTAGTTGGGTCCCTTCCATTAAAGAATATGTATTTATTTTGTATTCTGCTGCGTCTTTAGCTGTTTTATCTGCTATTGCATTTCCTCTTGTTACTTCATCTGTTCCGGATTTGTGTGCTGTACATTTACAAATAGCTATTTTATTTGGTAATTGTACTGCTTTTATTAATTCTGTCAATAATTCAGCATGAGTTACTGGTTTTCCTGTAGAAGTCTTCATTCCTCTGTTTTTCCAATATTGTGCAAATACGTGAGTTGTCGCATATGCATATTGACTATCTGTATATATTGTTACGTTCTTGCCTTTAAATAATTTGCATGCTTCTGTTAGTGCTACTAATTCTGCTGCCTGTGCTGAATAATTTGGAGGTAATTTATTTGCTTTTAATACTTTATTTACTGTTGTTACTGCATACCCTGTCTGTGTTTTTCCATAATTGTCTTTTTTAGATGATCCGTCTACAAATACAATTTCTGCTCCTTCAATTGGAGTATCTAATAAATCTTCTCTACATTTTGTTGATTGTTCTACCAATTCTTTACAATTATGTGGGATTCCGTCATCCTCAGTCGGCATTAAAGTGGCTGGATTTAAAACTGCACATCTTTCTATGGTTAAATGTGGTTGTGAATATAAATTTGTCATACATGAAAGGTGTCTTGCTGGTGATAAACATGAGTGGTTGCTCTGTAATAGTAATACTGCTACAGCGTGCGGTACTTTGAGTGTTAATGGGTGAAATAACACTACTGTTGCTGAAGCTTCTACTGCTACAGGTGCTGCTACTACGGCTCTCAGACAGTGTTGGCATAGCTTGTGCTACACTGTCAAGTTTAGTTGAATCGTAGGCTATAGGTCTTAGTTTGGTTCCATGCAGTTGTGTGATTACTGAAGTCATGAATATGCCTTTACAACAATGGTCTCAGGCCTGCAGCCCGCGGGCCAACTGCGGCCCCCGGGACGATAATTTGCGGCCCTCGTCTTAATATGAAAGATTAATATAAGTGAGGCCCGCAAGATTAATATGAATTTCATTTCTTGTGTGCGACGCAGAATGAACCAATCACGATGTGGTATATGGCTCTGGAGGGCGGGACATCGGTCGTGCTTATTTCCTCTAAATGTGGGCGGGGCTAGGGTGAGGTCCCAGTGCTTAGAGCTTTTAGTGCTTGTGTGCTTGTGTGTGCTTGTGTGTTTGGGGTTGCGGCAGGCAGACATCAGACAGGGACAGTGATTGATCCATTTCTTAGACACGAGGGAGGCAGACAGTGGTGCATTTGTGTGTCCCTTCTTCACAGAGTGCTCGCTCGCTCCTCTCTTCCTCCCTCCCGCTTTGCGCGCGCTTTTCCCCGCGCGGGCGCACAGCTCCGGCGGGAGGGAGGGCGCTACTTCCGTGAACGCGTCTTCGTCCGTCTCTGACTCCATTCAGAGCCTGTCAGATCTGTGGAGAGGCGGCGGGCGGCCCTGTTCCCACACGTGCAGATAGTGTCACGGCCTCACTCGCGCTACGTGTTGTTTGATGTGCGCGCGCGTGAGACCCGGGCGATACTGCGATAATCCATATATTGACTAGACCAGGACTGAACCAGGTCTAAACCAGGTCTAAAACCAGGACTAAACCAGGACTAAACCAGGACTAAACCAGGACTAAACCAGGACTAAACCAGGACTAAACCAGGACTGAACCAGGTACCAAAGATAAGACAGGGAGTCTCATACGAACTTGGCCATAGAGAAAATGTGCTTATTTGTTCTTATCTTTACTCAGCATTTGAACAGTATATTAGATTAATAAGTGTCTGGTATAATATAGTTACTTATAATGTGAACCATGGACATATGCATTAAATCTTAATGCATTATGTATATTTAAGAAAAGTCGAGTACTTCCAGCATGAAATCTACTTAAACATAAATATTAATGTCAGTAATGGTGAGAGTGACCATGTGTACTGACTAACGCCCGAGTGTGTAAATTATTTAAGAATTTATTTCAATCAATCAATCAATTGTTTGATTGATTGATTGATTGATTGATTGATAAGAATTTATTTAATTCCCTTTGAGACTTGGCGAGCTCTTCGGCTGCTTGTTGTTGCCCCCATAGTGGTGGTTGAGTGGTTGGCTGTTAGGTCGTTTAGTTGTTGTTTTAGTTTGGTTGGGTTTTGTCATGGTAAAATAGATGGGGTAAATTTTTACAAAATTTTTTAAAGGTGTTTGATAGCTTTGACAGTTCGCCGTAATTTAAAAAATGCCGGCCTACCTCATGTACTTTTAAAATATTGCATTTTGAAAATGCATAATGTCAGTAAATGTTTACAATGCCATCATTTTTAAATTTATTAAGATCATATAGAATAGGAATTATATTTCAAGTCATCATAATACTCAGATGAGAGAAAGTGACATAGTATATTGAAGACTATTAAAATATTACGTCAGTTGAATTCAACTCTAAAAAGGGTAGAATCAGGCTGATGATCCATAGTCTTTATTTCTCACATCATTGTGCATGCAAAAAAATCAGAGTATGTGTCTAATATTCATGACATTTTAGTAGAAAGAAGTGGATAGGATAGTTATAAAATCAAATTAAAAACAAAACAAAAACAATTGTATGTCATTAAAACGTCTTTAATTTGACAGGAGAGCGGAAGTGCGCATGCACCACAGGCCCGCGCGACAGAAAGTTAAACTTAAACCCGAGACCGACTCCCAAGTGGAATCACATATTAGAGAGCCCCAAAGATGTCTCTTTCAAAGTCTGCAGTAAAGAGAAAGGTCGGTGATGAGCACAGACAATTTCAGGAAAGGTGGGGAGTGCAATATTTCTTTATTGAGCACAAAGGCACCCCAACGTGTCTTATTTGCACTGAAAAGGTTGCGGTGCACAAGGAATACAATTTGAAACGTCATTATATAACTAGACATGCGGAGGAATACGACAAATACCAGGGAGATGAGAGAGCCAACCAGGTTGCCAGTCTTAAAACACGTCTACTGAGACAACAGGATTTCTTTAAGAAAGCGACCAAAGACAGTTATGCAGCAGTTCAAGCTAGCTACATCGTTAGTGAGATGCTAAAGCAGGGAAGCCATTCACAGAAGGTGAATTTGTCAAAAATTGTATATTACAGGCTGCAGATATTGTCTGTCCAGAAAAAAAAGGTCTGTTTAACAACATCAGTCTTTCTGCCAACACCGTGGCAGAGCGCATTTCTGACCTGTCAAGTGATATTTATGATCAACTGTGTGAGAAAACAAAATGTTTCAGTGCATATTCTGTGGCTCTTGATGAGACCACAGACATCACAGACACTGCACAGCTTGCAATATATGTCCGTGGGGTTGATGAGAATTTTGAAGTGATGGAGGAGTTGCTCACCGTAATTCCGATGCATGGCCAGACCACCGCAAAGGAAATATTTCACCAGCTGTGTAATGCCATTGAGAATGTCGGTTTGCCATGGAAGAGCTTTGTTGGAATAACAACTGATGGAGCCCCATCAATGACAGGGAGGAAAAATGGTCTGGTGGCACTTGTTCAAAAAAAACTGGAAGAGGAGGGTGTGGAGGAGGCCATAGCTCTGCTGCATTATCCATCAGCAGGCCCTTTGCAGCAAATGCCTGAAGTTTGACAATGTGATGTCTGTTGTTGTGAAATGTATCAACAAATTAGATCCGGAGGCTTAAAGCACAGACTTTTTCATGCTTTTTTAGAGGAAATGGAGTCAGAATATGGCGATGTGCTCTACTTCACTGAGGTACGTTGGCTCAGCAGGGGAAACGTATTGAAGAGATTTTTTGAGTTGAGAGCAGAAGTAAAAGATTTCATGGAGAAGAACGGGGTGGCTGTTTCGGTGCTAAGTGATCCCAAATGGCTCATGGACTTAGCTTTTTTGGTTGACATCACACATGAGCTTAATGTATTGAATAAAAAGCTACAAGGCCAGGGGCAACTTGTCAGTGCTGCCTATGACAATGTGAGAGCATTCTGCACAAAAATTATGTTATGGAAAGCCCAGCTCTCTCAAACAAACCTTTGCCATTTCCCAGCATGCAAGACACTTGTGGATGCAGGCACACCATTCAGTGGTGAGAAGTATGTTGAGGTCATTTTGAAGCTACAGGAGGAATTTGATTACAGATTTGCAGACTTCAAGACGCACAAAGCCACATTTCAAATTTTTGTGGACCCTTTCTCTTTTGATGTACAAGATGCCCCTCCTATGCTTCAAATGGAGCTTGTTGATTTGCAGTGCAACTCTGCGCTCAAAGCCAAGTTCAGGGAGGTGAATGGAGAATCAGACAAGCTTGGGCAATTTTTGAGAGAGTTGCCTCCTAGCTTCCCTGAGCTTTCCCGAATGTTCAAGCGGACCATGTGCCTTTTTGGGAGCACATATTTGTGTGAGAAGCTCTTCTCCACCTTGAACTTCAATAAGTCTAAGTACAGGTCCAGACTTACTGATGAGCATCTTCAAGCTGTACTGAGGGTCTCCACTTCTTCCTTCCTCAAGTCAAATATGGCTCGGCTATGTGAGAAGAAGCGCTGTCAGGTCTCTTGCAGCAGGAAGTAGGAAGAGAATCCATGTTTAAAACAGTTTATGTTCAATGTTCCATTTCAGGCAATTAACGTTTAAAAAACTGTTAATACATACATTTAAAACTGAATAAAAAATAACCAGCCAGCCAGCCAGTCAATATGCGGTTTCTTTAGTCGTCTGTATCTACTGTATGACTATTATTATTATTAAATTATTTATTACTGATTGATTTATTATTTTATCATTTTTTCATTTATTTCATTTGTATTAAAAATAAATATATTTGAGAACATTGGAATGATTTATTTGCACTTTTCTTGTGGAAATCCTGATGCGGCCCAGCCTCATTCAGATTCTACCCCATGCGGCCCCTAGGTAAACTGAGTTTGAGACCCCTGCTCTACAATCTACCATTTGCACGAAGGGTTTTGAATAATCCGGTAAGGCTAGACTTACACTTGAGACTAAAGTTTGTTTTAGATCACAGAATGCCTTTTCTGCTTCCTGCGTCCATTTTAATTTATCTTTCATCGCTATTGGAGTCTCATATATTAGTTGGCTTAATGGATGTGTTAATTCTGCATAGCATGGAATCCATTGTCTGCAGTAATTCGTTAATCCTAAAAAAGACATCATTTGTTTTTTGGTTTCTGGTTTTGGTGCATTCAGGATAGCTGCTTTTCTGTCGTTAGTAACTGCTCTGCCTCCATTACTGAGAGAATGTCCTAAGTATTTGACTTCTTGTTTACAAAATTGTACTTTATTTTTACTTGCTTTATGTCTGTTTTCTGCTAGATATTTTAATAACGCTATTGTATCTTTTTGGCATGTTTCCTTATCTGGTGATGAAATCAAAATATCATCCACGTAAAGTAAGATTTGACTTCCTCCTGGAGGTGTACATTTAGACAAATTCGAACTCATAGCCTGTGAGTATATTGTGGGAGATTCGCAGTAACCTTGTGGTAACCGGGTATAACTGTAACGTTTATTATTGTAGGTGAACGCAAACCAAAATTGACTGTCTTTGTGTACTGGGATTGAGAAAAATGCATTTGAAATGTCTATGACCGTAAAATACTGTGAATTTGGTTGTAATGAATTAGAAGTGTATGTGGATCAGGAACACATGGAGCTCTCTGAATCACTGCTTGGTTTACTGCTTGTAGATCTTGTATCATTCTCCATCCTACAGATGGTGCTGCTTTTTGTAGTGGAAAAATAGGAGTATTACATGGTGAGTCATTACACTCTATTAACACTCCTGCCTTTAACAGATCTTGTATAACTGGTTTTATGCCTTCTAAGGCTTCAGGTTTCAATGGATATTGTCTTACACATGGTCTCCATTCTGATCAATACATAATAAATAAATAAATAAATAAATAAATAAATACACACACACACACACACACACACACACACACTTTTTTTCTTCGGGTCCCAGGAGGATATTTGATATAATATGGAAAGCAGAATTAAACGTATAATAGTATATAGAATTGCCAGGCGGAGGCGGAGTGCAAACACACGGCGTGCAGTGATGACGCGCGGAGAGACGTGTGGTGATGACGCACTTTGTGTTCGGTGATGAGGCAGAGAAACGTCTGAAAATCGAAATGGTGAACGATACAAACAGCGCAGACAGTTGAACCTGTCACTGGAGCAGTCTGACGATGAAGCGCCGGAGGAAATGAGCTTTGAGTTGGCGCGAAATGAAGCTCTGCGCCGCGTGAAGAGCGCCCTGGACACGGCCAAAAGGTGAGCCTGGTGCGGCCAAAAGGTGAGCCTGGTGCGGGGCCGGAGCCTGGACTGGTCAGATCAGACTGTGTTTCGGCTCAGAGACAGTGGAATACTGAAGACCCATTCAGGTAGGTTCTCGTCTTACTCTTTGTTTTCGTCTTTGTGTCACTCCTGCCTCTAGGTCTGGGTCATCATTTTTCAAAAACATGGTTTTATTTTTCCCTGCCTCTCGTTCTGCTATTTTTAACCAGAACTCTGTGTCGCCATATCCTAGATCTTTTCTCTTAGCTGTATTATATCTACAGTGTTTAACTTCCCTTTAAAGTTATATTTTGTTGTCCAGAATTTTAGGTATTTTATTTTGTCTTTATTTTGTTGCGCGACACTTTTATAGTCCTTACTCTGAAGTTTTGTCTGTTTGTTTCCCATTTTTTTTGGTCAATTTGGTCCAACCTTTTGTCCAAAGGGGAGCCTACAGGTTGGGATGTGGTTTATTCAGACAGTAATAATCAGTATTGCAGTATTTTTCACTTCAACCTGTCACAGTGCAATGAGCAGGTGGAAACATCTTGCCTCTGCATCTACAATACGTTACTGTATTATTCTGAACAGTTTATATGAATTACAGTGTTAACGGCCTGTAATTCCAGTCATACACACTTTCACACAGAACTTTTATTCTTTTGAGTATGATTTTCACGGTCTTTTATTATCTAGCCAGTAACTAACCTGTTACCCGATAAAGGGACACCGCATCCTTCAGTAATTTACTAACTGTATGTGACTAACCTGTCACCCGTTAGAAGGATACTACTCCACCCAGTGTTTTACTACCTGCCAGTGACTCTCCCGCCACCCGATAGAGGGACACTAGTCCACGTTTTACCTAATAGAGCCTAGGATTGTTAGGGTTTTCTACGCGCTATGACCCTCAGTCACACACGTTTTAAACTTAGACGTACTCACTCAGTTCTTTTGAGTCTGGTTGTCTTCCTCCTTCGGTATCCCGTCAACCCTCAGACTCCAAGTGATGAATCAGAGTCGGCTGGCAAAGGTTTCAGATGCAGTGGCCACTGTCTTTCCCGAATCTCAGACACCTCCTGGAGTCCTTAGGTGTCTTGGGATCCGGCTTACGAAGGACCATTTGATGGGTGCTGGTAAAAACCCAACATATTCTGTACACAAGGAAAGGAAGACAAGACAGATTAGGTTTTTCACTTGCAAGTGGAGAACGGTCAGAGAGGCCCAGATCTGCTCTGGCACAATCTGCTCTAAGCGTCCTGGTTCTCTGTGCCCTCCGCTGCATATTTATTCAGTTTTTCACAACCCTAGTTACAATCGCTGCCCTGCCCATAAAGGGGTGGGGGAAACACGTGGCAGGACAGCCGACAAAACATAATCATTAAAACAAAAACACTTGTAAGATAATTCCAGATATGACAATGTCACTGTGACTTAGATACTGGAGGAGCCGAGCCGTCTGCTTACGTCTCCCCTCAGATATCTGACATTTCTGCAACTCAAAACATATGATCACAAGTCACGTACACATTTGAAACTTCATTTCTAAAGATTAAAGAATCACAAAAGTTAATAATATATATAATTATTCCATCAGCTATATCCCGTCTTTGTGCTTCAGATCTTCCTGAAGTGCCTTTGGGGCTTTTATTGATCTGTTCATTGATAGTTTTATGCTCTTTCTCTGTTTTGTTTTGTGTTTGTATTTACAAGCTGTAAATATGTGTAAATGTCACTCATGTCACTTATTAGGACCCACTTAATACAATATCTTCACTTATATTTGTAAACATGTCGTCAATAACTGTTATGTATTCATGGAAATAAGCCCAGACTGTTCATTGAGTTTAAGAATCAGCTGCTTTTTGCTCCTCCAGGTTTCCCAAGTTAATGTTCAAATCTCCACATATAAACTGATTCTGTTTCTATCATTATCAAACATTTCCATTAGTCTTTCAGTGAATTGTTGAGCCCCAGAGTCTGGAGGTCTGTGTACACCGATTATTCAAATATTTTTCTGTTGCAGATGTAATTTACACAGTTATAATTTCGATTCCATTCTTTTCACTTGTTATTTCATTTCCCGTTTTGCAGTTTAAATCAGAATGTTTGTATAATTCCACCTCCTGAGAAAAGCTCAAATCCACCGACTCTGACCCGAATCGTCCGACTGCACCTCGTTCATGACGTCGTCCCTAAACCGTGTTTCTGTCATCGATATTGAACTCTTTCTTAAACTTATTCATCAATTATTTTATTTCTGACAGTTTCCTGTGTGTGGGCAGAGGCAAAAATAAGTCAAATAAAAATAAGTTTCAATTTAATAAAGTTGACAAAAATGTAATTGAACAAAAGCACAAATTGTGGAAATAATAATGAACAAAAGTTGAGGCCATGGGGAAAGTGAACCAAAGTGAAGAGAACAAAACGAAGTACCAGACAAAGGAACAGGGCTGTTTGAATAGTGGACGAGTGACTCACAATAGGGCAAATCATTATAATACAGAAAAGTGATAATAAAGTGACGTTAAACAAAAACTAAACTAAATAGTGCTCCCCTCTTGGTTTGGAGAAGGTGGTCTCTGCCAAGGGGCGACTCCTCATTGGTCCCTCGTCTGGAAACTCAAGTGGAAGTAAATAATTCAGACTTATATGAACTCAAATGTGAGCACCCAAATGAGAAAATAGAAGTCTAAATAGAGGAATTAAACTCAACTCTGTCTATTGTAACTGACTTCATGAAAATGTCAAACGATAATGAAATGAAATAATAGGAACACTGTGGGGTGGTGGCAGAGGATCCACCACAATCTCCAAAGAGACGAGCCGTGGACTCTCCAAAAAACAAACATCGATTTATTGAAGATATTTATGACTTTATCCCATGAGCATATTAAGGGAACTGCACTGACTTCACAGGCACAAATTTCACTTTGAAAACAGTCGTGATGAGACAGAGAGATGGAGGCCTCAGAACAGCCACATTTCCATCTCTCAGACCCAGGGCAGCTGTGGCTTCAGCCGTGAGCTACTTTATCACCACCGACCGTGGAGGGAATGAAAAGTGCCAAATTTGAGAGGTGTTTTAAGTTGAAGTACTTTATAAATCTGAATGTTTGTTTATTTTATTTTAAGTGATATTATTTTATTATGGTTTTTAATTTTATTTTCAGGGTAGTAGTTTTGTGTTCATGAGAAAAGTGAACTCAGACGCCGTTCTAATTTATTACAGAACATGATTCAAACACAAAAATCATAAACATGGGGCTTTCAGTGCCATTGTTTTAATAATAAATATGTTTTATCATTTTTATAATTATGTCTCATTTGACTCGGTCTCTTGCTCTTTTTTTGCTGTTCCATGTGTTTTTGTTCCCCTCTGTTATAGATTATATTGATGAGTGAGCGACTGGACCCAAATCATTTCCCTGTGGATCAATAAAGTTTGTCTAAGTCTAAGTTTATTTTCAGTTTATTGTGCTTTATTGTGCTTCTTCAGGATGATCTCTGCCGGCTCTAACCTCTTCAGATGTATTTTATTCTAATCCTTATCCATAAAATATGAAGCACATAAGTGACAAAGACACAAACAGACAATAAAAGAACATTCTACAGTGACAATGGCAGTGCGTGATACTTTAACCAATCAGATATCGGATCATGGCACAAGTTCAAAGTTCAAAGTTCATCTTTATTGTCAAAAACCATATGTACAGGTTGCACACACAGGATTTGAAATTGCAGCGCCCCCTAGTCTCACAGTGAACATAAAACATGTGATAAACAAGACAATAAACACCATGACTAAAACATCACATATACCTGTAGTAAAAGTACTACTACTACTACTACTACTACTACTACTACTACTACTACGACTACTACTACTACTACATCACATATACCTGTAGCAAAAGTACAAAAGGCTTGTGTATAATACAAATAAGTAAAACACACAATGTGGAGCGGAATAAAGCTCATATGTGTCATTTAAGCAGCAGTGTCAATGTGATTTCAGCAGCAGTGTGATTGGGAGAGAGTTGAGCATCCTGACAGCTTGGTGGATGAAGATGTCTTTCAGTCTGCTGGTCTTGGCCCTGAGGCTCCTCAGTCTCCTTCCTGATGGCAGCAGACTGAAGAGGCAGTTGGATGGGTGGGTGGGATCACTGAAGAATTTGAAGAATTTTGGCGTTTTGTAAAACAATAAAACAATCAGATATTAATCATTTGTCTCCTGTTGTTATTCTTCATTAATTCTTTAGCGTGTTCAGACTGAAATAAGGGAGTATAATACACTTTCCTCTGAGGTAACAAGATCTACACTATTAAGCTTTTAGCACATACCAGTTAGAAAGATTACCAGGATTCGATCAGTTCAATTAACCAAATTTATTTCCCTAAAAATATTTCTAAACAGGTATACCTGGGTCGCTCGGGTCCCTGTGATACAATCTCTGTGTTGTCCAGCAGAACACCGCCGAGAGAACACCCAAACCGAGCGCCCAGTAGTTTTTACATTACAAATCATGAATATGTAAATCTGAAATGTGCGTAAGCGTTGCTGACTCCTTGACTTTTGTCAACGGTTGTTTTCCTTATATGGAGTTGTTGTTCATCTTTGTTTCATGCAATATGTTTCCTCTGTTGAGATAGAGCACACAATCTCACTGGAAGCGGTGAGCGTTAGCATGGAAACGGGGGCGCTTCAACAGTTCTGCTTTTACGAGACTGTCTGGTGTCTGAGAATAAGGAAGTTGTCACAGCTACATTTTGCAATGAGCACATAAATTAAAAGTAACTGTTGAGTTATTAAATGTCAAACTTAAAGGTAAAAATATCAAAACTCTTCAAACCCCCTTCTGAGATCTCCTTCCGAGATCTCACCTAAATCAAACTCTGAAATGCGAAAATAGGACATAAAAACACCAAAAATCACAGAATACTCATAAAAATGTTTAAAATGTATGAAATGTAAAAAAGTACAAAACACTCAAAATGTAAGCAATCCTGAAAACGTTTAAAATATGTAATGATCAAAAGGGTTAAACATATAAATCATCATAAAGGTTAAATGTATAAAAATCTTTTTTTTTCTTTTTTTTTCTTTTTTTACCCCCTTCTGACGTCCAATATATACATTACCCGTAGGTGTCGCTGATGAAGCTCGTTTAGTTGTTCAAGGTTTCTCGGAGCCTCTGGGTTAATTCCATCTCATTTATATTATTCACTGGTTCCGCATGGACATACATCTCTCTTATGTTTACTGGGTTTTGCCAAAATATTCCAGCCGTCATTTTGGACATTGACCTAGAGATGAGCTTAACGACACAGGGAAGAAGACATCCAAACACAACAAGGCACAACAAAAGAAACAGCCCTATTCCCAAAAATACCTTCTGAAGGAGAGCTGACCAGGAGGTGGAGTTGAGCCAGTTTAGCCATGTCCATTGAGGAGACTGGTCCTCCCAAGATGTCAAAAAATCTCTCAACTGTTCTACCTTTTCCCGGATTCGAGTCCAATTGCCAGTTCCATCCGGGATATAAGTACAACAGTGATCGATCCCCACAGCAGCACACATGCCTCCTTGTTCGGCATATATGCTGTCTAGACCTAGTCTGTTTTGTGTTGCCATTTCAGCTACCGCTTTTAGTTCTGAACTGTCTTCCAATTGTCTTACCACCTCTTCTAAAATACCTGTAATGTTTTTCAGGGTCCACCAGACTTCCGTCATCCTTTGGGATAAGTATGCTACACCCAATTGGGGTATAATTGTGAATAACAGACCCTTACCATCTCCTATGAGTGGTTTTCTTCCTTGATTATTTGAGAAGGGTACATAAGCTTGCACTGGTTTAAAGTCGCGTTTCCCTATGTGTTTATGCACATTGTGATGCCCGTGTTTTTCAATCACCTCGTTAAAGTATGAGTCTGGGAAGATCACCGAGGCTGGCGCCAGTTTAGCCAATGTACATGTTCCACACCAATTTTCTGGAAGTGTCAGATAAGCTGTGCGGCCACAAACCCATACCATATCTTTTGGGGTTGGATATCCCTCTTCCCAGGGTGGGAAAAGAGTGACCGAGTTCTTACCAGTTGTGTTAACGGATCTATTTACAAGTAGGACGGAACCATTTAGTGAATAGATGCCTTCCACCCATATAGTTTTGGTGGAGTTGGTTAGTTTGATTCGTAATGGCTTGCGATCCAGATATTGATGAGGATATTGTTTCTGTGTCGGGTAAGTTGTGCCGTTTAACCCCTCTTCCGTCACTTCTAATATGTCTAAAGATTTCTGGTGTCCCAAAAATGTTCTGTTTACAGAACAGGATACAAAGATTGATAGGGGCGCGGGATGTAGATTACGAGCAAATTGTAACCCCTTGTTAACTGTTTTGTTTGTGCGCTTGGTCCAATGCAGAGGTCGTCTCCACCCCGAGTATGGTATGTCCGAAAATTCTGAACAGCAATTCTTGCAGCTGGATATGCCCCTTAAATTAGGAGATATACCTACCTTGTACCAATTCATTATGAGGCACACTAAAGTATTTGCAGATACTGGTACAGGTGTGGATGTGGGAATAGAGTGGGCGTGGTGTGGTTTCAAAGAGCACACCCAACATGGCTTGGTAATGTTAGTTATGTTAGCGGCAAAGTGAGCTAGTTTTACCCATGTATTGTGTCCCTCGTCTCCATGTTCAATTAAGGCTCTCCGTCTCCTGCTCAGCTGACCTTGTACAGAGGAAACAGAATTATTATTTGCAATTTTCAGTGGGATAAATTGAGGTCGTGACATTAAGACAGTGACAAACATTAAAATGAAAAATATTAGAGAAAACCATGCGCAGCGGGGAAGATACCCCCATGGTCCTGGGGTCAACATGAACCTTCGAAATGAGCTAAATGTAGGTGTGCGGTATCTGTCCTGGAGATCACACTGTCTATGTGGAGCTTTCTGTGGAGACATCCTTCCCCCCTTCAGTGGAGGCATAGCCTCCACTTCCGGATCCATAGTGAGGCTTGACGTGTGACCAATGGTACCAATGGGGTGAGCCTTGAACCTGGATGGCGTGTGTGGTGCGTTTGGTGATCTTATAAGGGCCTGAGTAGCGTGGTTCAGCCCAAAAATTCCTAGGGAAGCGTTTCAGAAATACCTGAGAAGGTAAATGTGCAGTGTGGTCAGCAACATCGCAGTCAGTGACTTCCCTAGTCACGGAAAGATGGTCAACAGTAGCTTTAAGAGCCTCAAAGTATGGTCTATAGCAGGGGTCTCAAACTCAATTTACCTAGGGGCCGCATGGGGTAGAATCTGAATGAGGCTGGGCCGCATCAGGATTTCCACAAGAAAAGTGCAAATAAATCATTCCAATGTTCTCAAATATATTTATTTTTAATACAAATGAAATAAATGAAAAAATGATAAAATAATAAATCAATCAGTAATAAATAATTTAATAATAATAATAATGGTCATACAGTAGATACAGACGACTAAAGAAACCGCATATTGACTGGCTGGCTAGTTATTTTTTATTCAGTTTTAAATGTATGTATTAACAGTTTTTTAATCGTTAATTGCCTGAAATGGAACATTGAACATAAACTGTTTTAAACATGGATTCTCTGGTTCAGTCCTGCTTTAGTCCTGGTTTAGTCCTGGTTTTAGACCTGGTTTAGTCCTGGTTTAGTCCTGGTTTTAGACCTGGTTTAGTCCTAGTTTAGTCCTGGTTTAGTCCTGGTTTTAGACCTGGTTCAGTCCTGGTTCAGTCCTGGTTTAGTCCTGGTTTAGTCCTGGTTTTAGACCTGGTTCAGTCCTGGTTTAGTCCTGGTTCAGTCCTGGTTCAGTCCTGGTTTAGTCCTGGTTTAGTCCTGGTTTTAGACCTGGTTTTAGACCTGGTTCAGTCCTGGTTCAGTCCTGGTTTAGTCCTGGTTTAGTCCTGGTTTAGTCCTGGTTTTAGACCTGGTTCAGTCCTGGTTTAGTCCTGGTTTAGTCCTGGTTCAGTCCTGGTTTAGTCCTGGTTCAGTCCTGATTCAGTCCTGGTTCAGTCCTGGTTTAGTCCTGGTTTAGTCCTGGTTCAGTCCTGGTTTTAGACCTGGTTCAGTCCTGGTTTTAGACCTGGTTCAGTCCTGGTTTAGTCCTGGTTCAGTCCTGGTTCAGTCCTGGTTTAGTCCTGGTTTTAGACCTGGTTTTAGACCTGGTTCAGTCCTGGTTCAGTCCTGGTTTAGTCCTGGTTTAGTCCTGGTTTTAGACCTGGTTTTAGTCCTGGTTCAGTCCTGGTTTAGTCCTGGTTCAGTCCTGGTTCAGTCCTGGTTTAGTCCTGGTTCAGTCCTGGTTTAGTCCTGGTTTTAGACCTGGTTTTAGACCTGGTTTAGTCCTGGTTTAGTCCTGGTTCAGTCCTGGTTCAGTCCTGGTTTTAGACCTGGTTCAGTCCTGGTTTAGTCCTGGTTTAGTCCTGGTTTTAGACCTGGTTCAATCCTGGTTCAGTCCTGGTTCAGTCCTGGTTTTAGACCTGGTTCAGTCCTGGTTTAGTCCTGGTTCAGTCCTGGTTCAGTCCTGGTTCAGTCCTGGTTCAGTCCTGGTTTAGTCCTGGTTTTAGACCTGGTTTAGTCCTGGTTCAGTCCTGGTTTAGTCCTGGTTTAGTCCTGGTTTTAGACCTGGTTTAGTCCTGGTTTAGTCCTGGTTTAGTTCTGGTTCAGTCCTGGTTTAGTCCTGGTTTAGTCCTGGTTCAGTCCTGGTTTAGTCCTGGTTTTAGACCTGGTTTTAGACCTGGTTTAGTCCTGGTTTAGTCCTGGTTCAGGCCTGGTTTAGGCCTGGTTCAGTCCTGGTTTAGTCCTGGTTCAGTCCTGGTTTAGTCCTGGTTTAGTCCTGGTTCAGTCCTGGTTTAGTCCTGGTTTTAGACCTGGTTTAGGCCTGGTTCAGTCCTGGTTTAGTCCTGGTTCAGTCCTGGTTTAGTCCTGGTTTAGTCCTGGTTTAGTCCTGGTTTTAGACCTGGTTCAGTCCTGGTTTAGTCCTGGTTTAGTCCTGGTTTAGTCCTGGTTTTAGACCTGGTTCAGTCCTGGTTTAGTCCTGGTTCAGTCCTGGTTCAGTCCTGGTTTAGTCCTGGTTTAGTCCTGGTTTTAGACCTGGTTCAGTCCTGGTTTAGTCCTGGTTTAGTCCTGGTTCAGTCCTGGTTTAGTCCTGGTTCAGTCCTGATTCAGTCCTGGTTCAGTCCTGGTTTAGTCCTGGTTTAGTCCTGGTTCAGTCCTGGTTTTAGACCTGGTTCAGTCCTGGTTTAGTCCTGGTTCAGTCCTGGTTCAGTCCTGGTTTAGTCCTGGTTTTAGTCCTGGTTTTAGACCTGGTTTTAGACCTGGTTCAGTCCTGGTTCAGTCCTGGTTTAGTCCTGGTTTAGTCCTGGTTTTAGACCTGGTTTTAGTCCTGGTTCAGTCCTGGTTCAGTCCTGGTTCAGTCCTGGTTTAGTCCTGGTTTTAGACCTGGTTCAGTCCTGGTTTAGTCCTGGTTCAGTCCTGGTTTAGTCCTGGTTCAGTCCTGGTTTAGTCCTGGTTTTAGACCTGGTTTTAGACCTGGTTTAGTCCTGGTTTAGTCCTGGTTCAGTCCTGGTTTTAGACCTGGTTCAGTCCTGGTTTAGTCCTGGTTTAGTCCTGGTTTTAGACCTGGTTCAATCCTGGTTCAGTCCTGGTTCAGTCCTGGTTCAGTCCTGGTTTTAGACCTGGTTCAGTCCTGGTTTAGTCCTGGTTCAGTCCTGGTTCAGTCCTGGTTCAGTCCTGGTTCAGTCCTGGTTTAGTCCTGGTTTTAGACCTGGTTTAGTCCTGGTTCAGTCCTGGTTTAGTCCTGGTTTAGTCCTGGTTTTAGACCTGGTTTAGTCCTGGTTTAGTCCTGGTTTAGTTCTGGTTCAGTCCTGGTTCAGTCCTGGTTTAGTCCTGGTTTAGTCCTGGTTCAGTCCTGGTTTAGTCCTGGTTTTAGACCTGGTTTTAGACCTGGTTTAGTCCTGGTTTAGTCCTGGTTCAGGCCTGGTTTAGGCCTGGTTCAGTCCTGGTTTAGTCCTGGTTCAGTCCTGGTTTAGTCCTGGTTTAGTCCTGGTTCAGTCCTGGTTTAGTCCTGGTTTTAGACCTGGTTTAGGCCTGGTTCAGTCCTGGTTTAGTCCTGGTTCAGTCCTGGTTTAGGCCTGGTTTAGTCGTGGTTTAGTCCTGGTTTAGTCCTGGTTTAGTCCTGGTTTAGTCCTGGTTTAGTCCTGGTTTTAGACCTGGTTTAGACCTGGTTCAGTCCTGGTCTAGTCAATATATGGATTATGGCAGTATCGCCCGGGTCTCACGCGCACATCAAACAACACGTAGCGCGAGTGAGGCCGTGACACTATCTGCACGTGTGGGAACAGGGCCGCCCGCCGCCTCTCCACAGATCTGACAGGCTCTGAATGGAGTCAGAGACGGACGAGGACGCGTTCACGGAAGTAGCGCCCTCCCTCCGTCCCGCCGGAGCTGTGCGCGCAAAGCGGGAAGAGATGAGCGAGCGAGCACTCTGAAGAAGGGACACACAAATGCACCACTGTCTGCCTCCCTCGTGTCTAAGAAATGGATCAATCACTGTCCCTGTCTGATGTCTGCCTGCCGCAACCCCAAACACACAAGCACACACAAGCACACAAGCACTAAAAGCTCTAAGCACTGGGACCTCACCCTAGCCCCGCCCACATTTAGAGGAAATAAGCACGACCGATGTCCCGCCCTCCAGAGCCATATACCACATCGTGATTGGTTCATTCTGCGTCGCACACAAGAAATTAAATTCATATTAATCTTGCGGGCCTCACTTATATTAATCTTTCATATTAAGACGAGGGCCGCAAATTATCGTCCCGGGGGCCGCAGTTGGCCCGGGGGCCGCAGTTGGCCCGCGGGCCGCGTGCCTGAGACCATTGGTCTATAGTGAAAAATGGTCTTAACGAGAAGGACGGGGTCCAATTTAGAGCTCACTAGTGCGCCTGGCATGGGTCTACCATGGAGGAGTTCAAAGGGTGAAAAACCCGTTCGAGAATGCACAGTGTGTCTATGGTGGAATAGGACGAAGGGTAGCATGTCTAACCAATTGGAATTTGGATGATCCGCTAAGACCTTAGCCAATAAAGATTTCAATGTGTGGTTCATGCGTTCTACCTGCGAGTTGGATTGAGGGTGGTAGACAGAAACAAAGGTCTTTTTGATCGCCTGCAGTTTACAAACCTTTTGGACATGTGAGGACGTGAAATGAGAGCCTGAGTCTGACATAAGTACTTCAGGGACCCCATGCGTGGGGATCCAATGTGTGACCAACGCTTTCACAACCTCATCAGATGTCTTGCGGGCGCAGGGGTAGGCCTCAGACCATGTGGAAAAGGTGTCCATCAGTATCAACAAATATCGTTTTCCACGAACAGGGATACACGTCGGTGAAATCCATAGAAACGATTTGGCCTGGGTACTGTCCAATTCTGAGATGTCCACCACCTGACTTCGTATGTGGGTATGGATTGAAAATGGAGCATGTGTTACATGAACGAACATGATCTTTACAAACCTTGGTAAGGCCTGGATAGTAATACCATGATAGGATAGCCTGAGACATCAGGGAAGGTGATAAATGCGTTGGTCCATGAGTCTCCTCCAGGATTTCACTAAGCATTGAGTAAGGTAAATTGGGAAGTCCCGTAGGACCACGCCAAATGCCGTCAACGTACTCATGTGAACCCACAGAGCATCAGTGGTCGCGCTCGATGTCTGAACAATCCTGTTGTTTCTGCAAAATGTTCAGTGAAGTAGCTAAGCACACTTTACCTGAGCCTGGAGGTTCTGTGTAGGTGGAAAGGAAGCAGGTGTTAAGATACAGATGTGCACCATGTTCCTGGAGTTGAGAATTTTGGGCGACAACTAAGTTGATAGCGTCCCAGATTGATTGCGGCAGCCAAATAAGGGAAGTATCGGGAGTGTATGCGACATCTGCACAGTGCACATGGCCAACAGAGACGTCAAAATCAGAGGCATTGGATTGTATGGCCTTGAGTAGGTTTTGTCCTAATTTTACCTTGGGCTGTGAGCGACATGGACGAAGTGCAGTGGCCAGTGCGACGGTTGTGGGCGTACGATTGTACCCACCAGCCTGTTTGGCGTGAAAGTCAGCCCAGTCGTTACCTATTTTTTCAAAAGAACCGTTTTTAGAATGGCCAGGGACTTTAATGATTGCTAATTAGGTAGGATTTAGCATGAGTTCAGCGATGTCTTGGCACAAGTTCTGGTGAGCCACCGGTTCACCTTTGGCCGTCACGAATCCAGTTCTTTTAAACGCAGCCAAATCCCGGGTCACAAGACCGTAGACATAGGCTGAGTCAGTGTAGACGGTAAGCGGATGATCTTCCGCAAAGAGAAGAGCCATGTGCAAAGCGTTTAGTTCGGCATATTGGGCGGAAAAGCCAGATTGTGGTCCCCATGTACTTACCACTTCAGCTGTTGGTGTACCCGTTGGATTGGGTGTAAGGCGGACAACTGCAGCTCCTGCAACGACCTTACTTGTGATAGGGTCGCGATGTGAATGTCCATCGGTAAAAAGGTGCATGGAATCTAGGATGGGTTTAGTGTGGAGATCAGCTCTAAGAGATGTGGTCAAGATGGCTCTTGACACACAATTGTGTGGTTGTCCAGATCCCCGAAGACCAAAAGTAGAGTTTGAGTCAGACTGCGGAACGTAAGAAATGTTAGGCTGTGTCAAGGCGTGGTCAAGCTTAACTTGCCTTTGCGGTGTGAGTGCAAAGAGCCTAGACTGAACGTATGCCACAACAGAATGGTCAGTGTGAATCACGAGTGAGTGTCCCATAACCACATGGGCACACTTGTTCACTAGAGCAGCCAAAGTATCCGCGTAAAGAGCACAAACAGGAGCGCGTATGGCCAGTGGGTCAAGTTGTACAGAAACGTACAAAAGGACGATCCGGGTGTCACCACTTTTCTGCCAGAGAACTCCATACCCAGAGTTGGGTGTAAGAGCCACATCAAGATGCATGTCTTTGGAATAATCAGGGATGCCTAAGTCCGCCGAGTTCGCCAGCGCTTGTTTGAGAGAACAGAAAGCTTCTTCTGCCTCGCCTGTCCACTGCAGGGAGGCACTAAGTTCTCTAACACCTGCCTGTTTGATAAGACCTCTCAGTGGGGCACACATGCCTGTGTAGTCAGCTACATGGTAACGTGAATAGTTTGCTAGTCCGAGAAAAGAAAGCATTTCCTTCCATATCTTCTTTGTGTTTCTCCTCATACTCTGTCAATCGTTGATCCAAAGACTCTTTCAGTTGTTCAGTTACCTTGTGGGTGTATTCGTCAAGCATACTTCTTAATTCCGTCAGCTAAATTAAAAGTAACTGTTGAGTTATTAAATGTCAAACTTAAAGGTAAAAATATCAAAACTCTTCATCACCCAGAGGGCTTTGCGGGTGAGGCGGGGTAGATGTCCTGCAGGGAGGTGAGAGAGACACCCACGATTCTCTCAGCTGCTCTCACTACTCGGTGTAGCTTTTTCGGGCAGGACACGGTGCAGGTGCCATACCACACAGTGATGCAGCTGGTGAGGATGTGACCTATGGTGCCTCTGTAGAAGGTGCTCATGATGGAGCTGGAGCTCTGGCTCTCTTCAGCTTGTGGAGGAAGTAGGGTCACTGTTGGGCTTTACTGGCCAGTGATGCAGTGTTCTTTGACCAGGAGAGGTCCTCAGAGATATGCACACCCAGGAACTTGGTGCTGCTTACTCTCTCCACAGCAGCCCCGGTGATGGTGAGGGGGGCGTGCTGTGTGTGTGCTCTCCTGAAGTCTACCACAATCTCCTTTGTCTTCTCCACGTTCAGGGAGAGGTTGTTGTTCCTGCACCACTTGACCAGGCGGCTCACCTCGCTCCTATAGTGAGTCTCATCGTCGTCGCTGATGTGACCAACACAGTCGTATCGTCCACAAACTTGATGAAGAGGTTGGAGCTGTGTGACGGTGTGGAGTCGTGGGTCAGACTTGATGAAGAGGTTGGAGCTGTGTGACGGTGTGCAGTCGTGGGTCAAACTTGATGAAGACGTTGGAGCTGTGTGACGGTGTGCAGTCGTGGGTCAGCAGAGTGAAGAGGAGGGGGCTCAGCACACATCCTTGGGGAGCCCCTGTGTTCAGTGTGATGGTGCTGGAGGTGTTGCTGCCGACCCGTACTGCCTGCGGTCTTCCTGTCAGGAAATCCAGCACCAGTTGCACATGGAGGTGTTGATCTCCAGCTTGTCTAGTTTCTTCTTTGGCACGGGGATGATGGTGGAAGTCTTGAGGCATGTGGGACAACAGCCTGGCTCAGAGATGTGTTGAAGATGTCCGTAAAGACCTCTGTGAGTTCCGCAGCACAGTCTCTCAGTACACGACCAGGGATGTTGTCCGGTCCCGGAGCTTTGCCTGTGTTGATCCTGCTGAGGGATCTCCTCACGCTGTCTGGAGACAGTGTCAGCACCTGGTCACCGGGAGGGGGTGGAGTCTTCTGTGCCGGGGTGCTGTTGTGTGCCTCAAAGCGAGCGAAGGACTCGTTTAGCTCATTCGGCAAGGAGGTGGAGCTGTCGGCAGTCTGTGGCGTTGGCTTGAAGTCTGTTATGGTCCGTATCCCCTGCCACAGACTCGGCGTGTCTCTGCGGTTGTGGAAGTGCTGTGCGATCTTCCTAGAGTATCGTCTCTTAGCCTCTCTGATGCCACGTGACAGGTTTGCCCACGCTGTCCTTAGGCCCACCTCATCTCCAGCTCTGAAGGCAGTGTTCCTTTCCCTCAGCAGTCCAATATGTTATTTTCCCTTGTAGTTAAGTTGATGTGTTTCTGTAATTTGGGAAACACAGACTTTAGGACTGTGTGGTTGAAGTCGCCCACCAGAACGAGAAAAGCATCTGGATGGGCAGTTTGCTGCTCACTCACGTGCTGGTAATAATAATAATAATAATACATTTTATTTGTTAGGCGCCTTTCAAGGCTCTCAAGGTCGCCGTACATCAAGCAATTAAATACATTAATTAAATAATACAGTACATAAAAACAAGATAAAACAAAATAAAAACAGTGTAGAAATACATTTTAAAAACAGATACAGATTAAAAGACAGTGCAGTTATGGTCAGAGTGGTCAGAGTGGTCAGGCCTCTCTAAACAGATGAGTTTTGAGTTGAGATTTGAAGTGTGAGAGTGAGTGTGTGTCGCGGAGAGCACGGGGGAGGGAGTTCCAGAGCTGGGGAGCAGAGCGGCTGAAGGCTCTGCTTCCCATAGTGACGAGACGGGCAGGAGGGACAGTGAGGTGCAGGGAGGAGGAGGAGCGGAGGGAGCGGGCAGGTGTGGAGATGTGGATGAGGTTAGACAGGTATGGAGGGGCGAGGTTGTGGATGGCTTTGTAGGTGAGGAGTATGATTTTGTAGTGAATGCGGTGTGTGATGGGGAGCCAGTGGAGCTGTTGCAGGACAGGTGTGATGTGGTGATGGGAGGGTGTGTGTGTGATAATGCGGGCGGCTGAGTTTTGGACCAGTTGGAGTTTATGGAGTGATTTTTGTGGGAGACCGAACAGGAGAGAGTTACAGTAGTCTAAACGGGAAGTGACCAGGCTATGGATGAGGATGGCGGTGGTGTGTGGGGTGAGTGAGGGACGGAGGCGGCGGATGTTTCTGAGGTGGAAGTAGGCGGACCGGGTGGTGTTGTTGATATGGGAGGTGAAGGAAAGTGTGCTGACGAGGATGACACCCAGACTCTTTACCTGAGGGGAGGGGGAGATAGAGGAGCCGTCGATGGATATGGAGAAAGGGTTTATTTTGCTTAGGGTGGATTTGGTGCCGATGAGGAGAAGTTCTGTTTTATTGCCGTTAAGTTTGAGGAAGTTTGAGGTGAACCAGGTTTGTATTTCAGTGAGACAGTTTGTCAGAGAGGAGGGTGGAAGTGTGGAGTTGGGTTTAGTGGAGATGTAGAGCTGGGTGTCATCCGCGTAGCAGTGAAAGTGGATGTGGTGTTTTCTAAAGATGGAACCAAGGGGGAGGAGATAGATTAAAAATAGAAGAGGACCGAGGACAGAACCCTGAGGAACACCTGACGTGACAGGGGAGGGCTGTGAGGTGAATGACTTGACCTGAATAAACTGGGAGCGGTGTGAGAGGTAGGAGTGGAACCAGGAGAGGGGAGTACCAGAGATGCCGATGGAGGAAAGTCTGTCAAGGAGGATGGAGTGTGAAATGGTGTCAAATGCTGCACTGAGGTCTAGCAGGAGGAGGATGGAGAGTGAACCAGAATCAGCAGAGAGGAGGAGGTCATTAGTGATTTTCAGAAGGGCAGTTTCAGTGCTGTGGAGGGGACGGAAGCCAGATTGAAATTGTTCGTAGATGTTATTGGAGGAAAGATGGGTGTGGAGTTGGGCAGCAACAGTTTTCTCAAGAAGTTTGGAAATGAAGGGTAGGTTTGAAATAGGACGGAAGTTATTGAGGTCAGAGGGATCAGAACTGGGTTTTTTGAGTATTGGAGTGACTGCAGCGGTTTTGAGAGTGGAGGGAACAGTACCGGAAATGAGAGAGGAGTGAATGATATTAGTTATGAGGGGGGACAGTGCAGGGATGGAGGTTTTGATGAGGACTGTAGGGAGAGGATCTAGTTGACAGGTGGAGGATTTGGAGTTCTGAATGAGAGTGGAGATTTGGGAGATGGAGGGCAGGGTGAAAGAAGAAAGCAGGTGTGTTGGGGATACAGAAGATGAAACAGGTGGGTTTGAAACAGAGGGGTTAAGTTGCAGGTGGATCAGTTGAATTTTGGAGGTAAAGAAAGCAGCCAGGTTATTGCAGAATTCGGAGGAATAGAGGTGAGGTGGAAGTGAGTCCGGGGGTTTTGTGATCTGTGAGAGGAGTGAGAATAGTGTTTTTGAGTTTCCGTCATGTGAACTGATTAAATTAGAGTAGTATGTGGATCTTGCTGTGGATATGGACTGTTTGTAATGGAGGATGTGTGAGGTGAACATGTCTTTGTGTATGATGAGTCCGGTTTTCCTGTACAGTCTCTCCAGTCTGCGGCCTTGTGTTTTGAGGTGTCTGAGGGCGGGGGTGTACCAGGGTGCAGAGTGAGTGAATGAGACGGACCGGGTTTTGAGTGGGGCTACGGTGTTGAGTATTTGGTGGAGGTGTGTGTTGTAATGTGTGAGAAACTCATCTGTTGTAGAGAGGCCCTCAGCACTGGGGAGGTTATTGATGAGTGATGAGAAATGGTCCGGGTTAATGTCCTTGATGTTACGGAACTGTATAGTGCGGGGTGGGTTGGATTTTTTGATGCACAGGTTGATGTCAAATGAAATTAGCAGGTGGTCAGAGAAGGGGATGTAGTGGGTTTGAAGGTCCAATGGGGTTATTCCAGTGCAGCATATTAAATCCAAGGAGTGCTTTTTGTTATGTGTGGGAAAATTAACATATTGTTTAAAACCAGAACTGTCCAGACAGGAGGTGAATTCTTTGGTGAGTGGGTTGTTATAATTGTCCATGTGGATATTGAAATCTCCCAGGAGTATGACGTGTGGTGACAGTGTGGTGAGGTGAGATAAAAATGCTGCGATGTCCGTGATAAAGTCCGTGTGCTGTTTCGGTGGTCTGTAAACTGTGGCAATGATGGTGGGGATAGGTCTCAGAAAGTTGACAGACAGTTGTCTCGAACGAGTGGCAGGTAGGCACACTCACAGGCACCACCCTCCAGTCATCGCGGTGGATGAGCGCGACCCCGCCTCCTCTGCCAGACACCACGCATTGTTTAGCCTGGTAAACAAACCCTCGTGGAGTGGCCTCGTTGAGATCGGTGTAGTCGCTTGGCTGCTGCCAGGTCTCCGTCAGCGCCAAACAGTTCATCCGGTGGTCCGCGAGGAGGTCCTGGACAAGCTGGCCCTTGCCCGTGAGGGAGCGGACATTCAGAAGCCCGAATTTGACCGGTGTGTTGTTGAGCCGAGCAGCTGCGCCAGCCACACCAGCCGACCTCGGAACGCGGGTTAGCACCGAGGAGTCCGAGCGTCGTCCCGTGTGTCTCCGGGGGTGACGGGCCAGAGACCAGAAGGACCGGACGGTGCTGGAACTGCCATATTCGTAGTTTCTTCTCTCTCACGTTTACTTCGTAACCCGAAGTAAACGTGAGCCAGTACGATGGTGGGGAGCGCCAGCTTGCGCGGGTTAGCCGTTAGCCTGTTCCGGGCGCCTCTGCATTTACCCCGCTTCTGTTTCCTCTCACGCCCCTTGTGAGGTTGGCGAGGTCTAGGAGTGGGGGTCGGTGGTGGTGACAGCTCCCGGAGCAGGCTGTTGTCTTTGAGTGTGTCCCGTAGCCCTTCGACGTACAAGTTGTTTGTAGCGTTGTTTCCGCTAATGTTGAGCAGAAACTCCCAGCTGTATGTGCGCCTTTGAGGAGGCTCACATGACAAAGACGCCAACGAACAAAAACGCTGTTTACACGACAAAACACATGAAAACACTGTAACGTTGGGACAGAGAGCAGCCGCTGTGTGTGTCCACGCCGCCATCTGAATCAGAAACACCTGGCTGTGATCAGGGCAGTCCTGTGTGATGTCACCATGTACCTGACACTGACCACTGGAGCCAGGACACATCCATTTTTATACAAGTTTGAGCACAAAACTGCAAATGTACCTTTCACTTAAATCAGAGGTCTTCAACAGGGGGGTCACGAAATCTTTTGATTTCACTTTAAAATAATATAATTTTATATTTTATAGTGTAAAATACAGTATTAACCTGTGTATTATTTCCTTGTATTGGATGTACCATAACAGAGTAGCAATGTTTATACATGACACTAAGCTCAATTTAATATAAAACACAATTCTATGCTGTATATATAGTAGGGGGTCCCTAGCCCAGTTCGCCATCTGTTTGGGGGTCCCTGGCCTGAAAAATGTTGAAGACCCCTGACTTAAATGATCTATAAATGATCAGAATGACAGATAATGCGATTAAAACACTGTATACAGTTTAGTGGCAAAAAAGTGGATTTGGTGTTTAGTTCCACGTCACTTATAGATGTTCATTATTTGACCCTCTACATTTCAGATTTCAGTGCAACAAAAATAAGACAAAGTTTGGATTGAATTTTCTCCAGTCGTCAAGTTTTTATTTTCACCATCTAAACCTGTAGGAGCCAAAATGTACGTTTTGTTTTTGGGTGCAATTCATTTTTATTTCCCCTAGATGGCGCATGGTTACGAATCTATGCAGGTATTTAGGTAGGTCGTGTGTGTCTGCTTGTTAGGTGTCTGACCCGGAAGGGCAAAGGTTTTTTGACTGCTCAGCGCTACGGCGCCATGCTCGATGTTTGTAGATGTTTGCCGTGAATAGTTTTGGCTTACCTGTATCTTTCGGACTCGTTGTGGAATAAATGGATAACCTTGATTTGCAAAGAAGACCGTTTGCAGGCTATGTTTCATAGAACACAGTAAGAACATTTACATTCATCAAGCTACTATTTAAGTAACATCTAGCGCGTCAGCCAAACGACTACCCGCGGTCAGGACACCTCAGTAGCTCTGTGTTAGACAGAACTCCTTTAATATTAGTCAAAAAACCTTGCTACTGTTGGATTAGCATTGGATTACTGTTCGCACGTCGGAATTAGGAGCATGAAGAGCTGTTCGTTGTGGATTATTGTTTGAATTCGTGGGGTACTGGCACGGAGTTTCGTTTGATGGGGAAACCATACATCTACGCATACAACGATCAGCTGATGACTGCAAGGCGCCCAACGCATCAGAAGAGGTATTGGTAGCGCTACAATATTTAATGGCCATTTAGATCTTTTATTTGTGTGCACACAGTACCCGGGTACAAATACAACACAAACACAACACATTAAATGCCAGCAGATATTTGACTGTGGAAATCGTGACTTTGCGTTGTGTCGTTGACTTTTACATCACTCACGTTTCATCGAACTGTCGTAGGATCCCGTTTGTTTACAATGGACTCACGTAAGCTTACAAATACTAGTAAACCTAGTAGTGTTGTAAGTGGCGTCAATCAGCAAAGCAAGCGTGCAACGGCGCTTGCTGATAAACTTTTGGCTTTACAGACGGACAGAAAGGTAAAATTGGACAATGCTAGTGCTGTTAGAAAATCGATGGATAATTTAAAACATGATATTCCTCAGTTGCAAAATGCCCTGAAAAGTTTGGTGGAAAATTGTAATGATGCAAAATGTATTCATGAGTCTTTGTTAAGTTTGTTACCTGTTGATGAAAAGGAAAGACATGATGTTTGGTTTAAGGCAAAAATTATTTCAAATAATGATGTTATTGGTGAAACTAAGGTTTTTCTGAGTATGGGTTCTGAAAATGTTCATGCTGATTTTCCAACTGTTGTAAATGCTGATGGTCATGTTGATGTCCCTGTGAATGCCAATGTTCATCATAAAGCTGCACATGGGAATGTTGATTGTGGGTCTGTTAAGCTTAAGCTTAAGCCTTTATTGGTCTCACACGCAATGACACACAGTGACACACGGGAGAAATTTGACTTCTGCATTTGACCCATCCTTTTCAGGAGCAGTGAGCAGCCATCTTTTTCGGCGCCCGGGGGGCAGTACCGTGAAGGGTCTTGCCCAAGGACCCACACTGGTTAGCTCATTGCCCGGGGGGGGGGGTTTGAACCTACAACCCCCAGGGGGAAAGTCCATGACTTACCAGTTGAGCTAACCAGCCGGCTTTCTTTTTACCTATGGTGCATGTTTTTGGGTTGATGGGGGAAACCGGAGTGCCCGGAGGAAACCCACCCAGACACGGGGAGAACATGCAAACTCCACACAGAAAGGCTCGGGCGACCCGGGGATCGAACCCAGACCATGCATGCAAACGCCACACAGAACACACACGGAAAGGTCTGGGCGACCCGGGGATCGAACCCGGAACCTTCTTGCTGTGAAGCAAGAGCGCTAACCACTCTGCTACCGTGCCGCCTGTTATTAACCCAAATGATAGTGTGTCAAATGTGGGCAGCAAAAGGTCACACAAAAGTGGTAGCAGTGGTCGATCAAGCCGAAGCATTGATTGCTCGTCAAGCTGCTTTAAAGGAGAAACATGCCCTTGAGGAGCAGGAGCAGCAGCTGAGGAGGAAAAGGGAGCAGCTTGACCTGGACGCAGAGTTGGCTGCATCAGCAGCTAAATTAGCTGTGCTGAAAGCCTCAGACAAAAGGAGTCACTCAGCAGCACCCTCAGATGGCATGAACTCCTACCTGCATGAGGAAAAAAGGAGACTGGCAACTCTTAACACTAGAAGTCCCGGGAATTTTGACAGCCCCCCTAAAGTCCTGGAGAAGGGTCAAAAGACACTTAGTCCAAACTGATGGCTCTGATGGCCACAATTAGCATCTCTTCATTTGTAAATGCGTCCATTACCTGTTGAATCAGCAGGGGGGAGGACATCAATCTCCAGGTGGATTCAGACTCCGACCTGTCTCAGTTGTCTTCAGGTAATATTTCATTTCATATTATTTCCCATTTTACATTTCATTTCAGTGAGGGAGTAAATCACCTCAGAACTAGTATTTTTTTGCGTGCCAATGGGGCAAGCTTTTTTACTAGCTAAGATTTACTTGATTTACTCATTTCCAGCAAATGTTGTTTGCCTAGCAAATTTTGCCTGGCAAATTGGCTAGCAAATATTGCTAACCTAGTAAAAAAAATGCTTGCCCATCGGCAAATTTCTTAAAACAAGTAAAAATAGTCTAATTTGAGGTTTTTATTTCTATTTGAAAAATACAAGTCCAAGGTGATTTTTACTACATTACTTGAAACTAGAAAAATAAACCAATTTTGCAGTGATTAGCTTCTATACTTGCATTTGTGATATCATTTGAATTTCCCATTGCTCATTATTACATTTTTTTCACGCAACAGATGAGGAGAGTGCTCCCCAACCAACAAAGAGAGCTCGGCTGGCGACTGATGTGAGAGAGACTGCAAAAGATGGCACAGTATGGCATGAAGAACAGGTGGGAACCGGTCCACATTTCACCCCACCATCGCCATACAGCGCAGATGGAGAGCCAACAGCTAAGGCCAGGAGGTCAATCACAAGTCGCCTTCAGAGCTTCCTTTGTTTCATCACTCCGGACATGCTTGACATCATTCGAGACTGCACAATTCAACATGCGAACCAAACTGAGCATGTGGATTGGTTCATGGGCATACCTGAACTAATGGCATTTATTTCCATCACCATCATGAGGGGAATCTTCAAGGTGCCATCACTGCGTGACTGCTGGTCGAAAAAGCTGGGAAGCCCACACATCATCGAAACCATGTCCCGAGGCCGTTTCCAAAACATCATGCATCACCTGCGCTTTGATGACAGAGACACCCGCAGCGAGCGAGTACAGACTGATAGGTTTGCGGCAATTTCAAACATATGGGGATTGTTTGTCACCAACTGCATCACATCCTACATCCCTGGTCGACACATCACCATTGACGAACAACTTTTCCCGTGCAAGACTCGCTGCTGTTTCCTACAGTACATTGCAACTAAACCAGACAAGTTTGGTATCAAGTTTTGGGTGGCGTGTGACTTGAAAACCAAATACGTCTGCAACATCCTCCCATATCTTGGCAAGGACCCCACTCGACCTCGTGGGGAGAGAGTGTCTGAGAGTGTAGTCATGAGGCTGATGGAACCATTCTTGGACAAGGGCAGAAATGTTACCACAGACAATTTCTTTACATCACTGTCACTTGCAAAACGACTACTTAGCCGGAATTCAACCATCCTCGGCACAGTCAACAGGATTCGCCAAGAAATCCCACCGTCAACTCGACAGATGCACCGCGATGAATTTACCACCCAGGTGTTTTCATCCACTGGTGCCACACTGACTGTGTATGCACCCAAGCGGAAGAAGACTGTGTATATTCTCAGCAGCATGCACAGCACGATTCAGACACAGGAAACCACCAAAAAGAAGCCAAACACCATCACACTCTACAACACAACAAAGTGCGGCGTCGATATCATGGACCAGATGGTGCGGGAATACACTGTCCGCACAGGAACAAGGCGCTGGCCAGTAGCAGTGTTCTACAACATGATAGACATTGCAGCACTGAATGCCCACGTGCTCTATCAATTATGCACTGGGAGAAAGGAAAGACGGGTGGATTTCCTGTTTGAACTGGCACGAGAGTTGGCTCACTCCCACGTGGGTATGAAAAAGGCCCAAAAGGAGCAATTGCTTCGGCAACAACCCTCCACACCACAACTCGGACAAAGAGCCAAGTGTCAGGCTAAAATCAAATGCAAGGACAATCGTGCAACAGTGCGCTGTGATGACTGTTACAAATATACATGTGGGAAATGCCGAAAGGAGCAATGGCAGTGCCAGAATTGTTAGTGACTGCTCAAATGTATTTCACTCATTTGCATTCTTTGTAAATATGCTTTTTTCCTTTGTAATTTTTTTTCTTCTATTTTTGGCACACAAAAATAAGTTACTTCTGCAACAACCTTCCACACAAAAACTGGGAAAACAGTTGCTTTTGCATTCATTGTAAATATGTTTTGTTTTGTATTTTTTTAACAATAAATGTTTAGAGTTTTTGATCCCAAATTCTCGTTGATCCTGATGATTCACTGCATAAAAATCCACACGCACACACACACACACACACACACACACATGCAAAAACACGCATTACCTACGCTTGCCTGGGGGTCCCCTCCCCCACACAGGCTCAAGCGACTCTGTGACTCAAGCGACTGCTGTGAGCCGCTAACAGCCACATTTCCACAACAAAAGGAGTGTCCACAGGGGGTCCAAAGGGTCAGATGACCCCTCTGTGGGTCTTTTAGGTAAAAAGGTCAATTGACCCCTCCGCGGGACTTCTAGTGTTAATCCAAATGCAATGGAATTTCAGCCTGGTTTACCACAACAGTTGTAACATATGCCCACCAAAGGACCACTACCACCTAGCAATATTCTGTCAACAGAGGTGTGCAGGAAGCAAACTGAGCAATGGTGCAACAATGTTTTAAATCAGACACACAGTATCACACAGCAAGAAGATGGAATTGGAGCACATCAACAACATGTAATGGCTGCACAACCACTTCCTACCAATAGGACATCTAACACAACACACTCTCCAGACCTGCTGGAAATGATGCAAAGGCAAAATGACATCACAGCTGCTCTAGTGCATGAACAACGCATCTCATCTTTACCATCAAGAGAGATACCTATATTTGATGGAGACCCTCTCCAGTTTCGACCATTCATGAAGGCCTTCGAACAAGGTGTGGAGAGTAAGGCTGGAAAAGGAGACTGCCTTTAATACTTAGAGCAGTTCACCAGAGGTCAACCCCAGGAATTGGTGCGCAGCTGTCAGCATATGATGCCTGAGCGTGGCTATATAGTTGCAAAGGACCTCCTCACTGAGCACTTTGGAAACCCATACAAGTTGGCAACTGCTTACATGAAGAAAGCATTGGCCTGGCAAGCTGTTAAAGCAGAGGATGTAAAGTCATTGCAAGCCTATTCTTTGTTCTTACGTGGCTGCTGTAATGCTATGCAGGAACTGAGCTATGTACAGGAGCTGAACATGCCAGTAAACATGAGGACCATTCTCTCAAAGCTGACATTTAAACTGAGAGAGCAGTGGCGTACTACAGCTCATGACATCATGGAGAGGACACGTGACAGAGCACACATTTTTGACCTGGTGCAGTTCATGGAACGGCGTGTCAAAATTCTGTCTGACCCCTTGTTTGGTGATATACAGGATCCACCCTCTGCCACATCCATGACAAGGCCTACATCAAAGTTCAAGCCGCAGCCAAGGGCCAACATAAAAGGAAACATTGTTGCCGCTGTGACATCAAAGGATATGTCTGAGGGCAGTATGGAACGGCCTCAAGATGTGGAGGAAGTGAAATGCCTGTGCTGTGATCGTCGCCATCTTGTGGAGGAATGCAAGCTGTTCAGAGGCAAGAAACACAAGGACAAAATTCTCCTCTTGAGGCAAAAAGGAGTGTGTTTTGCATGTTTACGCACCGGACACATGAGCAAGGACTGTGAACAATGCTTGACATGTAAAGCATGTGGAAAGACCCATCCAACTGTGCTTCATATTAAACAGCAGCATACCCCTGGACAGTTCAAAGATTCTGCTGACAAGCAGCAGTCATCCAGTGAAACATGTGGGCATACAGGGGCCGGTAGGGACCAATGTGTGTTGTCTATTCTGCCAGTGAAGCTGAAGTCTGCCAAGGGAAGCCGCATTATAACAACATATGCCTTCTTGGACCCTGGCAGCTCAGCTACGTTCTGTTCAGAACACCTAATGCAGAAGCTCAATGTCACAGGCAGAAAAAACAGCTTCCTGTTGAGGACAATGGGGCAAGAGAAAGTTGTTCCAGCATTCACCTTGTCTGGTCTAGAGGTGTTTGGGGTGGACATGAACACCTTCTATCCCCTGCCTGAAGTCTTCACACAGAAAGAAATTCCAGTCACTGTGGAGAACATGATCACTTCTGAGGATTTGGCTAAGTGGCCCTACCTGTCAAAGGTGCTTCATCCCAAACGTGAAGGCTAATGTTGATTTGTTGATAGGCACCAACTCACCCAGGGTATTAGAGCCCTGGGAGGTCATCAACAGCTGTGACAATGGGGCCTATGCCATCAAGACTGTGCTGGGATGGGTGGTCAATGGCCCACTGAGTAGAAGCAGTGACATGCCAGTATCCTCCGCCACAGTGAATCGCATCTCACTTCAAACATTGAAACAAATGCTGGTTAGTCAATATAACCACGACTTCAGTGAAAGGGGTCAGGAGGAAAAGGAAATGTCCAGAGATGACCTCAAGTTTATGGAGACCATGGAGCAATCAGTAAAGCTGCAGGATGGAAAGTATAGCCTGAAGTTGCCTCTAAAGAGGAAGGAGATTTTTTGCCCAACAACATCGTCGTGGCAAAGCAGAGAATGGAGGGCTTGAGGAGAAAGTTCTTTCATAGCCCAAGCTTGCATAAGGAGTATGCTGAGTATGTGAATGGCCTTATCAGCAACACCTATGCAGAACCTGTGCCACTGCAGGAGCTTCCAGGTGAGCCTGGCAAAGTGTGGTTTATCCCTCATCACCCAGTCTACCACCCAAGGAAAGGCACCCTTTGGGTTGTGTTTGATTGTGGTGCCACATACCAAGGGGCATGCTTAAATAAAGAGCTGCTTCAGGGGCCTAACCTCAAAAGCTCGCTGCTTGGAGTCTTGTTGCGCTTCAGAGATCAAGACAGAGATTTTCTCCGGTTTCTGTGGTGGCCCAGTGGAGACATAAGTCAGGAGCTGAGGCAATATAGGATGACTGTGCACTTGTTCGGCGCAGTATCCTCACCAAGTTGTGCTAGCTACGCACTTAGGAAAAATGCAGACGACCACCACTCCGAGTTTTCTGTCGCTGTATGTCAGTCTGTCAAAGAAAGTTTTTATGTTGACGACTACCTCAAGAGTTCTGCCACAGACGCAGAGGCCATTCAGACAATCAAGGAACTAACTGCACTGTGTCAGAAGGGAGGCTTCACCCTGGAGAAGTTCGTCAGCAACAGCCGTAGTGTCTTGCAGGCCATTGCAGCAGAACGAAGGGCAAAAGATCTAAAGGAGCTGGATCTTGACCGGGACAAGTTGCCAGTAGAGAGAGCCCTAGGTCTGCTGTGGTGCGTAGAAACTGACTCATTCCGGTTCAAGATCGAGATGAAGCAACAGGCACGTACCAGACGTGGCATGTTGTCCACCATCAGCTCAGTGTATGACCCCTTGGGTTTCCTGGGCCCAATCATTCTGCCTGCAAGGATGCTGTTGCAGGAGCTCTGCAGGAGAAGATGTGGATGGGATGATTCTTTGCCTCCTGACATCTTATGTCAGTGGAGCTCATGGCTGGAGGACTTGGACCTGCTCAACACCTTTGAAATACCCTGGTGTGTCAAACCAGCAAAGTATGGCAAGGTTACTCGAGCCCAACTACATCACTTTGCCGATGCCAGCGAGGCTGGGTATGGAACTGTGACATACATAAGGATGTTGAATGAGCAAAGTCAAGTCCAGGTCTCCTTTCTCCTTGGCAAGGCCAGAGTTACACCACTGAAAGCAGTAACTATTCCCCGGCTTGAACTGACTGCAGCAGTTCTGGCTGTGCGGATAGACTCAATGCTGAAAGAGGAACTGAAATGGACATTTGAGGATTCTGTCTTCTGGACCGACAGTACTTCAGTCCTCAAATACATCAGAAATGAGGATAGAAGATTTCATACGTTCGTGGCTAATAGGATCTCAACCATCAGAGAATCCTCAGACCCAGGGCAATGGAGGCATGTCTCATCCAAAGACAATCCAGCTGATAACGCATCAAGGGGATTGAACTTTGGAGGCTTCCTGAAGACCAATCGGTGGTGGGAAGGGCCAGCATTTCTTTGGAAACATGAGGAGGACTGGCCTAACAATACCTTTGATGTTTCTGTGAGTGCTGATGACCGAGAGGTGAAGAGCAAAGCAGCCACAAATGCAATCAATGTATGTGATGCTGTTACACCTACTGACCAGCTTATGACCTATTTCTCTGACTGGACAAGGCTCAAGAGGGCAGCTGCTTGGTTTCTCCGTTGGAAGGCCATTCTGTTGGAGAAGGCTCGCTGGAGAAAACGGCTGAAGGAGCCTGTGACAATCCAGTCAAGTGCAACATGTGGTCGAAGTTTCACTGCAACACCTAGAAGTAACATCCTGACAGTGGATGATCTGCTGGAGGCAGAGACTGCAGTTATCCGCTATTGCCAAAAGCAGCAGTTCAAGAAGGAGATTGCTGGACTGTCCTCTACAAAGGCAGCAGTGAGTCACCACAGTTCCATATACAGGCTTGACCCAGTCTTGGTCGATGGACTGTTGAGAGTTGGAGGGAGGCTGAGCAGAGGAGCGATGCCTGAAGATTCTAAGCACCCCATTATCCTCTGCAAGGAGCAACACGTTGCAGCACTCATCCTCAAACATGTTCATCAGAGTCTGGGCCATGCTGGTCATGCACACACCTTGTCATCAGTGAGGAAGAAGTTCTGGATCACCAAAGCAAACGCAGCTGTCAGGAAATTGATTACTGAATGCAGCTTCTGTAGACGCTATAATGGACGTCTTCTGGAACAAAGGATGGCTGACCTTCCAGAGGTGCGGATTCAGCCAGACTTACCCCCCTTTACCAACACAGGGGTAGACTACTTCGGTCCCATAGAAGTCAGGAAGGGAAGAGCGACCTGCAAGCGGTATGGAGCCATATTTACGTGCCTAGCCAGCAGAGCAGTTCATCTGGAGGTGGCAGCTTCCCTGGAGACGGATGCCTGCATCAACGCTCTGAGGCGTTTTATAAGCAGAAGAGGGCAAGTGACCCACCTTGTTTCGGATAATGGTACAAACTTTATTGGGGCAGACAGGGAGCTGAGAGAAGCTGTAGCCGCGCTCAACCATCAGCGAATTGAAGGAGTCCTCTCACAAGCTGGAATACGCTGGAGTTTTAACCCACCAGCAGGCTCACATCATGGTGGTGTCTGGGAGAGGATGATCCGCATGGTGAGAAGGGTCCTAAGTGCAGTGCTACGTCAGCAGGCACTGGATGATGATGCTCTACACACAATCTTCTGCGAGGCGGAAGCCATTCTGAACGACAGACCACTTACCAAGCTCTCTGATGACCCAACCGATCTGGAACCACTTACGCCCAACCACCTGCTCCTGCTCAAGGGTAAACCCACTATGCCACCAGGAGTCTTTGAGCCGCATGACCTGTATGTCAGACGAAGATGGAGACAAGTGCAATACATTGCGGATTTGTTTCGGAAGAGATGGGTACGCGAGTATTTGCCATTGCTCCAAGAACGACAAAAATGGCATGAGAAGAAGAGGAATTTGAAAGTTGGAGACATTGTTGTCATTATGGATGCCTCTGCCCCTCGAGGATCTTGGCCACTTGCGAGAGTGCTAGAGGTGTTTCCTGATAGGCAAGGCCTGGTACGCTCTGTCAAATTGCAAACAAAATCCAATATTATTGAAAGACCTGTGACCAAACTTTGTTTAGTACATGGGGTATGATAAGGAATGTGTCATTGTACTTTTCACCTGGTGGTGTGCTTCATTTTGGTTCCTTTTTGTTTTCATTTTTTTTGTAAATTGTTGTGTCTGCCCGCCATCAACAATTAGTGGCCGGTGTGTAGGAGCCAAAATGTATGTTTTGTTTTTGGGTGCAATTCATTTTTATTTCCCCTAGATGGTGCATGGTTACAAATCTATGCAGGTATTTAGGTAGGTCGTGTGTGTCTGCTTGTTAGGTGTCTGGGCAAAGGTTTTTTGACCGCTAAGCACTACGGCGCCATGCTCGATGTTTGTAGATGTTTGCCGTGAATAGTTTTGGCCCACCTGTATCTTTCGGACTCGTTGTGGAATAAATGGATAACCTTGATTCGCAAAGAAGACCGTTTGCAGGCTATGTTTCATAGAACACAGTAAGAACATTCACATTCATCAAGCTACTATCTAAGTAACATCTAGCGCGTCAGCCAAGCTACTACCTCAGTAGGACACCTCAGTAGCTCTGTGTTAGACAGAACTCCTTTAATAAAACCTGCAAGAACACTTTATCTTTGACCTTTTTATAGATTTCAGGAGTTTTGTGAATTGATTTTTGTCATTTTTAAAGTCGTGTCGAGTGGGACAGTGTTTGTTTTTGTTTTTTATATTTTGCTCAGATTTAGGACAGATTGATGGAAAGAATCATTATATCATAAGAGTCACATATGTCCACCAGGAGGCGCTCTCCTCAGATCCACTACAGACACAGAGGAACCTTCCCACACTCTAAACCCTGGAAACAGAGGCTCAGTGAAGGAGGAGCTGGAGGTGTGGAGGTGGAGCAGTTTTCCATCAGAGAGGACCTCATAGAAGGACAGAGATCCAGCCTCAGAGTCCAGGAACACAGACACTCGACCTGAGGGACGGAGGAAGGAGGAGGAGGAGCAGGAGGAGGAGGAGGAGGAGAGGTCTGTGTATCTGTTGTTGTGACAGAAAGAGTAAAGTCCATAATAGATCCCCAGACTCCAGGACTGATCATTGAGTCCAAACCGACACTCCTCTGTCTTTCCTCTCCGTCTGATTCTTCTGTAACTCACTGCTATTTCAGTGACCCCCCTCCAGTCCACCTCCCAGTAACAGCGCCCCCTCAGGCCAGTGCAGCTCAGGACCTGAGTCCAGTCTGTAAATCTGTCCTCATGATCTGGATACTTCTGCTCCTCTGTCACAAAGGTCACTGTCCGTTTGTCCTCAGACAGTCGGAGGTTTCTGTGAGCTGTGTTTGGATCCAGAGAGAACCCACAGGAATCTGAGGACACAAACACATGACATCACTTCCTGTTCCTGTTGTTTTATTTCATATATATTTTAAGATGTAATCATGGTGAACAATAACAATCATGTCTCAAGTCTGTCTAGATATGTTGAGCTCAAATCACACTAATGTTTCTTCTATAACTGTGAAGATTTAAAGTGTGATAAAGTTCCATCATGATAACAGGAGAAGTTCAATTTGTCAACTGGACAAAGTTTGTTTGGTTGAAAACGTTTCGCCGCTCATCCGAGAGGCTTCGTCAGCTCTAATAAGAATACTGGTAAGACACTTGCTTATATCTTGCTGTAGGGAGGAGCTACCTAGCTAACTACTTTCCGGAACTATCTCATTGGTTTCCGTCTTTTGTTTCTCTGGCGTCTAGCTGACGATCCCTATTCATCCCTACACGCCTGTTTTTCACACCTCTGGCCCTGACCTGGCTCTAGCCCTATTGTTTCCCTGTTTGTTTGATCTAGGCTTAAGAATGGAATTGTAGATGGGATGCAAATTATGTCTGACTCCACCATTTCTGTTCAGAGAAGGATTCTCTTTTTTGACAAAAATAGCCTCTTTAACTCCCCTCTCAAACCAATTCTTTTCCCTGGCTAAGATCTGAACCTCACTGTCCTCAAATGAATGACCCGTGGCTTCTAGGTGAAGATATACGGCAGAAGACGGTCCACTCTGGCACGCCCGTCTGTGTTGGTACATCCTCTTGTGAAGTGGCTGCTTGGTTTCTCCAATATAGCGCTCACTGCAGTCTTCACTACACTGAATGGAGTACATTCAGTACTCCATTCAGTGGAGTACTGAACACATTGGCGTTCTTAGACTGTGCAGTAACGATAGGAGGAGACCGGGGACTCCAAGCAGAAGTCTTCAGGAAGCCCACACACACACAGACCAATACACCACCCACTGCAGCACAAACTGGGAGTTATTCGGACATTACAACACAGGGCCCAAGTGGTTCCCACAAGCACAGAGGGTAAGAAAAAAGAAGAACAACATGTGCAGGAAGCCCTCTCTGTTTGTGGTTATCCCAAATGGGCTGTTAACAAAACCAAGAGAGACAAGGGCAAGAAACAAGATAATAGAGAATCCGAACCCAGGAGGAAAGGGGTAGCGATTCCGTACCTGGCCGGCGTGTCGGAAAAACTACAGAGGATTTTCAGACAATATGAAATCCCAGTTTATTTCAAACCCACAAACACTTTAAGACAAAAACTCGTCCACCCAAAGGATAAAACACCGAGCCACAAACAAAGCAATGTGGTCTACTCCATTCAGTGTAGTGAAGACTGCAGTGAGCGCTATATTGGAGAAACAAAACAGCCACTTCACAAGAGGATGTACCAACACAGACGGGCGTGCCAGAGTGGACCGTCTTCTGCCGTATATCTTCACCTAGAAGTCACGGGTCATTCATTTGAGGACAGTGAGGTTCAGATCTTAGCCAGGGAAAAGAACTGGTTTGAGAGGGGAGTTAAAGAGGCTATTTTTGTCAAAAAAGAGAATCCTTCTCTGAACAGAAATGGTGGAGTCAGACATAATTTGCATCCCATCTACAATTCCATTCTTAAGCCTAGATCAAGCAAACAGGGGAACAATAGGGCTAGCCAGGTCAGGGCCAGAGGTGTGAAAAACAGGCGTATAGGGATGAATAGGGATCGTCAGCGAGACGCCAGGGAAACAAAAGACGGAAACCAATGAGATAGTTCCGGAAAGTAGTTAGCTAGGTAGCTCCTCCCTACAGCAAGATATAAGCAAGTGTCTTACCAGTATTCTTATTAGAGCTGACGAAGCCTCTCGGATGAGCAGCGAAACGTTTTCAACCAAACAAACTTTGTCCAGTTGACAAATTGAACTTCTCCTGTTATCATGGATTCTACCTGGACGACTGAGGGACTTTTCACGCAAAGTTCCATCATGTTAATGTCCCCATGAACTGAATGAAATACAGAGACTCACACTTCCTCAGACCTGGGACCATCCACTGTTCTCCAGCAGGATCCAACCTGAAACACACAAGTCCAGTTTAGACCAGACCAGAGACCAGGACGTGGACCCACCATGGACCAGAGACCCACTGAACCAGGACCCTCACCTGAGAGACTGCAGGGGGCAGTGGTCCTGTAGAGCGGTCAGGAGCTCTGCTGAGGGTCCTGGATGGTTGTAGCTGAGGTCTAACTCTCTCAGGTGGGAGGGGGCGGAGCTCAGAGCTGAGGCCAGAGCAGCTCCGCCCCTCTCTGAGACCAGACATCCAGACAGCCTAAAGACACACACCGTTTTACAATCCACCGACTGCACGCCTTAGTGCACTACGTTTCTCACATGGGCGTCTGTGAAATGGAACAGGTCCCGCCTCAGCTCAGTGAGCCGGGTGGTCTGCTCCTTGTTCCCTAAAGAAAAAAATATTATACTATTGCGACTAGTAATACTTGGAATTGGGACATGTCCAATGTTCCCCCTAATTTTTAATGTGTCTGAGCAAACACACTAACTCCCTGAGCGCTCCTTGGAGCCCTGTGCGCAACCCCCCCCCCCCCCCCAGACCCTGCGGCTAAATTAATGTGGAGATCCGCTAAAAGCTCTTTCATCCCTGATTTACAGTGCGCTGCATAAGTTTTCTTGTGCACTGAGAATGTGCGAGCAGTGCGCAGCTTAGAGTAAACGCTGGACATGGCGACACTGTAGAATATCCAGCATTACAACAGCAAAGGAAATATAGAAGTGTCAGGGGAAAAGCATGTGAACGGTAATACAGGTGCCGTGAACTATGCCGTTACGGCTACCGTCACACATGTTTAGCGTAGTTTATGAAGAGTTTCATGTAGCATAGTTGTAGGTGAGGTGAACCAGTACGTATATTTTATAGTGACGTCGCAACTGTCACATGTGGATGTCGCTGGTGAGTCGGTCTTTGTAGTCATATATCCTGCCGCGCTGTGCATGCTGGGGCTTTGAAGTGTGCGAAGCGTGCATGTTTGCACGCTTGGTTCACGCCCCGATTTCCATGGAAACGACGGCGCCGTTCAGAGCTCATCTTGATGGTGCAGGGGACAAAAACACGAATGGAACGGCGCCGGATATGACACACATCCCCCTCCAAGGACGCTCACAAGCGTGCCGTCGCTGGATTGGAAAACGGCTAATTACACTCATGTGGACACAAGGGGGCAGAGTGCATCATGGGAGCGTCTCACCTGAGAGTCTCCAGTCTGCAGGGGGCGCTCTTCAGTCCAGAACACAGCAGCTCCACTCCTGAGTCCTGGAGGTCGTTGTTAGTGAGATCCAGGTGTGTGAGACTGGAGGAGCTGAGGACTGAGGCCAGAGGACCACAGCTGTGAGGGGACAGGCCACAGCCACAGAGACTGAGGACAGACAGAAGATAGAAGATACTGTAGTCAGTGATTAACCCTATCTGACAATCTGTACTCTGTACAAACTGCTGCCTTATGTTTCTACCCAGTGGTTGTGTTCGGGCTGTTGGCTCATTTTTTGGGGGGTTATTTTCACAGAGTTGGGTCATTTTGCTTAACCCAAATGCTGGTCAACAGGTTGGGTCGTTTCCATTCCTCACCTCCTCTACAGCTCCACAGATACAACTGTTAAAAGGATTTAAACATGTTTATGACTTTACCTTTGTGATTTGATCTCATCTGTTGAATCACTTTGTGTCAGTTCATGTTAATGTTACTAAATAAACGTTTGACTTCTGCTGCTCAGTCTCTGCATGTCTCAGTTAGTCTTTAACTGTTCGTAACGACCTGCTTAAATAAATGAATATTGTGTTTTACTTATGGATCTGAATGTGTCTTACATGAATCCACTTTTCTTGTTTTTTCTTGTATTTGATTTTCTCTTTGTCCAGTTGTGTTTGTGACAGAGGAAAACATTTGAGCTGTATATGTGACCTCTCTCTGTTGTGCCTCTCACAGTGGAGCAGAGTCCACAGCCCTGAGCTCTGGACTCAGACTCAGGCCTAAAGCTTCTGTTCAATCACAAATGTGACTGTTATGTTTCATAATATTATATTTGATCAAGTCTGTGTAGCCAGATATATCTGACCTGTAAACATGAGCGTTTCTCTCTCTGTTCTCACAGTGGAATCTCCTTCAGACTGAAGCTCCACAATCTGAGATAAACCAACTCAGCGCTCAAACTTCTGCCACGACAAGTAAAAGTACAAACTACAAAATGGACAATTTAAATGAACATTTTACTGCTGAATACGTAATGTGCTGCTGTTAATGGCAGGACATGATTTGAATGTAATTAGGCCCGAGCAGATGATCAATAACATTTTGAATATGACGTTGGGCGTGGTGATGGTGAATTTTCAACAGAATTTCAATTGTTGGAGAATAAAAAAATAAAATTATAAATTATACATTTTTTAATATAAAAATATTTTTTGGGAAAAGCCAATGAGGACAAACTTCTGTTTGCAGCTGTGTTGCTACGGCAACATCCAACGTTTGTATTTATGTTGTATTTATACATGTGTAATGACAATAAAGTTGAATCTAATCTCATCATTTGTCTTGGAGATACATGGGTTTAGTTAAATGGGATAAAAATAAAGACTTTGTCATAGACATTTGAAATTTGGCCTGGACATCCATCTTGCCAAACTAAACAAAAAAGTGAGTGATGACATACCTCTATCTGCCATCCTGTTACCATGGCAACATAAAAAACGTGTGAGTAAAATCCATGGGGTTCAGAACACTGGACTGTGTTGCAGACTAAATACACGCTTTAGACTAATTCAAATATGTCCTAAAATTCAACTTTCCCAAGATAATCATCAATCAAGAAGTTCAATTACAAAAGAGAGAAAATGTGACCGCAGCGCCCCCTTAAAAAATCTAAATACACCAATGCAAGAAGAAACGCCCTGTGTTTGTACCTGTTTGACTGAGACCATCAGCTGCTGATGGTGATCACCTCACCTGAGAGTCTCCAGTCTGCAGGGGGCGCTCTTCAGTCCAGAACACAGCAGCTCCACTCCTGAGTCCTGGAGGTCGTTGTTAGTGAGATCCAGGTGTGTGAGACTGGAGGAGCTGAGGACTGAGGCCAGAGGACCACAGCTGTGAGGGGACAGGCCACAGCCACAGAGACTGAGGACAGAGAGGGACATTAGAGACTAGAACCTCCACAAGAGTTTAAATACAGTCTGGACTCACAGGGCTTTGGTGGAGGCTCTGACCACCGGCAGCAGACCCAGGAGAGCTCTCTCTGAGGCCTGGTATTTCCTCAGGTCAAACTCCTCCAGGTCTGAGTCTGAGGACAGTAAGACGAAGGACAGAGCCGACCACTGAGCAGGAGAATTTAACCAGGAGATGTCTCCTCTTCTCATGTACTCCTGTATCTCCTTCACCAGACTGTGGTCGTTGAGCTCGTTCAGACAGTGGAGCAGGTTCAGACTTCTCTCTGCAGACAGACCCTCTTCATCCAGCTTCTGTTTGATGTACTTTACTGTCTCCTGATTGGTCCGGTCCCTTCCTGTCTGAGTCAGCAGACCCCGCAGCAGCTTCTGATTGGTCGGCAGAGACAGCCCCAGGAGGAAGCGCAGGAACAGGTCCAGGTGTCCGTTTGGACTCTGTAAGGCCTGGTCCACAGCAGAACGGTAGAAGACTGTCTCAGACTCGGGACTCTCAGAGGAGTGTGGAGGCTCCAGCAGGTTCTCTCCAGAGCTGAAGAAGGTCTGATGGACGTGAAGAGCAGCCAGAAACTCTTGCACACTCAGATGGATGAAGCAGTAGACCTTGTCCTGGTACAGGCCTGGCTCCTCTCTGAAGACCTGTGTGAACACTCCAGAGTACACTGAGGCCGCTGCAGCGTCCAGCCCACACTCGCTCAGGTCACTCTCGTAGAAGATCAGGTTTCCTTTCTGCAGTTGCTCAAAGGCCAGTTTTCCCAGAGATCGCACCATCTCCCTGATCTCTGGAGTCCAGTGAAGGTCCTCCCCTGATCCCTGGTGATACTTGATGTTCTGGACTTTGGCCTGCACCACCAGGAAGTGGACGTACATCTGCGTGAGACTCCGGGGCAGCTCTGTTTCTGTTTGTTCCAGAAGCTTCTGTAGAACCATGGAGAGGATCCAGCAGAAAATCGGGATGTGACTCATGATGTGGAGGCTGCGGATGCTCTTGATGTGGGAGATGACAGCTGTGGCCTGGTCTGTGAACCTCTTCCTGAAGTACTGCTCCTTCTGCGGGTCAGTGAACCCTCGCACCTCTGTCACCATGGAGACGCACCATACAGGGATCTGATTGGCCGCGGCGGGGCGCGTGGTTATCCAGAGGCGAGCGGAGGGAAGCAGCCTTCCCCTGATGAGGTTCACCAGCAGCACGTGCACTGAGGTGGACTCTGTGGGGTCGGTCAGGACCCGGGTTCGGCTGAAGTCCAGAGGAAGTCTGCACTCGTCCAGACCGTCAAAGATGAAGAGCATCTGGAGCTGTTGGAAGCTGCAGAGATCTTTGGATGGACTGAAGAAGTGGTGCAGCAGCTCCACCAGGCTGAACTGTGTGTCTCTGAGCACATTGAGCTCTCTGAAAGTGAACGGGAACAGCAGCTGGAGGTCCTGGTGGGCCCTGCCTTCAGCCCAGTCCAGACTGAACTTCTGAGTCAGCACCGTTTTCCCCACGCCGGCCACGCCCTTCGTCAGCACCGCTCTGATTGGCTCTGGTGAGTGTGGGCGGGGTTTAAAGAGGTCTTCACATGTGATGGTGGTCTCTGGAGCGGCCGGTCTTCTGGACACGGTCTCCATGTGTCTGACCTCATGTTCCTGGTCGACCTCTGAGGCCCCGCCCTCTGTGATGTAGAGCTCTGTGTAGATCTGGGTCAGGGGGGCGGAGTCTCCTGCTTTAGCCACGCCCTCAAACACACGGCTGAACCTCTGCTGCAGATCAGACTTCAGTTTCCCTCTGCACACTCCAACATCACCACCTGAATAAAGACAAACATCTGTTGACTCCAGCTCCTTCTGAAAACGTCTTCACTGGAACGTCACACAGTAAATCAGCTGCTTTTAATTGTAAACTTAAATATGCAGCATGGAACTTTTCACTTCTTCAACCTGCTTGTTTCCATGGTGATTTGATTTTATATTACACTTGATGGACACAAGCTGGTGACTCTAACAGGTCAAGTTACAGGTCAGATCTGTGAAGAGATGAGGAGGCCTGTCACGATAATGACATCCACTTATCGTTCAAAATATGAACGCTGGAACAACATATTTTTGGACTCGATATTTATCGTGTGTACATTTTCTTTTTGAGACGTTTGTTCTTTTTGTTGTAATACGATGAGATTTGAGCCACAGAGTCACAAAAGTAAATTATGATAAATTTGTTGCAGCTCAAGACTTTTGATGAACCTTCACCAGAAAACTGATATAATGAACCTTTAAGTGAAACAGAGAATATCCAGCAGCTAAAGCACCTCCTCATGTACCGGGTCATAGTACTGTAGTACTGTAGTACTGTAGTCCTGTAGTACTGTAGTACTGTAGTACTGTAGTACTGTAGTACTGCAGTACTGCAGTACTGTAGTACTGTAGTGCTGCAGTGTTGTAGTGCTGCAGTACTGTAGTACTGTAGTACTGTAGTACTGTAGTACTGTAGGACTTTCTGTGAGTCTTTTGTTACTGTGAAGTCAAGTCTGGTGTGGTCTGTTCCTCAGATGGACAGTAACAGAGTTCTTACTGTTCTCCAGGCGCTGGGCCAGCTGCTCCTGGTCCATCCTCCTCAGGAAGTCCAGGGAGATGTTCAGAACCTCTCTGCTGCTCTGCTCCTCCTCCTCACTCTCGGAGCATTCTGGGTAATCTGAGGCCAGGCGCCTGTAGATCTTCTGCAGCTCCTCTTTGACAAAAGTCACGACGCGCTCCTCATGACGCTGGAATAGAACAATAAGAGAAGAGTTTTAGTCAAAGAGAGTACCTGAGGAGCACCCACAGAACCCCACACATGCTGCGCTCGTGGGGTACTCACCCTGAATATGGCGTCCAGCTGCTCCTTTGGGCCTGGCTCCCTGTCAAACAATAAACTCATCATCATTTATTTATTCCAGACTCATGGTCCATAAAAGAACACAATAAGACAGGAGACAAGAGTAAAACGGTGATAAAAGACAGCTCAGTGTTTCCATAAAGAGCAGTGGTACTGCACAGCACTAAACCTGGGACTCACCAGCATCAACACCACACAGTTCAGAGAGTCATTTAGGCCACACATGGATTTATACATCAGGTTTGTCATGAGAGCCTGAAAAGTGTTCACACGAGCCTGACAGAACAGGAGACTGGCACTACTGGCCCTGGGCTTTTTCAGCAGCATTCTGAGGACATCATTAGAAGATACTTTGAGCTTTTGCAGTGTGGCCTTCTTATATTTGCCCCACAGTGGGGCTGTATACAAGGGTGTACAGGAGGTTCACACACAGAGACAGTGCTGTTGGGAACATTTTCACAAAGGTACTTCAAGTAGAAAAGATTGATACGAGAAGCTAAAGCTTTAGGACGGGACGCAGGGAACATGGACGGAAACGAGGGAGCGTTTCCCTTTGCTCACACATGGGACTCACTTCTCCAAAGACCACTGCGCGATGGCAGGCATGGTCAGTCTGATAGATCTGCCAGATCTGTCAAACTAACCACGCCTCAGGAGACGCGCCACAGCAGTCAGCTGACACCTCTGAAGAAGAACACCTCTGAAGAAGAACACCTCTGAAGAACACACCTCTGAAGAAGAACACCTCTGAAGAAGAACACCTCTGAAGAAGAACACCTCTGAAGAACACACCTCTGAAGAAGAACACCTCTGAAGAAGAACACCTCTGAAGAACACACCTCTGAAGAAGAACACCTCTGAAGAAGAACACCTCTGAAGAAGAACACCTCTGAAGAACACACCTCTGAAGAAGAACACCTCTGAAGAAGAACACCTCTGAAGAAGAACACCTCTGAAGAACACACCTCTGAAGAAGAACACCTCTGAAGAAGAACACGTCTGAAGAACACACCTCTGAAGAAGACACAAGTCAGAGGATATTCAGAGGATTCAAGATGGTGCCGGAGTGTCTGGCTGGCCCCTTGGCTCTCTCATTACTGGGATGTTTTATTGTGTTTTTAAGCTGTTTTGGGGGGGTGACACACTCACTGCTGGTGTATGAGCGTCAGGACTTGTTGAAAATTAAAGATTATGTGGATAACTGCGTGGATTATCGCTATGACAAGACAAACAAGCCGCGTCCCACTTACCTGGCTAACGTCCCGGAGTACCTGCTCCGCGTACAGGCCCTGTTGCCCAAGAAATGCAGGCGTCGTGGAGTACGCAGGGGCCGGCTGGCCAGACTGAAGTCCTGGCTGGTCCTGTGTCCAGATCTTTTACAATGTCCAGCGAACATCCCCTAGGATTATGCTGCCTGTTGTCGCCGCTTTCTTGCGCGGCGGAGGCTTTTCCCCGTCTCCGTCGCTACTTGGGTGCGGCCGGTTTGTGAGTGGAATGACCCAGCGCTTGTGCGCCTTCGCCGGCCTCGTCTGCGGGGATCGAGCGGCGTGAATCCAGCCTCTGAGGCGGGCTGCTCCGGCTGACGACATGATCCGGATCTCACTGAAATGTGAGCTTTTAAATGCAAGATCCGTGGTTAACAAGACTTTTGTTGTCCAGGATTATTTCTGCTCCAACTCGCTGGATGCGCTTTTCCTCACGGAAACCTGGATTAATTCTGGCGAGTCTGCCGCTTTTACAGAACTGTTACCTCCAGATTGTGTTTTTATTAATGCACCGAGGTCCACGGGACGCGGATGTGGCATCGCCTCTGTTTTTAGGAAAAGTGTTAGCTACAAGCCACTGACGACAGACTCCTTCACTTCGTTTGAGGTGAGCTGTTTTGAACTTTTTGAAAAGAACCCCGTGTTTTGCGCGGTGATATACAGACCACCGAAGTATAGCAAAGACTTTATCAGCGAGTTTTCACAGTTCATTGTTGACAAACTATAAGATTTTATTGGTCGGTGATTTTAATTTGCATATTTGTTGTCCTTCTGCGCCTATGGCAAAAGATTTTATGGATTTGATTGATGGTTTTAACTTGGTGCAACATGTTAAAGAACCCACGCAGATACATGGCCATACATTGGATCTGGTGATCTCACACAATTTGTCTATTAACAATGTATTGGTAGGGGATGCTGTCATTTCTGACCATTGTCCTATTTTATTTGATTTTATTCTGCGTGACTGTCTGAAGCCGATCTCTGTGCGTCACTGCCGCGTCCTAAAACCGGACACCGCAGCGTCATTTTCGTCTCGTTTTATGGAAAATGTGCCAGACCTGGGTGACGCCGGCTTTCGGGACACTGAAGAAATGACAAACTCTTTTATGGCTGTGTGCACTACAGTCATGGACTCTGTAGCTCCACAAAAAGCTGCGCGCCCCAGAGTCAAACCTGTGCCATGGATAAATGACACCACTCGTGAAGCCAGGCGCAGATGTAGGCAGGTGGAAAGGAAATGGAAAAATGACCATTTGCAAGTGTCTTATGAAATTTTAAGAGACAGCTTAAAAACATATCAGAAATCTGTTAAAGAGGAACGTGTGAAAAGTCCCTCAGTCGTCCAGGTAGAATCCATGATCAAAGGAGAAGTTCAATTTGTCAACTGGACCAAAGTTTGTTTGGTTGAAAACGTTTCGCCGCTCATCCGAGAGGCTTCGTCAGCTCTTCGTCAGAGCTGACGAAGCCTCTCGGATGAGCGGCGAAACGTTTTCAACCAAACAAACTTTGGTCCAGTTGACAAATTGAACTTCTCCTTTGATCACGTTAAAGAGGAACAGAGGAAATAATTTACAAATTTGGTTTTGACAAATGTCAATAATCCTCGTGTTTTATTTCAAACAATTGGGTCTGTTTTGAGCCCATCCAAATCCACTATTTTAGATTCTTGTTCTGAAAAATGTGAACAGTTTTTATCTTACTTCACAGAGAAAGTTGCTTTGATTAGAGCCAACTTAAACTGTCCTTCTGCTGTTCCACAAATAAGCATGTCTTGCTCAGCTGTTTTTTGTAAATTTGAGCCAGTGTCTTTAGTGTTTCTCTCTAAAATAGCAACTGAGCTTAAAGCTTCGTCCAGTCCTATTGACCCCGTCCCTCCAAGGTTATTTAAGGAGGTGTGGACAACAATTGGCTCAAGTGTATGTGCTATCATGAACAGCAGTCTTGTCTCTGGTGTTGTACCTTCATTTTTTAAAAAGGCTGTAATCGAACCTCTCCTTAAGAAACCAAGTTTGGACGCATCAAATGTTTCAAATTTTCGTCCAATCTCTAAGCTTCCTTTCTTGGCTAAAGTATTGGAAAAATGTGTTCTTTATCAATTGCAGCCTTTTTTAAAAGCACATGGCATTTTAGAGCGTTTTCAGTCAGGATACAAGGCCCTGCATAGCACGGAGTCAGCACTTTTAAAGGTTTTTAATGACCTATTTTTAATGACTGATGGTGGTAGCTCTGCCATTTTAGTGCTTTTAGACCTGATTGCTGCTTTTGACACAGTTGACCATGCAACTCTTTTAAACCGCCTTGAAGACTGTGTGGGTGTCAGGGGGACTGCCTTAAACTGGTTCAGGTCTTACCTGTCTGGGAGATCCTGCACTGTCAGGCTGGGGGACTCCACCTCGTCTGCTGCTCCTTTGCACAAAGAATAAGGCCAAGAATTGACCCCTGGGGGACTCCCAGGGGTCAATTCTTGGCCCTATTCTTTTTACCCTCTACCTTCTCCCACTCGGTGCAATTTTTAAAAAGCATGGCATTTTATATCATTTTTACGCTGATGACTGCCAGATATATCTGCCTATTTCTAAGCACGCGAAAGGCCCCCTGACACCCCTGAACGAAGGGAAAAGTGAAATTGTGCTTTTTGGGCCCACTGATCCCTCATTGGACTTGGGCCCCTTTAAAGATAATGTTCATCCCTTCGCCACCAACCTTGGCGTCACCATGGACAGTGATTTTTAACTCAGCAAGCAGATCAACACAGTCGTTAAATCAGGCTTTTATTATCTTCGTCTTTTATCCACAGTTAAACCGTTTTTAAGTTTTAAGCATTTTGAACAAGTCGTTCACGCTTTTATTTCTTCACGTCTGGACTACTGTAATGCTCTTTATACTGGCATATCACAAAATGCTCTGTCACGCCTACAGTTAGTCCAGAACTCCGCGGCACGACTTTTAACAGGAACCAAAAAACGTGAGCACATCACCCCAATTCTTGCGTCTTTGCACTGGCTTCCTGTTCATTTTAGAATTGATTTTAACATGTTATTGTTTGTTTTTAAAGCTTTGAATGGACTGGCCCCGGATTACATCTCGGACCTCATCCAAATGTACACTCCGGCGCTCTGAGGTCTGAGGGCTCCAGCTGGTGGTGCCTAGGACCAGACTTAAATCCAGAGGGGACAGAGCTTTTTCTGTGGTTGGTCCTAAGCTCTGGAACGCCCTGCCCCCCCACGTCCGAGCAGCTCCCTCAGTGGAGAGTTTTAAGTCTCGTCTTAAGACCCACTTTTATTCTCTGGCTTTTAACACCGCGTGAGTTGTGTGGTTCTCTGTTGTCTTTTATTGTATTTTAGTTTTTTTTTATTATTTTATTGTTCTTAGAGTATTCATTTATTTATTTTTTACCGTTTTTTTTTTTTTTTTTTAATTTCTTTTTTATTTAATTTTTTTATTGATTCTATATTGTTTTTATTATTTTATGGTATATTTATTTGTATGCACACTTGTTTCTGTGATTATTTGTTTATTTTAAATGATGTTTCTGTGCAGCACTTTGGAAATGCTTTTAGTTTATGAAATGTGCTATAGAAATAAAGTGGATTGGATTGGGATTGGACAAGTCCAACCGCCCAAGTGGCAAGTGGAAATAAGCAATAGCAATAGTCATATACTGTATCTCACACTGAGATTAAAACACAGGGTCACTGTTTGCACTGATGAAGGGTGAGCAGCAGGTGGTGGTGTCCTGAGAACATGTCCAGATCTCTCACCTCTGCTCTTCAGGAGGAGCTTCTCTGAAGTCTGGAGGAAGGCCTTTGGAGCGGTCACTTTTCAGAGACAGAGAGCTGGGAGCAGGTCTTGGTCTGGGTTTAGACCCGGGTCCAGGTCCAGGTGGGTCCATGTTGTCGGTGCTGGAATCAGAAGAAGAGTTTGAACAGAACATACAGAGATGTCTCCTGTGTAGAAGTTCTGTTCTCCAGACGTGGAGTTAGTGTGAAATGTGTGTCTGCCCTGCACCCAGAGCTCTGGTCTGTGTCTCTGCGACATCAGACTTCACTGGGTGTTGAGCTGCTTTGTTTAAAACGTTCTCCTTCCTCAGTAGTGTGGGTTTGGGTTAGATCGTGAATAAACCAGGACCATATAGATCCAAACAGAACTAAACTGGGACTAAACAATTTCAAAGCAAATTTAACCTGATCTAAACCAGGCCCCAGAACAGCCACACAACCCCTTCACGGCCTGCGTGACGTCACAGCTCTCGCTGGAGGCCAAAGCCCCCGTGTAAACAGGGCTTATTTTGGAAATCGGAGGGAGAGAAATATTTGTTTGTCAAAATACCCGGCTACATGTAAACAGGGCCTGAGAGGAGCTCCACTGAAACACAGGACCATTGTTTGCACTGATGAAGGACGAGCAGCAGGTGGCGCTGTCCTGAGAACATGTTCAGAGCTCTGGGTTCAGAAGGTCTCACCTCTGGTCTTCAGGAGGATCTTCTCTAAACTCTGGAGGATAGTGTTTGGAGTGGTCACTTTTCAGAGACAGAGAGCTGGGAGCAGGTTCAGGTCTGGGTTTAGACCCAGGGCCAGGTCCAGGTGGGTCCATGTTGTCGGTGCTGGAATCAGAAGAAGAGTCCATTTGAACAGAACATACAGAGATGTCTCCTGCTGCACCCAGAGGTCTGATCAGTCTGTCTCCCTCTGCTGGTCACATGCCAACATTACACTGAACTGAACTTTCCTGTTTTCTTCTCCGTGTTTCATGGTTGAGATCAGGATTAAAGCAGGAGGAACATACACATGACAAACAGAACCAAACAAACACTAAACCACTTCTGAGGAAACACTTAAAGCTGCACTCTGGAACTTTTCTCTTCTTTTCTGCTCATGGAAACTTTGCCTACTTTCCTCGATGGAGTTATTATTGCTCTTTCTGGAATATCCCTCAGTATGGCATTAAATGTATCTGTTTCCATGGAGACAAAGAGGTGACGTCACCAGGCCAAGTTACAGGTCAGATCTACGGAGAAGCGACCCCGCCCACAGTACAGCTGCGTGTTTTTCAGCCACAAAAACACCTGTAACTGAATAAATGAATGAAGATAATGATGATTAATGCCATATTTTGGAACATTCTAGACAAAACAATATGATCTGTGGGGAGATAAGCAGTTTGAGCACCGTCCTCCTGAAAAGTCACATCGGGCATCTGTAAGGAATATACAGAAGCCCTTTTCAAATGAAGCACATGGAATTTAAAAGTGTTCAATGAGTGCCACAAATGTCCTGAAGTACCAATAAGTTACTAAAGCCAAATTTATGCTTTAATTCTCCCGTAAGAAAATCAGATTCTTACTTTGTCAGCGTCGTCTCCAGATATTTTCAGTCTCTCACCTGTCGGACCTGTTCCACCTGGAGTCATGTGACCTCAGGTATGTGGGCAGGTCTGTAGTGAATCTGCAGAATACACATGCAGCATTATTGTGTCCACATTTACAATGTGTCACCTATTCTAGCTTTGTCCAATTCATCCACGGCCTCTAGGGGGCGCTCCAACACAGTGGAAGAATGTTCTCTGGAAAAGCGTTTTTAAAATCTCGTGTTTTCCTTTGAACTCTGAAGACCAAAGGCATTTCTAGATGATAAAGGACAAGTTTGTGTGAGAGCCGAGTTTGCAGAGGAGAAGATTCACTGTGGGAAGGAAGGGAAACCTGCAATCGACTAATGAAGTTATAACCTGCAGTAAAACAGTCGTCACCAAATTATGATCATGAAGTCAATGAGGTACGAACTGATTAAACATGTGAAAGATGAAAATGATTGTTTTAAACATCTCGAAACACTGACAAAACCGTAAGTGTGAGCTAGAAGACAGGAGGAGCTGACCACAGTGATGCTCACGTGTCTGAAGAACATCTCATGAGAAGTGCACATATGATTTAAAACCACTTCATGTAGTCATGTGTGTTGTTGATGTGCACAGATGTTCTACGGCCTCTTTAACCCACTTCTAATGTCATTTCCTCATCACAAACACACCTGGAGTTTGTTCTGTGCTCCTCTGTGTTTTTAAACTCCATTCACCTTCACCAACATGTTCTTTTTTTTACATTTATTTTTTTATACATCTCAATAGCGAATTACCAAGTTTGTACCAAACATCATATTTACACATTTTTTACAGGAATAACCCCATAAAAAAGTGGTTGAACCTGCAGGTTCACCTCATCTTCTCAATGTGCAAGAACCTCATGAGATCATTTCTCCACTGATCATGTGTGGGAGGATCTCTTCCTTCACCTCAAGAGAACGAGGCGCCTGCCGCCAAAGAAGCAAAGGCTACAGCACGAGAACAGTGCTCCGTGGTGGATCCACCAGGGGGCGACACACCAAAGAGCACAGTCAAAGCAGTGGGGCAGTTTTGATTTTCTCTGCCTCAGACGATATATGGAACACTGATGTCCAAGAAGTATTAAGGTCAGGACATGAGCACAAAGTTTGTATAAGTGAGCCAGTATCAGACGTGCAGCGATTCCCTTCACCAACATGTTGTGATCATGTAACAGTGATCTCCCTCTGAAGCTCTCAGACACTGTTCTCCTTATGTGAGCGCTCCAGGTCCTCGTTCACTCTTCTGCAGTTTGAAACACACCAGCTCACGGATGTGGAATCAGACCACTTATACATACATGATATTTACATTATTTACATTAGATTACATTGTTTAGATAACATATTTACTAGGGCTGTCAGTTTAACGCGTTAATTAGATTAATTAATTACACTGCAAATTAACACGTTATGAGTTGTGGGAATCTGTCTGGCACTGGATAACATCTGGGATAATGGATGTGGAACTGTGTGGAACAGCGGCTCAGTCTGCGTTCATTCATCATACGTGCCAGCGGGAGGATTGCGAGTCGCACAGTCCTGCTTGGTGGCATGAAGTTGGGGGCCTGGCAGAAACCAGGGTTCTGGCAAATTGTGTTCGCCTGGGTTCTAAAAATGTATTGATTATGCTAAATTTCCCGGTGTAATTAACTGTCCTGAAAATGTGATTCAACTGGACTTTGTTTTGACTACATCTTCTGCACAAACACGTCCAAGATCACAGCCTTATCTACACAGCACTCTACAAAAGAAAACTTTTCCTTCCTTCTGTTGCCAAAGAAAAAGATCACAGTATGTTTACCTCTCCAATTGTTTTTTCTGTCATTACATGTTGTAAAATTGTCTGCATCTTTTTTTCTACTCTGTTGTAACCAAGTTGGTGCCGTGAATGGCCGCCCTGGTGCTCGGAGTGTCTGCCCGCTCCAGGTATCGAAGCAAGTTCCTAATATGTGAACCTGTTCACTCATATGGCAATAAAAACCTTCCTGATTCCTGTTTCCTGATAAAAATTAACGCAATTAATTATGAGCGGCAACTCAATGCACGCGCATTTTAAACTAAATAAAGCAAATCGCTGCCAGGCCAATCATCAGATGTCCTGCCACCAAAAATCCCAATAAGTAATTATCTTCAGCGTCCTCTAGGAACAGAGGTGCCAGACACACGACTTTCCACTTGTCCCAAGCGTCCCACATGTGTCCAGCAGCATAAGTCCCGTCCAGACAAGTCCACTCTCCCGAACCCACATTCCTTCGTGAGAAAAGCCAATTGCGTTGAGGGACCATCTTATCAATTTCATAATTTAGGATTCGAAAATCTACTCCAACAGGAGAAATAAACCATAAAAAAACTAAATTACACAATAGTTATAATTAGACAAATAAAAATAAATGAAAACTCCTTTATTTTGTCAAATCGATGTTTAATCTGTCAGAAAAATGTGTTCTTTGCTCATAAATTAGCACAGGTACTACCCCACCAAACCAAGTCAGAATTAATTAGAAAAACATGAAAACCTGTCACGTGCGCTTTAATTCCCAAAAGTCACTGCTCTGCCTGGAATGTTCCGCAGTGTGACATTAAACAGCTCTACTTTACATTTATTCAATCACAGGTGGTTTTAGAGCTCAAAAATACCTGGAAAAACAAAATCAGACGTTGTGACTGTGAGCGGGGTCGCCTCTCCACAGATCTGACCTAACTTAGTCTGGTCTGGTCTCCGTAGAAAGGTTTAATGGCGTACTGTGGAACATTCCAGACAAAGTGGAGAACAGCGTTTGACGGAGCCTCCAGCAGAAAAGTTCCACAGTGCAGCTTTAATAGTGGAGGGTTGTTGTGTTTTGTGCTGGTCTTCTCAGTGAGTCCAGGAGTTGTGCGTCTCTTATGGGTCTGTCTGTGTCCTCGAGCCTTATCCTGCTGTTTCATGTGTCTGAAGTGATGATGGGCCAAAGTCTGCTTCCCCGGGGGTGCCACGCTAACTGTAGGCACTGCTCTGTCTGAAGCTCAGGTTACACTTTAATCTGAGCTGTTTTCAACACAATCTGACCAGAAAGAACTACAACAGGTGAGTTGATTTGTGCGGTTAAACGAGTCCCTCTCAAATAACATTACGGTCTTAAGAGAAGTTTTTCTGTTCGTCGCTCTCACATTTTTGTTAAAAATCAAACTCCTAAACACGACCATGAACGCTCAGACTGATCACAGTGCTCTTTAAATCAATTTTGTTAAAGGACGCTGACACTGCTGCTTAAATGACACTGCTGCTTAAATGACACTGGCACTGCTAATTAAACGATACTGCTGCTTAAATGACACTGACAATGCTGCTTAAATGACACTGACACTGCTGCTTAAGTGACACTGCTGCTTAAGTGACACTGCTGCTTAAATTTCACTGACACTGCTGCTTAAATGACACTGACACTGCTGCTTAAATGACACCGGCACTGCTGCTTAAATGACACGGCTGCTTAAATGACACTGGCACTGCTGCTTAAGTGACACTGACACTGCTGCTTAAATTACACTGCTGCTTAAATTGCACTGACAATGCTGCTTAAATGGCACTGACACTGCTGCTTAAATGGCACTGCTCCTTAAATTACACTGACACTGCTGCTTAAATGACACTGGCACTGCTGCTTGAATGACACTGCTGCTTAAATGGCACTGCTCCTTAAATGACACTGGCACTGCTGCTTAAATGACACTGGCACTGCTGCTTAAATGACACTGACACTGCTGCTTAAATGACACTGACACTGCTGCTTAAATGACACTGACACTGCTGCTTAAATGACACTGCTGCTTAAATGACACTGTCACTGCTGCTTAAATGACACTGTCACTGCTGCTTAAATGACACTGTCACTGCTGCTTAAATGACACTGCCACTGCTGCTTAAATGACACCTGAACTGCTGCTTAAATGACACCTGAACTGCTGCTTAAATGACACCGACACTGCTGCTTAAATGACACCGACACTGCTGCTTAAATGACACCGACACTGCTGCTTAAATGACACTGACACTGCTGCTGCTTAAATGACACTGACACTGCTGCTGCTGCTGCTGCTTAAATGACACTGACACTGCTGCTTAAATGACATTTAAAGTTTGTTTTAATTTAACAAGCAGACTTATTCTACGGGCAATAGTTTTTATTGATCCAGTTTGTCCATATTTGGGATTGGTGATCACGTGCGTTCTGCTGTCTGTGGGTGTGAGACTTTCGAATACGAGGAGACGGACGACTTGACAAATCGTCCATTTAAACGTAAAGGGACATTTTGTAACGGTAATACGGCGAGAGAATCCGAAGTGTACGAGAAATAACTCGGAAGGAAAGTGACTTTAAAACATTTATTTTATACAAAGCACTCAACTTGTAGAGCCATTACAATCAAGTTTTTGTTCTGATTCCAACATTTAGACAAACTTTATTTATTACATCCCTCAAGTCGGACCCGGTCTAAGTCCGGGTCTCTGTCTGACCCGGTCTAAGTCCGGGTCTCTGTCTGACCCGGTCTAAGTCCGGGTCTCCGGTGATCAGAACTTGTCTAACTCCAGGCCCTCTGAGGTCCTCTCTCTCTGGCGCCCCTTCTGGCCTGGACCTGAAACAACAGGACACAGAACATCCACAGGTCACAAAACCAGGTCTAAACCAGGTCTAAACCAGGTCTAAACCAGGTCTAAACCAGGTCTAAACCAGGACTAAACCAGGACTAAACCAGGTCTAAACCAGGTCTAAACCAGGACTAAACCAGGACTAAACCAGGACTAAACCAGGACTAAACCAGGACCATCGACTGTCCTGAGTGTGACATCACCACAGCGTCCAGTTCCAAATGAAGCTCATTGAGGCCAGCAGTTAGAGCGGCTAATCTGGAGCCTGATTGGTCTGTTCTTAATGTTCAGATCTGGATTTAAGGACAAAATGTTGAAGTCCAAACCCCAGGGTCATGTAGAGCAGAGGGAGGGGCCACGCTTTTACACAAACTGAACTGGAGCCAGAGTCCCTGGAGCCCAAACACGCCCATGAACACTTCCTGTTTGGAACGCGACAGCTAAAGTGAGAGACGTGTTCACAGAGATGGACGCGATATGGACTAAACCAGGACTAAACCAGGACTAAACCAGGACTAAACCAGGACTAAACCAGGACTATCTCCACCAGTCTAAACCTGGTTTCACCTCTACAGTCCCAGCACAGCAACTGGCCCCTCCCACCAGCCTGAGCGGCTCTCAACAGACAAGAGACAGAGTGAGCCCCGCCCATTTACCTGAGGCCCCGCCCCTTTACCTTACGCCCGCCCCTTTACCTGAGCAGGTGAGGTTGACAGCGGCTCCTCCAGAGGAGCAGGTCGTTGAGCCTGAGCGGGGACAGTCCATCAGAGCAGACTCATTGCCCTCACAGTGGAACATCTGCCCCAGAGGAGAGAGCGCCCCCTGGAGGAGAGAAGGAGCCCCACAGCCCAGCTCCCTGCACAGCACCTCTGCCCCCCGCTGGCCCAAGTCCCCGTCACAGACCCCGGTCCAGGACCCGTTCCAGATCTGCACCGATCCTGAGCACAGACCGGACCCCGAGACCAGCCGCACCGAGTCTGTGGAAACACGTGACATCAGCGCTCTGAATCACACAGAGGTCACAGAGGTTAGAGGTCAGAGGTCTTGTAGGCGGGGCTGTGTGTTTCTGCTTTTATGGCGTTCAGTGAAAGATTTGAGAGTTTTGATGGGAGCTTTTCCTGAGCCCTGCTGCAGTCAGGAATTTAGGACAAAAAACCTCTATTTATAAACCCGACGTCACGGCTCTGATGGACTCAGTGGAAGCGTCCACACAGCGCCCCCTTCTGCACAGCGCCCCCTGCTGCACGATGCTCCTGTGGTGTTGGAGTTTGTTGAGTTTGCGTCACAGACACAGCGGCGTTGGATTCAAATTACCTGAGTGCGTTCACATGTACTCGAGTGTCTCGGTTCTGAGCAGGTTTTTGGAGTCTCCTGGTTTTGTAAGTGTCCCTGTAAACACAGTCTCCTGATGTCCGTCTCCTGGATGAGACAGTGTCCCTGTGATGAGAAACCAGGATCCTCTCAGTGGGATGTTCTGAGAGTATCTGATACTGTGGCCTGTAGACGCAGTATCCTGATTCTCACCACGGGGGCCGTACTGAGCATGTGCGAACTCCACTAACAGATACAGTCGGAGCAGTTACTTTCCCAAAACCACTCGAACTCCACCAGGACTTCTTAAGTCACAATATTTTATACTTATGAACAAAATAAAACAGTCGACTGTTTAATAAAGCCACATTTAACACCAGGATCAGTGTGTGTGTGTGTGTGTGTGTGTGTGTGTGTGTGCGTGTGTGTGTGTGTGTGTGTGTGTGTGTGTGTGTGTGTGTGTGTGTGTGTGTGTGTGTGTGTGTGTGTGTGTGTAATACACTCCTTTGCAGCAACTAGAAAAAAACATCTGAGAGACAGAAAAAAAATTCAGAACTTTACCTGAACACACCACCCCCAGACCCGCAGAAGAGAAGGATGAACCAGAGACACATTCTTTCACTGAAGACTTCTTCACACAGTCAGGTGAGACCCTCGACACGAGACTCCGTGGAAAATCATCTCTGCGTTCTCCATAAACAGCAGAGCCACAGTCCAGGTCTCTGCACACACCAGCTGTGTGCTCCTGGTCCCAGAGTCCAGAGGACTCCACCCGTCTCCACTGTAGTTTGTGTTTTACCTCCACAGTCCCAGCACAGCGACTGGCCCCTCCCACCAGCCTGAGCTCTGAACAGACAAGAGACAGAGTGAGCCCCGCCCCTTTACCTGAGCCCCGCCCCTTTACCTGAGGCCCCGCCCCTTTACCTGAGCAGGTGAGGTTGGTAGCGGCTCCTCCAGAGGAGCAGGTCGTTGAGCCTGAGCGGGGACAGTCCATCAGAGCAGACTCATGGCCCTCACAGTGGAACATCTGCCCCAGAGGAGAGAGCGCCCCCTGGAGGTGAGAAGGAGCCCCACAGCCCAGCTCCCTGCACAGCACCTCTGCCCCCCGCTGGCCCAAGTCCCCGTCACAGACCCCGGTCCAGGACCCGTTCCAGATCTGCACCGATCCTGAGCACAGACCGGACCCCGAGACCAGCCGCACCAAGTCTGTGGAAACATCAGCGCTCTGAATCACACAGAGGTCATCAGCAAACTTCACTATGTGATTGGTGCTGAAGGTCGGTGTGCAGTCGTGGGTCAGCAGAGTGAAGAGCATCGGACTGAGCACACAGCCCTGGGGGGCTCCTGTGCTCAGTCTAATGCAGCTCGAGGTGTTTCTGCCGACCCACACTGCCTGTGGCCTCTCACTGAGGAAGTCCAGCAGCCAATTCCACAGTGAGGTCTGAAGCCCCAAGTGGTCCAGTTTGGTGATGAGCTGCTGTGAGATTATGGTGCTGAACGCTGAACTAAATCTATGAACAGCATTCTCACATATGAGTCCTTATTGTCCATGTGCTCGAGTGTGTGTGTGTGTGTGTGTGTGTGTGTGTGAGTGATTTTTTGTTGGTAGAAATCTGTTCAAAAGCCGTAAGTTAGCAAAGATGTTCCATGTTTATCTTTGGCCGTATGTGTGCCGTAGTTACCATAGCGACCAGTGTAAATGTCCCGGCTCCTCTGGCACATGTGCACAGGGACATCGTGGTTTCTCGGAGCGCACACAGACACACACACACACACACACACACACACATACACACACACACACACACACATACACACACACACACACACATTCACACACATACACACACTGACGACACACGCGCACGCGCACACGCACGCACACACGCGCATGCACACACACACGTACATACACACACACACACACACACACACACACACACACACATAGAATATACAATATTCAACTGTTAAAGGAGAACTCTTTTGCAAAATTGACTTTTCACACCTTTAACCATGTCACACATGTTTCCTTGGCTGTATTTGGACAGATTCAACCTGAGAATTTACAAAACGACTTTTACCTGAACACTTCACCTCCAGACCCTCAGAAGAGGAGGATGAATCATAGACACATTCTCTCACTGAAGAATACTTCACACAGAAAGGTCTGATCTCCCACACAGGACTCTCTGGAAAATCATCTCTCTTTTCTCCATAAACAGCAGAGCCACAGTCCAGGTCTCTGCACACACCAGCTATGTCCTCCTGGTACCAGATTCTGAAGGGCTCCACCCGTCTCCACTCTCCTCTGTATTTCAGCTCCACAGTCCCAGCACAGCGACTGGCCCCTCCCACCAGCCTGAGCGGCTCTGAACAGACAAGAGACAGAAGCCGTTTTCCAATCCAGCGACTGCACGCTTGTGAGCGTCCTTGGAAGGGGATGTGCGTCATATCCGGCGCGACAACCGCCGTTCCATTCGTTTTTTGTCCCCTGCACAGTTAAGATGCGCTCTGAACAGCGCAGTCGTTTCCATGGAAATCGGGGCGTGGACCAAGCGTGTGAAAATGCACGCTTCGCACACTCAAAAGCCCCAGCATGCACAGCGCGGCAGGATATATGACTACAAAGACCGACTCACCAGCGACATCCACAAGTGAGAGTTGCGACGTCACTATAAAATATACGTACTGGTTCACCTCACCTACAACTATGCTACATGAAACTCTTCATAAACTACGCTAAACATGTGTGACGGTAGCCGTAACCAGTGTTGGGGAGTAACGGATTACATGTAACGGCGTTACGGTAAAAGGATACAAAATAAAAGTAACTGTAATCCGTTACAGTACAAGAAAAAAACGATGTAATCAGATTACAGGTACATTCATTGAGAATGGGGATTACTTAACAGGATTACAATTTGTGCGAGGTTGAGTCTTTTTATTTCATTAATTATTAATTGATTAATATTTCTGCGGTATGGTTTTGGCTTTTCGTCGGCATCCAATGATACGCTGTTACGTAATGACGACAGTCGAGTCGTAGTCTGCAGAGAGAGAGCGCGGTATGTAACCCAGTCCAGAGCTAGTAGTCGTTCGTGGAAAATGGAGAAAAATGCGTTGACTGGATGGAAATTCAAAAAACATTTTATATTCAAAGAAGACAAGGGCAGCAACATTATTGTGCAGTGCAGGTTGTGCCTGCCCAAAGTCCAACCGTTGTCATCGTCGAAAGATTCGACTTCAAATTTGAAGAAACACCTTACGGTAAGACTATTAATATTCAGCATGCCTCAGCACTTGCAGCTAATACATTCTCGGAGGAGAAAAATATGATGGGATGGGGAGGCTTTTCTTTTCAAAACGTTGGTATTGTCAGGCCCTTAATGTCCCTGTTGAGTCATGTCATAAGAGTTGTTTTTATTCGTTTGTCTCTTCTATTTGAATTGATAGAACTAGATGTAGAGAACATGTCTAGTCTGTTTCGAGCTCATTTAGCCATCGTCGACTGGCTAACAACTAGACTAGCAACTACTTCAACTCCGGTGCCGTGCCCTAAATCGATGTCTTGCCAGATTACGATGACACTTCAATGAGCGCTGTAATCTCGAAGTTTTGTTCAGTGTTTAAAGTTTGGATGATTGTAATACTCGTGGATAATACCCATTGATGTACTGCGTTATGGTTTGAGTGAGTATGTGTGTCAAATAGCCCTCAATCGTTATCTGAATGCTATGCACTTCAATGAGTGCTGTAATCTCAACGTTTTGTTCAATGTAAAGCGTTTGAGTGACTATAATAATCGTGGGTAATACCCATTGATGTGGAAACGCACCACGAACTCATTTCAAACCGAGCTGGCCGACGATGTGATCACTAAATTCGCCTGAACTAACCGCTTCCCTGCCTGGCACTAGGATTCACACCCCCGGGCAAAAACGAGATTACAACGTTCTCATTCATTGTATTGTGTACTCCTCCCGCCTGCAATACATTTAGCTGGTTGTTGGATGAGATTACAGCGTTCCCATTGAGTGTCATCATAATCTGGCACTGGCAGGACATCGATTTAGGGCACGACACCTGTCAGAAATGTTGTGCTAGTGTTACATAATTAGTGCTTCCATAATGCTCGGCATTCTACCGTAGGCCTATGGACATTCGTTAAAAATGCATTTCCACTCAGTGGTGTTATTGTGCATTTAGCCTTATCTGGGGGAATGGTTTTCATGAACATGAATTGAATGAGTGCTGCCTTAAACATTTCTTATATCTTTTTTTCTCTCTCTCTCTTCAGAGGAAGCATCCAGGTGTTCTGAAAGGCACATCTAGTCCATTGGATACTCAGGAAGATGACCTGGCTGGCAGTTCTACCCCAGCAGCTACTCAACCCCCCTTGAAGCAAGCAAGGATCACGCCAGCGTTCAATGTGTCACAGGAACGTGTAAACAAGCTGGTATTCGATTTTGTGGTAGATGATGTGCAGTGTTTTTCAGTGGTGGAGCAGCCATCATTCCGCAAGCTGGTTCAAGGTCTCAGTGGTGGAAAAAAACCAATGTGTCGAAAGACTTTAATGCAGCGGATTGATGAAGAGTTTGCCATAATGAAGCAGTCTATTGCGTCTAAACTCATTGATGTGGAGAATGTCTGCACCACAGCAGACATCTGGTCAGCCCAAAACCGTAGCTTCTTCGGAGTTACATGTCATTGGATAGATAAACACACTTTAGATGTTGAACATGGGTTTAATGCTCATTTAAACTTAAGTAATCCAAAAGTAATCCAAAAGTAATCAGTTACATTACTTTGTAAAAGTAATCCAAAAAGTTACAGTACAATTACATTTTAATCAAGGTAACTTGTAACTGTAACAGATTACATTTATAAAGTAACTTACCCAACACTGGCCGTAACGGCATAGATCACGGCACCTGTATTACCGTTCACATGCTTTTCCCCTTACACTTCTATATTTCCTTTGCTGTTGTAATGCTGGATATTCTACAATGTCGCCATGTCCAACGTTTACTCTAAGCTGCGCACTGCTCGCACATTCTCAGCATACAAGAAAACTTATGCAGCGCACTGTAAATCAGGGATGAAAGAGCTTTTAGCGGATCTCCGCTTTTTATTCAGCCGCGGGGTCATTTTTTATATCTGCAAAGTGTGAGCCGCGCGGGGGAAGGGGGGGGGGGGGGGGCATTTTGGATGTCGCGCACAGGGATCCAAGGAGCACTCAGGGAGTTAGTGTGTTTGCTCAGACACATTAAAAATTAGGGGGAACATTGGCCATGTCCCAATTCCAAGTATTACTAGTCGCAATAGAATAATATTTTTTTCTTTAGGGAACAAGGAGAAGACCACCCGGCTCATTGAGCTGAGGCGGGACTTGTTCCATTTTGCAGATGGTCATGCGAGAAATGTAGTGCACTAAGGACCAAGCGAGTATGCGCCGTCTCGACTGCAGACCGAGACCACACTCACAAGCGTGCAGTCGCTGGATTGGAAAACGGCTAGAGTGAGTCCCGCCCCTTTACCAGAGGCCCCGCCCCTTTACCTGAGCAGTGAGGCCTTTGACCTGAGTGCTCAGGGAGGTTGTGGGTTAAACTCCTGATGTCTGAGTGGAGTGTGCATGTGCTCCCTGTGTTTCTGTGGCAGAGTGGTTAACCTGGTGTGTGAGTGTCTTTACCTGAGCTGTCGTCTTCTGCCAGGACCCCTGCACACACAAGAGTCATGTCACAAAATGGCTGCTGTTGGTCACATGACACAGAGCTTCAAACAAAATGGCTGAATAATATGGTCAAAATGAACTGGCGTCTCGTCAGAGAGAAAACAAATATGTGGAACGCTACCCACATTATTTATTTAATCAATTAGGAGGAATTAATATTCTACTCAAATGTTATTATACAGTCAATAAAATTCCAATCAAATGATCTGTAGTGGCTAAATTACCCTTCGTGTTTTCGGTAAATTCTTCTTAACATTTTCATGCAATTAACCACTCGATTCAGATGGAAAGAACGAGTCTACTCGTGTTTAAAGTTGAACGACGGTAGAAAACAGTGTTCGCCCCGTCTTTTACTGAAATCTCACACAAGAACACGAACACAGTGTTTACATACTGTCAATGCGCGAGCTCAAAGCGTGATGGCTCAGCGTCAGCTCCTATTGGCTATACATCTCTGGAATATTCCAAGCAATAAACTAACGCAAATAAATGCAATTATACTAAATGCAAATTATAAACATAATAATGCAGTCATAATGCGATCATAAATTCTATAATATACAATCACTAAACATAAATCCAAATAATAACACAATAATGACTATATCTGATCCTAAATTAAATAATAGAAAATGACACCAACATTTCCGGGCCCTAATTGCTCATCATGGGGATGACAATTGCATATCTACATAAATAAACTAGAGCCATTTTCTATATTCAAATCCCCTTCACATAAACATAAACATATCAATCTAGTTGAGGCCTATAGATAAACAACTGTAGAAAATAATAAATCCTAAATAATAATAATAATAATAATAATAATAATGTATTTCATTGTCCATGAGATTCTTCCATTTCCAACAGAAGACACAACTTGTCTATGGATCTCTCCAGGGTGTTAGTCTTCATTTTAACGAGAACCCGACGAACAAACCCTTTGGCGTCAGGAATCGTTTTCTCCACCTTCCCCATCAACCAGGACCCTCGTGGCACCCTCTCATCCACGATGAGTACGATGTCTCCCTCTTTGACATTTCTCTTCTTCTCCAGCCACTTCTGCCTTTCTTGTAGGAGGGGCAAGTATTCTCTTGACCAGCGCTTCCAGAAGATGTCAGAGATATACTGCACTTGCCTCCATCTTCGTTTTGAGTACAGATCCTCCTTCTGGAACATGCCTGGAGGGAGTGCTGGTTTTCCCTTAAGAAGAAGGAGATGATTCGGCGTCAATGGCTCGAGGCGTCCGATGACTTGGTAAGTGGTCTGCTGTTGATCACTGCCTCTACTTCGCACATAACCGTGCACAGACATTCGTCGTCGAGTGACTGGAGCTTCAGAAGACTGGTCAGTATCTTCCGTACTGTTCTTATTTTCCGCTCCCAGATCACGCCGTGGTGCGACCCAGCAGGTGGATTGAAAATCCAGGTAACTCCTCTTTGTAGCAGAGCCTCAGAAATCTGAGACTGGTTCCATTCTTTCATTGCCTGGCGGATTTCATACTCTGCAGCTACCAGGTTCGTTCCATTATCAGATCTCATAACTTCCACTTGTCCTCGTCTGGCTATAAACCTTCTCACTGCATTTATACATGAGTCAGTGTCGAGCGAATGTGCAATTTCGATGTGGACAGCTCTGACTGTCAGGCAAGTAAACAAGACCCCATAATGTTTAACTCGCCCACGTCCACGCTTTGCTTCAAAGGGACCGAAATAGTCTACACCGACGTTGGTGAACGGTGGATGGTCAGGCAAAATACGATCTGGTGGTAGATTCGCCATCTTCTGTTCACTCACGGCAGCTTGACTCTTCCGGCATTTCACACACTTCGAAAGCACACATCTCACCGCTGCATTTCTTTTGCATATCCAGACCCTGTGCCTTAGCCGAGCAAGGGTGTGATTTCTCCCTCCATGTCCGATTTCTTCATGAGCATTCCTGATGATCAGAGTTGTGACATGATGATCCTTGGCCAGAATAGGTGGATGCTTTGTGTGTTCTGGCAAGGCTGCCTGGTGCAGTCTTCCACCAACACGCAGTACCCCATCTTGGAGAAAGGGATCCAGTTTCACAATAGAGCTGCTCCTCTTGCTGCAGTGCACAAAGTTCCTCGTAGAAGGATTGACTTTGACTGAACTGAATTATCGTAGTTTCTGCTTTTCTGACGTCCTTGACAGTCAAATGGGTTCCTTTCAGGGTAGATCTCCATTTCTGCATATGATTCTCAACTGTCTTGATTTTCACATCTTGACTTTCTGGAGATTGAACCTGAGACTCAAACTTCTTCCTTCTTTCACACAGACCTTTAAGCAGCTCCTTCAGCCTTAACATCCAGGCCACAGCCTTCCTCAGGCTGTGCCAGTTGGAATAGTGATGAGTCAGCTTGAAGAGAGGGTCTGTGCTTGAGTCGACGGCCTTTGTAACATTCATGCTGGTCATATGCTTCACTTCAGCATCATCTTCACTTATCTCTTTTGAGAACTCTGATAAGACCGGCCAGTGAGACTCATTCTTTGCAAGGAAGTCAGGACCTTCAATTAAACTCTGACACTTCATTAAGTGCTCTGCCTTCATTCCTCGTGATGCGTGGTCAGCTGGATTAGAAACAGTGCTGACGTATCTCCACTGCGCTGGCCTAGTGTTCTCTCTGATCGTTGACACTCTGTTTGCAACAAAGGTTTTAAATCGAGCGCTGTCATTGTTGATATATCGATGGACGGTGGTGCTATCTGTCCATAGCACAGACTCTTTCAGGTCCATCCAAAGCTCTTGCTTCATGAGCTTATCCACTTTTACTGCAATGGTAGCCGCCGTAAGCTCCAGGCGTGGCACAGTGACTGTTTTAAGCGGCGTCACTCTGGACTTTCCTAGAAGAAATTAGCAATGGACTCTAAATGAGGTAAGTGACTACGCCGTAGCCTTTCTCGCTAGCATCTGAGAAATGGTGCAGCTGTGCTGTCATTACTGGACCAAATCCCTCAGGTTTGATACACCTCCTGACAGAATGGCTGGCGAATTGTTTCAAATCAGACAGCCAGGCGAACCATCTGTTTGCTATGTCTTCTGGAATCTCATCATCCCAGTTAAGTTTCATTTGACAGAGATTGTGGACAATGGTCTTAGCGAGAAGAATGAATGGTGACAGGAACCCAAGGGGGTCGTAAATTGAGATTACGACTGAGAGGATACCCGTCTGGTGACTGGCATGTTCTTCACAAAGATACGAAACTTGAAGGAATCTGATTCTATGCACCACTCCACCCCAAGGGCCCTTTCCATGGGGAGTTCATCCCTGTCCAGATCTAGATTCTTGATCTCCTTCGCTTGTTCATGTTCAGGAAGTAATGACAAAACTTCACGGCTGTTGCTAGACCATTTAGTCAAACGGATTCCTCCACTCGCGCAGAGTGCAACGAGGTTCTTGGTCAAGGAAATAGCCTTCTTTTCGTCTGACGCAGAGACAAGGCAGTCATCGACATAGAAGTGCTCTAGGACCGTAGTTACAGCCTCAGGTGACGACCTGTCTTTACCATCTTCTGCAGTCCGTCTTAAAGCGTAGTTGGCACAGCTTGGGCTAGACTTGGCCCCGAACAAGTGGACTACCATCTTGTATTCACGCAGAGGCTGGTTCAGATCCCCCTGTGGCCACCAGAGGAATCGTAAAAGATCAGAGTCCTCATCAGGGACTCTTACCTGATGGTACATCGCTTCAATATCAGAGATGAGTGCGATGCGTTCATGACGAAACCTCGTTAGAACTCCAACCAGACTGTTGGTGAGGTCTGGACCCTGTAATAATTCCTCATTCAGTGACTTCCCTTGAAAAGAAGCAGTGCAATCAAAAACAACACGCAGCTTCCCCTTTTGCGGATGAGTCACCCCATGATGGGGAATATACCATACTCTGCCGTCACTGCGGTTGCGTTCATCTGCTGGGACTTCTACTACAACGTCTTGTAGTCATTGTGGAAGCTGGAGTTCTTAGCGAGTTTCCTTTTCAGGTTTGATGCTCGTTGCTCAGCAACACATTTGTTGTTTGGCATCACCACGTTTTTGTTTCAAAGAGGCAATCCGATACAATAGTGTCCATCGACTTTCCTGATTGTCTCAGTCACAGATTTCATGAACTGAATGTCTTCCCGTGACATTTCTGACTTCTCTTCGCAGGCTTGCTCTGGAAAGTCGTGGTTGTATTGCTGCAAGAAGAAGAAGAAGAAGAAGTGACTTTATTGATCTCACACTGGAGAAATTCTTCTCTGCATTTTAACCCATCCTATATATATATATATATATATTAGGAGCAGTGGGCAGGACACTTCTGCGCCCGGGGACCATCTCCATGATCTTCTTGCTTCGGTTTGGTCAGGACCTAAGCTGGAGGTACCTATGGTGCATGTTTTGGGTTGATGGGGGAAACCGGAGTGCCCGGAGAAAACCCACCCAGACACGGGGAGAACATGCAAACTCCACACAGAAAGGCCCAGGCGACCCGGGGATCGAACCCAGACCATGCATGCAAACTCCACACAGAAGACACACAGAAAGGCCTGGGCGACCCTGGGATCGAACCCGGAACCATCGAACCCGGAACCAACAGCATGCTGTCCACACTGCTGACTGACACTCTGTTGACAGAAGCACCTTGACTGTAGTAACTTGACTTGTGGCGATTGTCGCCTTTCTTGAGAGGGCCATTTACTACCCAACCTAGGGTGGTCTTTATTGCGTACGGCCCGTCGTCTTGGCTGTGGATTATCTGCCACGGCTCCATCGCAGAGTGCGCATTCATTCCGATAAGCATCTACACATCTGCGTTAATCTGTGGTAGCCGAACATCTTGCTGCAGATACGGCCATCTTTCCAAGGCTTTGTCTACAGGTACATTGTCCCTCGTCACAGGTATGTCTGTGGTGTGTAGACGTCTGGCTGGCTAAGTACTTGTTCTCTGTCAGACCGCACACTTCAAGATCTGAAAGTACGAAGCAGGACACAGGCTTCTCTTGGCCCATAGTACGGAGTAGCACCTGGGTCTTCTTAGCATATACACCAAGCCGTCTCATTAATTTTTCTGAACAAAACGTAGCGGAGCTCCCTGAGTCCATGAATGCATACGTTTCTACTGTCATATTGCTCCTCTTAGATTTGACGCAGACCGGCACAATAGAAAGGATGCAGTCATTGTCTCCGGTCCCAGTGACTGCTGGGAGTTAACTCCCAGCAGTCACCTAAAACACTTGCTCGGATGGAGTTGAGTGTTCACTGGTGGAACCTTGACTTTGCTCAGGCTTGGCATTTGCTTGGTCACCATTCTCATCTCTTTTAGTGTGAAGCAGACTTGGGTGTTTCTTGCTGCAAATTTCACATGTAGCTTTCCTTTTGCAGTCTTTTCCCATATGCCCTTGAGTCAGACACCCGAAACAAAGTCCTTTTCCTTTAAGGAACTCAATTCGCTCTTTATTTGGCAGACCTCTTATTTTATTACATGCACTCAGAGTGTGTCCTTTTGTTGCAGTACAGACATGGCTCTTGAAATGCGTTGCTTGTCTGCTTGTTCTTTCTAGGTTCTGAGACATCCTCACCTGGCGTAACGCTTGTAGCTAGGCCAGTGGTTCTGTGGTTCTTTTCAGCCGACCTGTTGCAGGTTTAGTGCTTGACTTGCTCTTTTCCTTTGTCTCAAAGGAATCTTTGACATCACTGAACAGTGGGTCTGAAGCTACTGTATATTAGCTTGTCGGTTGATGTACGTCACCAGATCAGAGAACTTTGCTGTTCTTTTTTCTTTTTCCTGCATGTCAAAAGCTATGACTCTCCATCGCTCACGAAGCCGGAAGGGCAACTTGTGGACAATAATCCGAAGGTTGCTCGGACTGTTCATCTCCTCAAGGTACTCCATGTCCTTCATGACATTGTTGCACCCAGTGAGAAATATAGAGAAGCTGTGAAGCGACTTAGCATCTTCTGCTTTGATCGCCGGCCATCTGACAGCCTTGTCCACATAGGCTGCAGCTATTTTCTGCTCATTGCCATAATGATAGGTCAAGAGCCTTATTGCTTCATTGTAGCCTTGTTGTGCGCTCATGTGCTGGCAACTTCTCACCAATTCCCTTGGTTCACCACGGGTAAATTGCTCTAAATAGTACAGGCGATCTGCATCGTTGTCTGTACGACTGTGAATAATGTGCTCAAAAGCCCTCAGAAATGGCAGGAACTCAGGGGCTTTTCGTTGAGGTAGGTTGGCTAGTCTTTGTTGCGTAACTAACATTTCTGTGATATCCTTTTGTTTCAATATCCCTTCGCCGAGTTCAACTGGCCTTCCACTGGAACCTGTGTGCGCATTATTGCTGTTTTCATTCTTTACTTGCACATAAGACATGTGTCTAGTTGGAACATGAGATGCACTGTTGTCTGGGATAACTCGAAGACAGCTGGTCAATTTTGGTTTGACATCTGGAGCATGATGTTCGATGTTTGCTGCTGTACGCATATTTTTGTCGAGGTAAGAATTCATACCATCGTCCATGTCATCATATTCTTCTAAAACTTTTAATTTTGCTGTGGACTCAGCAATAGCAGTTTCAACATCTAGCTCCTCCATTTGAGTCTTCAAATGAATCCTTTGAATCTCCATTTGAGCCTCTTCCAACTGCAGAGCCTCTTTTTTCTTGAGTGAGGCTGAACGTGCAAGTAGGGCTGTACGGTGAGCTTCCTCTTTTCTGCGTAGCGACGACACATGAGATGACACACTGGATGCCTTTGAGTGTCTACTGCATACACTTCGTGCTGGAACTGAACCATATTTTTGTTGTACAATAGATGCACTATAATCTGAATTCACCTCTTCGGCAGCAGACTCACTTTGCTGTGTCATTGCGCCATCTTGTGGAGTCTCATGTTTAGTAGCAGCCTTGGCTTGCTGTCTTACATTTATTATCCACTGTCCCATTGTGGTCAAAAAGCTCTCATACTTAGTAAGATTTGGCTCACTCCAATACTGCTGGTCAGCTTTCCTTTCTTCATCTTCCAACAGTTCACTAATTATGTTGTTTGCTTCAATAAACTCATTTAAGAATTTTGAGTAATCACAAAGATGTTCCTTTTCCACTATGAGTGCATTGTCATCATTTTTCATTAAATTTTCTATTTCCGCTGCTTTGGAGACAAGCACCGCCGGCGCCACGAGGGGGCGTTTGGTGGCGACGCCCCCTCGCGTAATCAGTCCCGCCCCCTCAGATGTGAGAGTTGCGCTGTGTTGCGCATTGCCCAATTGCGCTGTGTTTGCGCTTGTGGTGGAGGGCTATGTGGCGTTAATGTCTCTTGGCGTTGCTCAGATCAGTTGTTGGTTTGGTTTTGTGGTATGCAGGAGATCACTTGACCGAGGGTCTACGTTCAAATAATAATAATAAACAAAACTCTCACTTTTTATCACGATCACTATCACTTTTTACTCTTACTCAGTCTCTTACAAAGGTGTAGTCTAAATACACGAGATCTCGAGGACGCGCCTGACCCATTACGCACGCGAGGAGTGGGATATGTGTGTGTGTGTGTGTGTGTAAACACCACCTACAAGACCACAAACACCACCTACAAGAGCACAAACACCACCTACAAGACCATAAACACCACCTACAAGAGCACAAACACCACCTACAAGACCATAAACACCACCTACAAGACCATAAACACCACCTACAAGAGCACAAACACCACCTACAAGACCATAAACACCACCTACAAGAGCACAAACACCACCTACAAGACCATAAACACCACCTACAAGACCATAAACACCACCTACAAGAGCACAAACACCACCTACAAGAGCACAAACACCACCTACAAGAGCACAAACACCACCTACAAGAGCACAAACACCACCTACAAGACCATAAACACCACCTACAAGACCAAAAACACCACCTACAAGACCACAAACACCACCTGCAAGACCATAAACACCACCTACAAGACCACAAACACCACCTACAAGACCACAAACACCACCTACAAGACCACAAACACCACCTACAAGAGCACAAACACCACCTACAAGAGCACAAACACCACCTACAAGAGCACAAACACCACCTACAAGACCACAAACACCCCCGACAAGACCATCAACACCACCTACAAGACCATCAACACCACCTACAAGACCATCAACACCACCTACAAGACCACAAACACCACCTACAAGACCACAAACACCACCTACAAGACCATCAACACCACCTACAAGACCATAAACACCACCTACAAGACCACAAACACCACCTACAAGACCACAAACACCACCGACAAGACCATCAACACCACCTACAAGAGCACAAACACCACCTACAAGAGCACAAACACCACCTACAAGACCACAAACACCACCTACAAGAGCACAAACACCACCTACAAGAGCACATACACCACCTACAATAGCACAAACACCACCTACAAGAGCACAAACACCACCTACAAGAGCACATACACCACCTACAAGACCATCAACACCACCTACAAGACCATCAACACCACCTACAAGACCATCAACACCACCTACAAGACCACAAACACCACCTACAAGACCAGAAACACCACCTACAAGACCACAAACACCACCTACAAGACCACAAACACCACCTACAAGACCATCAACACCACCTACAAGACCATCAACACCACCTACAAGAGCACAAACACCACCTACAAGAGCACAAACACCACCTACAAGTCCACAAACACCACCTACAAGACCACAAACACCACCTACAAGACCATATACACCACCTACAATACCACAAACACCACCTACAAGACCACAAACACCACCTACAAGACCATCAACACCACCTACAAGACCACAAACACCACCTACAAGACCATCAACACCACCTACAAGACCACAAACACCACCTACAAAGGGTAAATAAAAAAATTTAAATAAAATCTAAAACAGGTTTAGAGTCACACACACAGAGATAAATAAAATTCACTTGCCCAAACTGCAGATGCAGCAGACCAGGACCAGGACTGTGAAGGCCATAACCAGGACTGAACCAGGACTAAACCAGGACTAAACCAGGACTAAACCAGGACTGAACCAGGACTGAACCAGGACTAAACCAGGACTGAACCAGGACTAAACCAAGACTGAATCAGGACTGAACTAGGACTGAATCAGGACTGAACCAGGACTAAACCAGGACTGAACCAGGACTGAACCAAGACTGAACCAAGACTGAACTAGGACTGAATCAGGACTGAACCAGGACTAAACCAGGACTAAACCAGGACTGAACCAGGACTAAACCAGGACTAAACCAGGTCTAAACCAGGACTGAACCAGGACTAAACCAGGACTGAACCAGGACTAAACCAGGACTAAACCAGGACTAAACCAGGACTGAACCAGGACTAAACCAGGACTGAACCAGGACTGAACTAGGACTGAATCAGGACTGAACCAGGACTAAACCAGGACTAAACCAGGACTGAACCAGGACTAAACCAGGACTAAACCAGGTCTAAACCAGGACTGAACCAGGACTAAACCAGGACTGAACCAGGTCTAAACCAGGACTGAACCAGGACTAAACCAGGACTAAACCAGGACTGAACCAGGACTGAACTTGGTTCAGTCCGTGTTTAGTCCTGGCTTAGTCCGGGGGAGGGCTCAGTGACGCTGTGTCAATATTTGAGACCAAGGATCAGGAGCTCACACGGTGAGATTCAGTTTTTTTTATTTTTATTTGTAAGAATTAATTCATAAAAATGATAAAAATTGTTTAAAAAAAAAAGTAAAAATTTGATCATCTGTGATTTTAGTTTGATCCGAAAATAAGATTGAGCCAAACTCTGTGTCTCCTGCTCTGCTCCCAACTCATCCACTGCAACGGTACTGAACCAGGACTAAACCAGGACTGAACCAGGACTGAACCAGGACTAAACCAGGACTGAACCAGGACTAAACCAGGACTGAACCAGGACTGAACCAGGACTGAACCAGGACTAAACCAGGACTGAACCAGGACTAAACCAGGACTGAACCAGGACTGAACCAGGACTGAACCAGGACTGAACCAGGACTAAACCAGGACTGAACCAGGACTGAACCAGGACTGAACCAGGACTAAACCAGGACTGAACCAGGACTAAACCAGCGGCGGTGGTGAGGCCGAGATTTTAACGATTTTACTACCGACCCATGTCCCCGACCCCAAGGTGACTGTGTTGGTTCTGCTGGATCTGAGCGCTGCCTTCGACACAGTAGACCACATGATTCTTTTAACTCGCCTAAAACACCTCGGCTTCTCTGGTGCTGTTCACAAATGGTTCACGTCCTATCTCACAGACAGAACATTTATGGTGAGTGTGGACACATGCTCCTCCAAGATCCATAAAATGACATGTGGTGTCCCCCAGGGTTCCATTTTAGGACCTGTGCTTTTCAACTTGTACATGCTTCCCCTTGGCAGCGTCATCAGGAGACATGGAATCCACTTCCACAGCTATGCAGATGATACGCAGCTTTACATTTCCGTGTCTCCTGATGACACCAGACCAATGGATGCTCTTTTTAACTGTATTCTAGATATCAAATCCTGGATGGCAAGAAACTTTCTCCAGCTTAACCAGGACAAAAATGAGGTTCTAGTCATCGGTCCTGAGGCCCAGAGAGAGAAACTTTTATCAAAACTACAAGCGCAGTCTTTTTACCCATCTCCTCAAGTGAAAAACCTGGGCGTCATTTTTGACTCTGAGCTGACTTTTATCCCACACATCAAGAACATCACAAAAATAGGTTTCTATCACCTAAAAAACATAGCCAGAGTTCGCCCTATTCTCTCTCAGGCCAATACGGAGACACTGATGCTTTTGTCACCAGCCGTATAGACTACTGTAATGCCCTGCTCTCTGGTCTTCCCAAAAAGAGGATTTCAGGTTTGCAATTATTACAAAATTCAGCAGCACGTGTCCTGACTAGGTCCAGAGGGCGGGACCACATTACACCGGCCTTAAAATCTCTGCATTGGCTCCCTGTGAGTTTCAGGATAGATTTTAAAGTTCTTTTACTGGTTTTTAAATGTCTTAATGGTCTTGGGCCTTCTTATCTTTCAGAACTGCTTTCCCCTTATGAACCTTCACGGGCCCTGTGCTCCTCCGGCAGCTCCTGGTCATTCCCAAAGTCAGGACACACACTCACGGAGAGGCGTCTTTTCAGGACTACGGCCCTCGTCTATGGACCTGCTGGAGGAGCTCAGGGCCAAAGAGAACGTTCATGTTTTTAAGAGTGGCTCAAGACTCACCTGTTTAGCCTGGCCTTTGACTGAAATTTTATACTTTTACCTGTTTTTACTGTTCATATTTTATTTAACTTATTTATTTTGGGCGTTTTGTTGGTTTGGACTGATGTTCATCTGTTTTTTTGGGATTTCCAGTGTTTCCTCTGTAGGAGTCCTCTGCACTGGGAGCAGTGGTCGGCTGAGGCTGCCGGGGTCTGTCCCGTGGGCTCCTGGTGGGGGGTGGTGTTTGGGCCTCATCTCTCCCCTGGCCCCTGTGGTGGTTCCTGTGGTGGTTCCTGTGGTGGTTCTTCTGGTGGTTCCTGTGGTGGTCCCTGTGGTGGTTCTTCTGGTGGTTCTTCTGGTGGTTCCTGTAGTGGTTCCTGTGGTGGTTCTTGTGGTGGTTCTTCTGGTGGTTCCTGTAGTGGTTCCTGTGGTGGTTCCTGTGGTGGTTCTTGTGGTGGTTCCTGTGGCGGTTCCTCTGTTGGTTCCTGTGGCGGTTCTTGTAACGGTTCCTGTGGTGGTTCTTGTGGTGGTTCCTGTGGCGGTTCCTGTGGTGGTTCTTCTGGTGGTTCCTGTGATGGTTCTTGTAACGGTTCCTGTGATGGTTCTTGTGGTGGTTCCTGTGGTGGTTCTTCTGGTGGTTCTTCTGGTGGTTCCTGTGGTGGTTCTTCTGGTGGTTCTTCTGGTGGTTCTTCTGGTGGTTCCTGTGGTGGTTCCTGTGGTTCTTGTGGTGGTTCCTGTGATGGTTCTTGTGGTGGTTCCTGTGATGGTTCTTGTAACGGTTCCTGTGGCGGTTCCTGTGGCGGTTCCAGTGGTGGTTCCTGTGGTGGTTCCTGAGGCGGTTCCTGTGGCGGTTCCTGTGGCGGTTCCTGTGGCGGTTCCTGTGGCGGTTCCTGTGGCGGTTCCTGTGGCGGTTCTTGTAACGGTTCTTGTGATGGTTCCTGTGGTGGTTCTTGTGATGGTTCCTGTGGTGGTTCTTGTGATGGTTCCTGTGGTGGTTCCTGTGGTGGTTCCTGAGGCGGTTCCTATGGTGGTTCCTGTGGCGGTTCCTGTGGTGGTTCCTGTGGCGGTTCCTGTGGCGGTTCTTGTAACGGTTCCTGTGATGGTTCCTGTGGTGGTTCTTGTGGTGGTTCCTGTGATGGTTCCTGTGGTGGTTCTTGTGGTGGTTCCTGTGGCGGTTCCTGTGGCGGTTCCTGTGGCGGTTCTTGTAACGGTTCCTGTGATGGTTCCTGTGGTGGTTCTTGTGGCGGTTCCTGTGGTGGTTCCTGTGGCGGTTCCTGTGGCGGTTCTTGTGGTGGTTCCTGTGATGGTTCCTGTGGTGGTTCTTGTGGTGGTTCCTGTGGCGGTTCCTGTGGCGGTTCCTGTGGCGGTTCTTGTAACGGTTCCTGTGATGGTTCCTGTGGTGGTTCTTGTGGTGGTTCCTGTGATGGTTCCTGTGGTGGTTCTTGTGGTGGTTCCTGTGGTGGTTCCTGTGGCGGTTCTTGTGGTGGTGGACGGCTCTCTGCTGTTGGTGTAGACGGCTCCTCTGATGGTTCGCCTGTATTCAGTCTCACTTTGTGTGTGTGTTTTACTTACTTTTTTGTATGAAAAGTGCTTTATAAATAAAGATTGATTGATTGATTGATGTTAAACCCTCTGGATGTCACATAAGTTCATACGTGAGTCCAGGCAGAGGAGAGAATACTTGGTGTACCTCAGGCTCAGTCTGTTTAAACAGGTGGACTAAGTGAGTGTGAGTTCAGCTCAAAAAAGTACAAAGTTCAAAGTCAGCTTTATTGTCAATTCTGCCATATGTGTTCAACATACAGTGAATCGAAATTTTGTTTCTCTCTGGCCAGGTAGTGCAAAAAGACAGTGTACAAAATACAACATGAAGACAAAACACAACAAAAACTATCTAAGACAGAGATCTAAGTTAAAACTAAAGTCTACGGTCTAAAATCTTAAAACAGTGCAACATAATAAATAAACTATACTATATACAGATTTCCAAAGTGTGCAGTGTGCATCAAAATGTGCAATGGAAGATACAGCAGTGAATTGGTCATGTGCAGTAGAATGTGCATAGGAGTTAAGATAAAATAAAAATAAATTTGCAACAGTAGTAATTCTAGTGCAGTAACAGGAGTAAACAACAGTACTAAAATTCCAGTAGTAAATGTGCAATAACAGTAGTAAACAACAGTGCAACGGGGGTAAAATTCAATAACAGGAGTAAACAACAGTACTAAAAATTCCAGTAGTAAATGTAAGTGTGCAATAACAGTAGTAAACAACAGTGCAACAGGAGTAAAATCCAGTAGTAAATGTAAATGTGCAACAGTGCAACAGTCGTCCTTAGCAGCAGTTTTTTTTTTTTTTTTTTTTTTTTTAAGTGTCTAGAGTGATAGGTCTTTTTATGGAATACAGGTTATGCCAATATGGGGGGTGGGGGGTGGGAGATGGGTAAGGTGGGAGTTCGGGTGTGAGTTCAGCCTCCTGACAGCCTGGTGGATGAAGCTGTTTGAAAGCCTGGTGGAGTGGGCCCGGAGACTCCGGTACCTTCTCCCCGAGGGCAGGAGGCTGAACAGGCTATGTGCGGGGTGGCTCGGGTCACCCACAATGCTGGACGCTCTGCGGGTGAGCCGGGTGTTAAAAATGTCTAGGAGGGAGGGAGAGACACCAGCGATCCTCCCAGCTGCATTCACTATGCGCTGCAGGGCTTTCCTGTTCTGTTCAGCTCCCGTACCACACAGTGATGCAGCTGGTCAGGACGCTCTCAATGGTGCCTCGGTAGAAGGTGGTCATAATGGGTGGAGGGGCTCCAGCTCTCCTCAGTTTGCGGAGGAAATAGAGGCGCTTCTGAGCCCTCTTTGCCAGTGATACAGTATTCACTGTCCAGGAGAGGTCCTCACTGATGTGCACCCCCAGGAATTTGGTGCTGCTCACCCTCTCTACAGCAGCACCATTGATGGACAGTGGGGGGTGCTGGGTGGGGCCTCTCCGGAAGTCAATAACAATCTCCTTGGTCTTTTCAACATTAAGAAGGAGATTGTTATTGCTGCACCACTGGGTCAGAAGGCTCACCTCACTCCTGTAGTTTGTCTCATCGTTATTAGAGATGAGACCCACCACAGTCGTATCGTCCGCAAACTTCACTATGTGATTGGTGCTGAACGCTGGTGAGCAGTCGTGGGTCAGCAGAGTGAAGAGCATCGGACTGAGCACACAGCCCTGGGGGCTCCTGTGCTCAGTCTAATGCAAGCTTGAGGTGTTTCTGCCGACCCGCACTGCCTGTGGCCTCTCACTGAGGAAGTCCAGCAGCCAATTACACAGTGAGGTCTGAAGCCCCAGGTGGTCTAGTTTGATAATGAGCTGCTGTGGGATTATAGTGTTGAATGCTGAACTGAAATCTATGAACAGCATTCTCACATATGAGTCTTTATTGTCTAGGTGGGTGAGAGCCGGGTGAAGTGCAGAACAAATTGCATCCTCGGTAGAGCGGTTGGCCCGGTATGCAAACTGGTATGGGTCTAGGGTGGGGGGAGGATGGATTTGATGTGTGCCATGACTAGCCGTTCAAAGCACTTCATGATGATGGGGGTCAGTGCAACAGGGCGATAGTCATTAAAAGTGGCCGGAGTGGGCTTCTTTGGCACGGGAACGATGGTAGTGGTTTTGAAGCAGGAGGGAACGACAGCCTGGCTCAGAGAAGCATTAAAGATGTCTGTGAAGACATCCTTGAGCTCCTCTGCACAGTCTTTCAACACACGACCAGGAATGTTGTCCGGGCCTGCAGCCTTGCGGGTGTTGATCCTGGAGAGTGTCCTCTTCACGCTGGCTGCAGACACACACAGGGGCTGGTCGTGGGGAGGTGGTGGAGTTTTTGGGGCCGGGTGTCATTTCCTGCCTCAAACCGTGCAAAGAAGCTGTTGAGGTCATTGAGCAGGGTGATATTATTGTCACAGGTCTGTGGCAAGGGTTTGTAATCCGTGATGTTCTGGATGCCCTGCCACAGACTCCGTGTGTCCCTGCTATCTCTAAAGTGTCCGGTTATTTTCTGTGTGTATTTGTGTTTGGCTTTCCTGATTCCACGGGACAGGTTGGCTCTTGCTGCCCTCAGATGGGGGACATCCCCAGCTCTGAAGGCAGCGTTCTACTGGCTCTCAACAGCCTGTGAACCTCCCCTGTCAGCCATGGCTTCTGGTTAGCCCTGGTGGTGATGGTTTTTGTGTGTGTGACATCACCAATGCATTTGGTGATGTAGGAGGTCACAGTGTCTGCGTACTCCTCAATGTCAGTGTGATTGTTGTATGTGGCGGCCTGTTTGAACACTGCCCAGTCTGTTGTACCGAGGCAGTGCTGTAATGCAGACGAGGCCCCCTCTGGCCACACCTGGATCTGCTTCAGAGCCGGCCTAGAGACCCTTACACGGGGTCTGTATGCCGGTCTGAGCACAACAGAGATGTGGTCAGAGAGGCCTATGTGGGGGAGGGGGTAAGCCTTGTATGCTCCCTTGTGTGTAGTGTAAACCATGTCCAAAATGTTGTTTCCCCTGGTTGGGAAATCAACATGCTGATGCATTTGTGGCATGACAGTTTTGAGGTCTGCATGATTGAAATCCCCGGCAAGGATAAAAAATCCGTCCGGGTGAGCAGTCTGTTGCTCGCTAATAGAGTTATACAACTCATACAGTGCCTCCCTCCTATCAGCGCTGTTCGGTGATGGGGGGACGTAAACAACCACTAGCAATATTGCCGTGATTTCACGCGGGAGATAAAAAAGGCCGGCACTTCAGAATCATAAACTCCACTAGGGGTGAACAGTGTCTACATACCACCACAGCGTCCCGACAATAAGTGTCCCGAAGAAAAATTATTAAACCCCCTCCGCGGGATTTAACTCCGGGGACACCGCTAGCTCGGTCCGAGCGGTAGCATGTTATCTCGTCCAGGCGCACCGCTGAGTCCGGGATGTTGTCATGGAGCCATGTTTCCGTAAAAACAAAAACACAGCACTCCCTCACGTCGCGCTGGGCAGCCCTCAGTCTGATGTAGTCCATTTTATTGTCCAGAGACTGCACGTTGGCGAGGAGAATGGATGGAATGGCCGGCCGGTGCGGGCTAGCCGTTAGCCTAGCTCTGATACCGCCGCGCCGGCCTCGCTTCTGCCTCCTCTCACACCGCTTGCGGCGTCTCCTCTCCGGGCGGGGGGCGGCAGGCGAGTCCGGTGTAGCAGCGTTAGCAGCATTAGCAGCAGGCCGGCGGAGTAGTCCGAAGCGCGCCAGCTTCTCCTCTAGTACAGTGTCCAGGGAGTTGTGCTGGCCAGTTCTGCCTATGTCCAGCAAGAACTGCCTACTGTACTTGTTAGAAAACACTGAAGACGAACAAGATAGACTAGACAAAGACGGTGAAAACACTACGCTATCGGCCGGACGAGGGGCCGCTGCGTCTTCACGCGCCGCCATCTTGGATTGCAGCTCAATCCAATGCTCAGTCAAATGAAGCTCACTGAGGTTAGCAGTTACAGGAGAGACTCTGGAGTCAGGGTCGATATGAGGAACAGGATTTTGTTAATAGACAAAATGTTGAAATAAAAAGCTCAGGATCCTGTCGCGGCTTCAGAAGAACATCTCAGCCCAAAACGCCGAGGCCACAGCAGCAGGAACAGAGAGAGGAGCCACAGGATTCCAATGGAAGTCAACGGGAGCCGGAGTCAGAAGAGCCGGAAGAGCCGCCGTGATCACTTCCTGTGTGTTAGCTATGTCCATTTCTATAAACTATGGTCAGGCTGCAGGATCAGTTTAAACACGTCGTATGAGCAGATTTGAACACATTTAACAGTAAACAAATGTGTATTAATGCTAAGTTTGATCAAACAAAGTGTTCATGGTCCTGTTCTGGAGTTTGATTTTCAACTAAAAGGTGAGAGTGAAAAACTGTTGGCTAAAGCTAATGCTAAAGCTAAAGCTAATGCTAATGCTAGCTTGTGACTGTAATGTTCTTTAGAGGGACTCGTTTAACAGCTCAGATCAGATCAGTCAGGTCTTCATGTCACATTGTGTTAAAGCAAAACTCAGTTAGCTTCCCCAGAGAAAGACAAAAGGAGAAATTCAGTTTGTCGACTGGACAAAAGTTTATTTGGTCGAATCCGTTTCTCAGCTCATCCAAGCTGCTTCTTCAGTTCTGGTCAGACGCTGGTGGACACTGCCTGTATCTGCCTGAAGGGGGTGCTCACTACAATGAAATGACTCTGAGACGACCACGCCTACTTGTTTACAGTTTGTGTTAGTTAGGTGGGCCTGTTAGATCTGCAGTGGGAGTGGAGTGTGGAGACTTAATGTCTCCATACTCTCAGAACGAGAACAAAATAGTTCAAAGAAGCATGTCTTATTCTACAGTTTACAATATTTCACCTACATGATATTCAGTGTACAGTTAAGTACATTATAGTGGCTCTTTACACATTTGACATTAGGTAAATTAGAAAAACACACATACACATTACAAATACACACACATTTATAATATATTATCAATAATAACTTTTTAATAGCAGTTCATTCATAGGAGCTTTCTTGGTGGTACATTTTGAAATGTTGAATTAATAAATTTGAGGTGCATATACTTAATCATATTTCTATATCATACAACATATGACATATCTGTTCTGACCGTGAGAGGGAGCGGACGTGTTTCTCTTTCCTCATTATCTATTGCTCTGCTGTCTGCATGCCTCTCTTGTTTTTCATAATTTTCTCGCTTTTTGTAGCAGATTTTCCAAATTCCTAAAATATGGATGTGATCAGCTGGACCCTCAACACGATTGATACTCTTTTTTCACAGAGGAGTGCTGCTCCGGGAGAAGCGGCGTGTCCAGATGGTACTTTTGCTGCTGGATATGTGAGGGACTCGTATCGTGTGTGGCAAGTCGTATGTTTGGCACCAATGTACCTGGAGGATGTGGAGGATATTTACGTATTTGGATTTCTGATGGCTGGACATCTGTTAATTGGCCTGGGATTGTCCATGATCTATCGCAAAATTTGTAAGCTGGCAGCAAGTAAAGAGTCCCCAAAGCTGTCGGCAGCAATTTCGAGCCATTGTGAGGCCGTGGGAGATCTCGTGAAAGAATGATATGAGAAAGTGGCACAGGTTGAGGACCTTTTGGAAGGGTTTCAACCGAAGGAAACATCTCGACATTTGGATATCATCACGGGGATGGTGACAGAACTGTGTAAAGCCAATGCAGCGCAGTCTGTTCGCCAAGAGGAACTAATGAGATCTCTCATGAATCTTCATGGGGATATGAAGATGGGGGTCTGGCAAAACCCAAGCTCAATCTAAATTCTTCACCTGGGTCTCTAAAATGTATTTCATCATGCTAAATTAATCCCTTCGCAAATTATGTCTCCCTGTGAAAATCTGTCTCCAACAGTTATCTGTGTTTTGACTTCGTCTCCCTGCAAGAACACTCCAAGGCCACAGAATGTGGTTTTGTTATGTGGACTCTACATAAACAGTGGCACACATTATTTGGACTATTCACACTGACACTGACATGATTAAGTCCCTGTCTTTTTAGTAAAGGTCTGATCTCTGCTCTCGGTTTCAATCAATTTCATTGATTTCCAATCTGATCCCCCCCCCACACCCTTCCTTCTGTTGCCAAAGAAAAAGATCACCGTATGTTATATCTCCAATTGTTTTTCTGTCATTACATGTTGTTAAATTGTCATTGATTGTATTGCATCTTTTCTACTCTGCATCTCCCAGTCGGCGGCGCGCGCATGCGCAGCGGCCCCTCCCCTACCCACTCTATCACTGTCCTGCCTGGTTAGTGGGGAAACGAAATTTCAAATTCAGTCTATGTACATGTTTCGACAATAAAGCAAACTATAACTATGACTATATAAACATTTATTTGTGTATTATTTGAATGAACACTGGAGATGAATGTGTTCTGTCTCTTTGGAGTGTGTGTCAGGAAGGGAGATTGCGAGGTTGGGGGGTCTGTGGAATTTATGACAGGAAGGATCTGGTTGTGGTGAGCGCGCTGTGGAGGAGGGGAAGACTGGAGCACTGCGTGGATAATGAGCAGGAGAATGTGGGCCGGAGCAGAACATATTATTTTCATATTGTATTTTATCTGTGTGTGAGGGAAGAGCAAGCGGTCAGTTTGCAGCTCCTGGATTAAGACTTGCTACTGTAAACTCCAGGGAAGGGGTAGTCACTTTTTTGTACGCACTGGGTAAGGCGTATGTAGGCGTCCGCACCAGGGCACACATTTGGATCCAGAGCTCTGTATTAGAAATTTTGTTAGGGAAATAAACTTTTGGTAAATTTGAAGCTTTTTGAATCTTGGTCATCTCTTGAGAAGAACACACAATATACAACAATCTCTAAAAAGTTACCTTTGTAAATGCAAAAAAAAGATTAATATTTGCACATTTTTTATACTTATCTCCGAGTTGATTCCATAAATGTCCTCCACTTCTAGCCGTACTCATTTGTGGAATTGTTGTTTTACTTTTTTTAAATTGAGCTCGTCTCATAGTCCAAAACCCTCTTGTGTCTCTTTGAATTTATTTCGAGAGACAAGCGGTTATGGACTATGTGAAAATGTCGTGTAAATGAAATCTGTCTGTCACTTTTAACATTTCAGCCAAACACACTTTTTATTCCAAGTTGTTGTTGAATAGATGCGACTCTTACTAAAGCCAGTGTGTGTGTGGCTGCTGTCTGTCTCTGAGGGCCCTGCTCATTTGGCTCTGAAGCACTTTCACCTTGTTTTTTAAAGTGCTCTATGAAGAAAGTTGGACTGGATTATACGACTACTTTCTACTGCATACTTTTACCACAATTATACTGCATTTCAAAAGGTGAAATAATAAAAACTACTAGTAAAATGTGAAGGTCCTGTTGTGTTCACGTGGCTGTTGAGTTCCTGGTTCCTCCTGGAGTTGTTTCGTTTCATTCACGTTTCAGTAATCCTGAACATTTAGACTGACAGAGCTCACAACACTCACACCTGGACTGTTGCGCCATCTGCTGGTAGTCAAATGAACTGAAGTGACGTTTTCTTTTTCTCAGTGGGACTAAACCCCTAAACTCAAACAGAGCTGCGAAACTGGGCAGTACCTGGTGGAGGCGCTCTCCTCAGATCCACTACAGACACAGAGGAACCTTCCCTCCACACTCTAAACCCTGGAAACAGAGGCTCAGTGAAGGAGGAGCTGGAGGTGAGGAGGTGGAACAGTTTTCCATCAGAGAGGACCTCATAGAAGGACAGAGATCCAGCCTCAGAGTCCAGGAACACAGACACTCGACCTGAGAGAGGGGAGGAGGAGGAGGAGGAGGAGGAGGAGGAGGAGTAGAGGTCTGTGTATCTGTTGTTGTGATAGAAATAGTAAAGTCCACTATAGATCCTCAGACCCCAGGACTGATCATTGCGTCCAAACCAACACTCCTCTGTCTTTCCTCTCCGTCTGATTCTTCTGTAACTCACTGCTATTTCAGTGACCCCCCTCCAGTCCACCTCCCAGTAACAGCGCCCCCTCAGGCCAGTGCAGCTCAGGACCTGAAGGTGGTCTGTAAATCTGTCCTCATGATCTGGATACTGCTGCTCCTCTGTCACAAAGGTCACTGTCCGTTTGTCCTCAGACAGTCTGAGGTTTCTGTGAGCTGTGTTTGGATCCAGAGAGAACCCACAGGAATCTGAGGACACAAACACATGACATCACTTCCTGTTCCTGTTGTTTTATTTCATTTCTATTTTAAGATGTAATCATGGTGAACAATAACAATCATGTCTCAAGTCTGTCTACATATGTTGAGCTCAAATCACACTAATGTTTCCTCTATAACTGTGAAGATTTAAAGTGTGATAAAGTTCCATCATGTTAATGTCCCCATGAACTGAATGAAATACAGAGACTCACACTTCCTCAGACCTGGGACCATCCACTGTTCTCCAGCAGGATCCAACCTGAAACACACAAGTCCACATTCACACATTCACAAGTTCGCATTCACACACGTTAATACCGCGGTGATGTTCATGTCCAAAATGGCGCTTGTTTTTACGTAGGTCACGTGTTTGGGAAGCGTCAATATATGTGACCAGAAAATAAACCAATACTACCACAGAATTTATATAGAAACTGTGAGGAAAATAATCTTTGTTATGTAATACGTCAAAGGTCGCTGATGTTCTGTTCTTGTGTTATCACTCAATAGTTACCAATACATTGAGGTTTACAACAACTATGGCTGATTTATGCTGATTCAGTTAAAAACTTAGAAGACGTGGTCTTTTAAACTGGACTTTGCCTGTGTTTTACTACCATGTTATGTACCACCATGACATAAAGTTCCTTCCTGAGGGTCCTAGTTTGAGTTAATGGTTAACTACTCTGTAGGTTAAATTTAGCTCAGTTCTGTACCAAGACAGGGAGACGATGGGAGACGACAGGACATCTGAAGAATCATGTCTGTATCCTCTGCTGTTCAACATTAAAGTGCCTGCATTTTTCCTACGAGGTCTTGTGAATTTCTTCCACAATACGCAGCAATATTGAGCCATGGTAAATCACATGTCTCAACAGGAGGGATGGTATCTATGATAAATACGCAGTATACAACCTATGGATTTAATAACTACTCAAAAAATTTTTTGTAGAAGATGCCTAATATGTGCAAAACATAATCCACAAGGAAATCTTAGACCAACTAGAGATAAATTTCCAGAACCACAATACCCATTTCAAGAAATACAGATGGATTTTATTCAATTAAATTAAAGTGAAGGTATGAAATACTGTTTAGTAATCATAGATGTGTTTTCAAAATTGACAGAGATATTTCCAACTAGACATCCAGATGCATTAACAGTAGCAAAAGCGTTATGCAAAGAAATTATACCTAGATATGGATTAGTGGAAGTGATCCGATCGGATAATGCTAAACATTTCGTTAATCAAATCATAGAATTGATAGGAAAGAAATTTGATATAAAACTAAAAAACTTCTGTTCATATCACCCACAGTCAGCAGGACTAATAGAGAGAAGAAATGGTACTATAAAAACCAGACTTAAAAAATGTATGGAAGAAACTAAAAGACCATGGACTAAATGTTTAGATTTAGTCAAGTTAGAATTAAATACTACAGCTATACAAGGGCTAACTCCATTTGAGATATTGTTTGGTAGACCATATAAAATACCACAATTTAAACAAATATGGGAAGATGAAGAAGATATGGACTTAGCATCACACATGAGAAAAATGTTTGAAAAGCAAATAAACAAAAATACTGAAGTAGAACAACCCTGTTCTCAACAGGAAGAAGAGTTAGTGGAACCAGGGGACTGGATCTTGGTGAAAAGCATTAAGAAAAAACACTGGTATTCACCTAAGTGGGACGGTCCTTATCAAGTATTGTTAACAACCCCAACAGCACTAAAAATAGCTGAGAGAGCAACTTGGATTCATCAAAGTCATTGCAAAAAGGTTATAAACTACAAAGATGCCGATAAATCACAGGAATAGAATACCAAAATGGTTAAAGACAGCTATAATGTGTTGGATATTGTTGACATTCTTTGTAATGACATTCCTACTAGTATGGTATCTATGGGAGACACCCATCGTCCAAGGAAATGAGACAAACATCACCACCATTTCCCCAGCAATCCTGCACAGACAAAAAAGACGGATGGGGAGCTTTCTTCCCCCAGCCTATGTTCCACGCCTGTTATCAAAATATCCATGTGATAAAAAGGAAGAAGGATACTCTTCTGTGTCATATGTTTGTTTTAATACATTGAAATTCATAAGTATGATTCACATACCAATGAATACCCTTTTGATAGAGGGATATAAAGGTGATGAATGGGAAGGTTATACATGGTATATGACTACATTTTATGGTGGATGGGGATACGTGTTTGCCACCACAGACAAAACGTGGGCTGAAGATAGTTATGGGTGGGAGTCTAAATCTAAAAAATGGGCTAGAAGACTTAAGATAGAAGTGATTAAATTGAATGGCAAATTAACTTTAGTAATGCTCTTTAACACAACAGCAGAACCATTAGAAGCAGGAATAGAATCAGGAGGTTATGGTTTTGAAGTACCATGTTATACCTTATTGTTATGTATTCATAAATCAGGAGTAAACCCATGCACAAAGTTTTTTTTATGTTCTAACATAACACAGGCTGACTCGACAGAACTGCCTCAACAGATAAGATAAGATAAGATAAGATATGCCTTTATTAGTCCCACAGTGGGGAAATTCCAGTGTTGCAACGCACAGATCAAGAACAGCACGAAAAAGTAACATGCAACAGAACAATATAATAAATAAATAAATAATGGCCTAGGATAATTTAAAACTAGACCTAAAAATAGACTCTGGATTATAGTTGAATATTTGTAAGTGCAGATACGTTGAATGACATGTTAACAGTGTTCGTTGTACAGTCTGACAGCAGCAGGAAGGAAAGACCTGCGAAACCTCTCCTTCACACAGCGAGGGTGAATCAGTCTGTCACTGATGCTGCTCTCCAGAGCAGACAGAGCGTCCTGCAGGGGGTGAGACTCATGGTCCAGCATAGAGGTGACCTTAGCCAGGACCCTCTTGTCCCCCACCTTCTGCACTGAGTCCAGAGGACAGCCCAGGACAGAGCTGGACTTCTTGATGACCTTGTCCAGCCTCTTCTTCTCCCTCTCTGTGATGCTGCTGCTCCAGCAGACCACACCGTACAGGATGGCTGATGCCACCACAGAGTCATAGAAGGTCTTCAGGAGTGGCCCTCTCACTCCAAAAGGACCGTAGTCTCCTCAGGAGATAGAGCCGACTCTGGCCCTTCCTGTACAGTGCGTCTGTGTTATGAGTCCAGTCCAGCTTATTGTTCAGATGAACACCCAGGTACTTGTAAGAGTCCACTCTCTCAATGTCCCTTCCCTGGATGTTCACTGAGGGGGCAGTAGAGTGGCGTCTGCGGAAGTCCACCACCATCTCCTTGGTCTTCCCTGCATTGATGATGAGGTGGTTCCGCTGACTCCCGTCCACAAAGTCCTGTATTAGTCCTCTGTACTCCCCATCATCGTCATCCTTGATGAGACCAATGATGGCAGAGTCATCAGAGAACTTCTGCAGGACACAGCTGTCCGTGTTGTGTCTGAAGTCTGCAGTGTAGAGGGTGAAAAGAAAGGGCGCGAGGACAGTGCCCTGGGGCGCCCCCACACTGCAGGTCAGGAGGTCAGACACACAGTTCTTGGCTCTCACAAACTGGGGCCGGTTTGTGAGGTAGTCCAGGAGCCAGTCTGCCAGGTCACAGTCCACACCGGCGGTCTCCAGTTTGTCCCTGAGGAGCAGTGGCTGGATGGTGTTGAAAGTACTGGAGAAGTCAAAGAAGAGAATCCTCACAGTGCTGCCGGGGTTCTCCAGGTGAGACAGTGAGCGATGCAGCAGGTAGATGACGGCATCCTCCACTGCGATGCCAGGCTGGTACGCAAACTGCAGCGGGTCCATCGCTGAGCTCACGGTGGAGCGGAGGTAGGTGGCCAAGGACCAGTCTCTCCAGTGTCTTCATCAGGTGGGATGTTAGAGCCACCGGCCTGAAGCTGCTGAGGTCTTTAGCGTGCGGTGTCTTAGGCACTGGTACCACACAGGAGGTCTTCCAGAGTTGTGGCACCACCCTCAGCTTAAGGCTCATGTTGAAGACATGCTCCACAACTCCGCACAGCTCGTCTGCACAGGACTTAAGGAGCCTGGAGTTGATGCCGTCTGGTCCTGCTGCCTTCCTCGGTCTAATCTTCTTGAGCTCCTGTCTCACCTGGGCTGCAGAGAATGACAGTGGCAGGCTGGGGGGATGGGTGAGTCCATGTTTGGTGGAGGGCTGTGGAGCAGAGGTAAAGGTGTGAAGAGGAGCAGGAGTTCCCCATTGTCCAGCTGGGGAGGTGGGAGTTGGCAGCTGGGTGGGGGGAGGAGGGGGATGGGGGGGGGACAGAAGGAAAGTCTAGTGATAGGATCACGAACTTTCACTAGTACAAAGATTAGAATAAACAACAACGCTACAATAGCTACAGGAATATCAGGACTCAACAACAACTGCTTGTTAATGGCGGAACAAGCAGCTAATTCATCACTATGACTGTTTAGTATGTTTGGGATCTAGACCAGTTCTGAAAGTAGTCCCTGCACCCATTAACGAGACATGTATAATACCTTTAATGACTCACACCAATCCACCAAACTGTTGACTTGGATAAAACTTTTCCAGTCACCCAACCTGTAAAGATTAAATCAGTATTTGATGCTAAAGTAGCACTTCAAAATTTTACGTGTGTAAATTTCAATGGAACAAAAAACATCTTAGGGAGAATCCAGCAGGAATTTTGTGAAACTAACATTAGTGGAGGTGACAACATGAAAGTAATATCCAGATCAGACGTGTGGTGGTGGTGCGGTGAAGACAAGATCTATGACAAAATACTGTCTAACACTTCAGCTCGTTGTGCTTTGATTACACTGATTATGCCAGTGATAGTCCAACCAATGACTGCAGAAGAGATAAGTACACATTACCAACTTGTGCTTCCAGGACATTTAAATAGAAGGAAGCGAACTAGCCACACCCCATGGTTAGGAGAGGATGACCCAACCTATATTGACGCTGTGGGCATTCCTAGGGGAATTCCTGACGAATATAAACTAGCAAATCAAATAGCAGCAGGATTTGAAAACATACCAGTAATTGCTGGAGTCTTTCCAATTACGCCTAACAAAAATGTAGACAGAATCAACTACATCCACTATAACGTCCAAAAACTTGGCAACTACACCGAAACTGCACTATCTGCTGTACACGACCAACTTAAAGCTACCTCACTCATGGCCTTCCAGAATCGCATAGCGCTCGACATGTTACTAGCCGAGAAAGGAGGAGTTTGTGCAATCTTTGGGGATGTGTGTTGTACGTTTATCCCGAATAACACCGCTCCCGAAGGTAAACTCACTAAGGCCTTGGATGGCCTAAGAGCTATGAACAAGCGAATGAAGGACCAATCGGGGGTAGATACTTCCATGTGGGACGGCTGGCTGGATGTATTTGGAAAATACAAAGCCCTGGCAACGTCAGTCCTAGTGTCAGTGCTCCTGAAAAGGATGGGTCAAATGCAGAAGTCAAATTTCTCCCGTGTGTCACTGTGTGTCATTGTGTGTGAGACCAATAAAGGCTTAAGCCTAATTAAGCCTAAGTAGCAGTATTTGCAGCAATTTTGACCTTATGTGGGTGTTGTTGTATTCCATGTCTAAGAGCATTAATTAATAGATTAATTACAACTGCCATCTCACCCTTACCACAAGACACGGAAGGAATGATGCATTTACTGGCAGGTTATGATGGCACTCTAGCGACACCCATTGACGAAGAAACAGATTTACAAAATGAATTGACTGACTTATTCCAAGAAACAGTCTAAGAAATTAGACACCCTCTGAGTGTACAATAACAATGAACGGGTAACTGAAAATCTGCAAAGAAGAGGTTACACGGGATATAACAAAAATTAATAAACAGGAGGGAAATGATGGAATAATTATATATTATTAACTTTTGTGATTCTTTAATTTTTTACAAATAAAGCTTTAAAAGTGCGTGACTTGTGATCATATGTTTTGAGTTGCAGAAAGGCCAGATATCTGAGAGGAGACGTAAGCAGACAGCTCGGCTCCTCCAGTATCTAAGTCCCAGGGACATTGTCCCTGTGAAAGATGTCATATCTGGGAATTATCTTATAAGTGTTTTACTTTTAATAATTCTGTTTTGGTTTTAATGATTATGCTTTGGTTTTAATGATGATGTTTTGTCGGCTGTCCTGCCACCTGTTCCCCCACCCCTTATGAGTAGGACAGCCCACTGTAACCAGGGATGTGAAAAACTCAATAAATAAGCAAGTGGGGGGCACAGAGAACCAGGACGCTCAGAGCAGAGTGGGCCAAGAGCATTTTGTAACCTGGGCATTCTCTCTGACTGTTCTCCACTTGCAAGTGAAAAAACCTAATCTCTCTTGTCTTCCTTTCCTGTGTACAGAATATGTTGGGTTTTTAGCACCAGCAACCACCACAGGAACCACCACAGGAACCACCACAAGAACCACCACTGGAACCACCACAGGAACCACCACCAGAACCACCACAAGAACCACCACCGGAACCACCACAAGAACCACCACAGGAACCATCACAGGAACCGTTACAAGAACTGCCACAGGAACCGCCACAGGAACCACCACCAGAACCATCACAGGAACCTCCACAGGAACCACCACAGGAACCACCACCGGAACCACCACAAGAACCACCACAGGAACCATCACAGGAACCGTTACAAGAACCGCCACAGGAACCGCCACAGCAACCACCACCAGAACCACCACAGGAACCTCCACAGGAACCACCACAGAAACCACCACAGGAACCACCACAAGAACCACCACAGGAACCACCACAGGAACCGCCTCAGGAACCACCACAGGAACCACCACAGGAACCACCACTGGAACCGCCACAGGAACCGTTACAAGAACCATCACAGGAACCACCAGAAGAACCACCAGAAGAACCACCACAGGAACCACAGGAACCACCACAGGAACCACTACAGGAACCACCAGAAGAACCACCAGAAGAACCACCACAGGGACCACCACAGGAACCACCAGAAGAACCACCACAGGAACCACCACAGGAACCACCACAGGAACCACCACAAGAACCACCACAGGAACCACCACAAGAACCACCACAAGAACCACCACAGGAACCACCACAGGGGCCAGGGGAGAGATGAGGCCCAAACACCACCCCCCACCAGGAGCCCACGGGACAGACCCCGGCAGCCTCAGCCGACCACTGCTCCCAGTGCAGAGGACTCCTACAGAGGAAACACTGGAAATCCCCCAAAAAAACAGATGAACATCAGTCCAAACCAACAAAACGCCCAAAATAAATCAGTTAAATAAAATATGAACAGTAAAAACAGGTAAAAGTATAAAATTTCAGTCAAAGGCCAAGCTAAACAGGTGAGTCTTGAGCCCACTCTTAAAACATGAACGTTCTCTTTGGCCCTGAGCTCCTCCAGCAGTTCCATAGACGAGGGAGTCTGTGTCCTGACTTTGGGAATGACCAGGAGTTGCCGGAGGAGCGCAGGTTCGTAAGGGGAAAGCATTTCTGAAAGATAAGAAGGCCCAAGACCATTAAGACATTTAAAAACTAGTAAAAGAACTTTAAAATCTATCCTGAAACTCACAGGGAGCCAATGCAGAGATTTTAAGACCGGTGTAATGTGGTCCTGCCCTCTGGTCCTAGTCAGGACACGTGCTGCTGAATGTTGTAATAATTGCAAACCTGAAATCCTCTTTTTGGGAAGACCAGAGAGCAGGGCATTACAGTAGTCTATACGACTGGTGACAAAAGCATCAGTGTCTCCATATTGGCCTGAGAGAGAATAGGGCGGACTCTGGCTATGTTTTTTAGGTGATAGAAACCTATTTTTGTGATGTTCTTGATGTGTGGGATAAAAGTCAGCTCAAAAGTCAAAAATGACGCCCAGGTTTTTCACTTGAGGAGATGGGTTAAAAGACTGTGCTTGTAGTTTTGATAAAAGTTTCTCTCTCTGGGCCTCAGGACCGATGACCTCAGTTTTGTCCTGGTTAAGCTGGAGAAAGTTTTCTGCCATCCAGGATTTGATATCTAGAATACAGTTAAAAAGAGCATCCATTGGCCTGGTGTCATCAGGAGACACGGAAATGTAAAGCTGCAGATCATCTGCATAGCTGTGGAAATTGATTCCATGTCTCCTGATGACGCTGCCAAGGGGAAGCATGTACAAGTTGAAAAGCACAGGGCCTAAAATGGAACCCTGGGGGACACCACATGTCATTTTATGGATCTTGGAGGAGCATGTGTCCACACTCACCATAAATGTTCTGTCTGTGAGACGTGAACCATTTGTGAACAGCACCAGAGAGGCCGAGGTGTTTTAGGCGAGTTAAAAGAATCATGTGGTCTACTGTGTCAAAGGCAGCGCTCAGATCCAGCAGAACCAACACAGTCACCTTTTGAGAGTCACAGTTTATTCTAAAGTCATTTAAAATCTTTGCCAAGGCAGTCTCGGTGCTGTGGTTCACTCTAAAACCAGACTGAAATTTTTCCAAAATGTTGTGATCATCTAAAAAAAATCGTTTAGTTGGATAAAGACAAGTTTCTCTAAAATCTTGCTTAAAAATGGTCAGACACGTGTCGGTAGTTGTTAAAATTGTTAAAATCTAAATTGCTCTTCTTCAGCGGGGGCCTCACCACCGCCGCTGGTTTAGTCCTGGTTTAGTCCTGGTTTAGTCCTGGTTTAGACCTGGTTCAGTCCTGGTTCAGACCTGGTTCAGACCTGGTTCAGACCTGGTTCAGTCCTGGGTTAGTCCTGGTTCAGTCCTGGTTCAGTCCTGGTTCAGTCCTGGTTCAGTCCTGGTTCAGTCCTGGTTCAGTCCTGGTTCAGTCCTGGTTTAGTCCTGGTTTAGTCCTGGTTTACACCTGGTTTACACCTGGTTTACACCTGGTTCACACCTGGTTCACACCTGGTTTAGACCTGGTTTAGACCTGGTTTAGACCTGGTTTAGACCTGGTTCAGTCCTGGTTCAGTCCTGGTTCAGTCCTGGTTTAGTCCTGGGTTAGTCCTGGGTTAGTCCTGGTTCAGTCCTGGTTCAGTCCTGGTTCAGTCCTGGTTCAGTCCTGGTTCAGTCCTGGTTTAGACCTGGTTTAGACCTGGTTTAGACCTGGTTCAGTCCTGGTTCAGTCCTGGTTCAGTCCTGGTTCAGTCCTGGTTTAGTCCTGGGTTAGTCCTGGTTTAGTCCTGGTTTAGTCCTGGTTCAGTCCTGGTTTAGTCCTGGTTTAGTCCTGGTTTAGTCCTGGTTTAGTCCTGGTTCAGTCCTGGTTCAGTCCTGGTTCAGTCCTGGTTTAGACCTGGTTTAGACCTGGTTTAGACCTGGTTCAGTCCTGGTTCAGTCCTGGTTCAGTCCTGGTTTAGTCCTGGTTTAGTCCTGGTTTAGTCCTGGTTTAGTCCTGGTTCAGTCCTGGTTCAGTCCTGGTTCAGTCCTGGTTCAGTACCGTTGCAGTGGATGAGTTGGGAGCAGAGCAGGAGACACAGAGTTTGGCTCAATCTTATTTTCGGATCAAACTAAAATCACAGATGATCAAATTTTTACTTTTTTTTAAACCATTTTTAACATTTTTATGAATTAATTCTTACAAATAAAAATAAAAAACTGAATCTCACCGTGTGAGCTCCTGATCCTTGGTCTCAAATATTGACACAGCGTCACTGAGCCCTCCCCCGGACTAAGCCAGGACTAAACACGGACTGAACCAGGTTCAGTCCTGGTTCAGTCCTGGTTCAGTCCTGGTTCAGTCCTGGTTCAGTCCTGGTTTAGTCCTGGTTTAGTCCTGGTTTAGTCCTGGTTCAGTCCTGGTTCAGTCCTGGTTCAGTCCTGGTTCAGTCCTGGTTTAGTCCTGGTTCAGTCCTGGTTCAGTCCTGGTTCAGTCCTGGTTATGGCCTTCACAGTCCTGGTCCTGGTCTGGTGCATCTGCAGTTTGGGCAAGTGAATTTTATTTATCTCTGTGTGTGTGACTCTAAACCTGTTTTAGATTTTGTTTTAATTTTTTTATTGACCCTTTGTAGGTGGTGTTTGTGGTCTTGTAGGTGGTGTTTGTGCTCTTGTAGGTGGTGTTTGTGGTCTTGTAGGTGGTGTTTCTGGTCTTGTAGGTGGCGTTTGTGCTCTTGTAGGTGGTGTTTGTGGTCTTGTAGGTGGTGTTTCTGGTCTTGTAGGTGGCGTTTGTGCTCTTGTAGGTGGCGTTTGTGCTCTTGTAGGTGGTGTTTGTGGTCTTGTAGGTGGCGTTTGTGGTCTTGTAGGTGGTGTTTGTGGTCTTGTAGGTGGTTGTGCTCTTGTAGGTGGTGTTTGTGGTCTTGTAGGTGGTGTTTGTGCTCTTGTAGGTGGCGTTTGTGCTCTTGTAGGTGGCGTTTGTGGTCTTGTAGGTGGTGTTTGTGCTCTTGTAGGTGGTGTTTGTGCTCTTGTAGGTGGCGTTTGTGGTCTTGTAGGTGGTGTTTGTGCTCTTGTAGGTGGTGTTTGTGCTCTTGTAGGTGGTTGTGCTCTTGTAGGTGGTGTTTGTGCTCTTGTAGGTGGTGTTTGTGCTCTTGTAGGTGGTGTTTGTGGGTGTACGTTGTTACGTTGTGATGGATTTTAAACGATTCTTCTTTCACTTTGTTTTGGAAACACGACTTCTCACCACCCGCCATGCCCTGTTCCAGTTTATCTCCCCGTACACTGAATTCCAGTGAGCTGTGGCTGCCGCTCCATTTGTCGGCTGAATAAGGTTTCCAATATACAGATATACAGGGCGTCCCAAAAAGTGTAACATTTCACAGGCCAAACATTTTGGCAATTCTTTTCACAGAATCTCAAATTTTCACAGAATGTATAGAAACAGTTTTGTGTTAACATGTTTTATTTTGTTCTGTTTTCAGGTTGAGCCCTGCCGTTCACTCCCAAAGGGAAGTCCTTTTGAGTCTTGGTGCTCGTACACAGTCACCCAAGACTGTGCAGCTCCTTCAAACATCACAGGCGCTGCACGTATTGAACACATATTAAATCAGTCCCATAATCAATTTATGATGTTCTGCACCTAAACTGGACCATATTTCATGGTTATGTCGAACTCTCCGATATAAATTTGACTTCCATGTTTTTGCAGTTGGCGGTTAAATTGAGAGTGTTTCATTAGCTGCAAGATTCCATTCGGTCTGGCGTTCTGGACTGTGGTACACTCTGCTATGAGATCTGGAGTTGACATTTAGTGAGAAGATCATTATCAGGACATACCTGCCCTCGCTTATTAATTAACTGAGTCATCCATAGAATTTGTTGATCAAACAGACTTTTGTAAAAGTGTTTATTTCGATGCTGGAGGTTTTGGGTGTTCTGGATGTAGCAGCTGGTTGGTGAGAAGTTGTGTTGGTAGATCAGTGTCCAGGAAAGCGACGCCTGTTTATGGAAGTTAGATCATTTGATTGGAATTTTATCGACTGTATAATGAAGTAGAAAATTATCCATCCATCCACCCATCCATGTTCTTCGTCTTATCCGGGGCCGGGTCGCGGGAACAACAGTCTAAGCAGGGATGCCCAGACCTCCTTCACCCCGGACACTTCCTGCAGCTCCTCCGGGGGGACCCCAAGGCGTTCCCAGGCCAGCCGGGAGACATAGAGTGTGTCCTGGGTCTTCCCCAGGGCCTCCTCCTGGTGGGACATGCCCGGAAAACGTCCCGAGGGAGGCGTCCAGGAGGCATCCAAAACAGATGCCCGAGCCACCTCAGCTGCTCCTCTCGACGTGGAGAAGCACCTCCCATCTGACTGAGCTCCTCACCCTATCTCTAAGGGTGCGCCCAGCCACTCTGCGGAGGAAACTCATTTCGGCCGCTTGTATCCGCAATCTTGTCCTTTCGGTCATTACCCAGAGCTCATGACCATAGGTGAGGGGAGGAACGTAGATCGACGGTAAATTGAGAGCTTTGCCTTTCAGCTCAGCTCTTCACCACAACGGTCCGGTACAGCGACCGCATCACTGCCGACGCTGCACCGATCCACCTGTCAATCTCACACTCCATCCTCCCCTCACTCGTGAACAAGACCCCCAGAAACTTGAACTCCTCCACCTGAGGCAAGGACTTCCCACCCACCCGGAGAGGGCAAGCCACCTTTTACCGATCGAGAACCATGGCCTCGGATTTGGAGGAGCTGATCCTCATCCCAGCCGCTTCACACTCGGCTGCAAACCGCCGGTCCCTGACTGCGCCTAGAAATTCTGTCCATAAATATAATGAACAGAACCGGTGACAAAGGGCAGCCCTGGCGGAGTCCAAATTGCACCAGAAACAGGTCCGACTTACTACCGGCAATGTGAACACAGCTCCTGCTCCGGTCATACAGGGACCGAACAGCCTTTAGCAAAGGGCCCCGAACCCCGTACTCCCAGAGCACTCTCCACAGGACCCCACGAGGGACACGGTCGAATGCCTTCTCCAGATCCACAAAGCACATGTGGACTGGTTGGGCAAACTCCCATGCACCCTCGAGCACCCGATGGAGAGTATAGAGCTGGTCCAGTGTTCCCCGGCCGGGACCAAAACCACACTGCTCCTCCTGAATCCGAGGTTCAACTATCGGTCGAATTCTCCTCTCCAGCACTCTGGAATAGACCTTATCGGGAAGGCTGAGGAGTGTGATTCCCCGATAGTTGGAACACACCCTCCGGTCCCCCGGTCTGCCAGTCCAGAGGTACTATCCCCGACCGCCACGTGATGTTACAGAAACGTGTCAGCCAAGATAGCCCCACAACTTAAGATACTCAGGACGGATCTCATCCACCCCCGGGGCCTTGCCACCGAGGAGCTTTCCAACCACCTCAGTGACTTCAGCCAGGACGATGAATGAGTCCGCCTCCGAGTCTCCAGCCTCTGCTTCCAGGATTGAGAAGATTCTCAAAGTATTCCTTCCACCGTCCGATAACATCCCCAGTCGACGTTAACAGCTCCCCAACCGCACCGTAAACAGTGCTGGTGAAGCACTGCTTCCCCCTCCTGAGGCGCCGAACGGTTGGCCAGAATTTCTTTGAGGCCATCTGATAGTCCTCCTCCATGGCCTCTCCGAACTCCTCCCAAATCCGAGTTTTTGCCTCTGCCACCGTCCAGGCTGCAGTACGCTTGGCCCGCCGGTACCCATCAGCTGCCTCAGGAGTCCCATGAGCCAACAAGGCCTGACTGCATCCCTTACTTCCGGTGCCCACCACCGGGTTCGGGGATTGCCGCCACGACAGACACCACAGACCTTACGACCACAGCTACAGGCGGCCGCATCGACAATAGAGGCCGAGAACAAAGCCCACTTGGACTCTATGTCCCCAGTCTCCCCCGGAATCTGGGAGAAGCTCTCCCGGAGGTGTGAGTTGAAGGTGCCCCTGAGAGAGGGCTCTGCCAGACGTTCCCAACAGACCTTCACAATACGCTTGGGCCTGCCAGGTCTCTCCGGCTTCCTCCCCCGCCAGCAGACCCAACTCACAACCAGGTGGTGATCAGTTGACAGCTCTGCCCCTCTTTTCACCCGAGTGTCCAAGACACGCAGCCGGAGGTCAGATGACACGACAACAATGTCGATCACCGACCTCCGTCCTAGGGTGTCCTGGTGCCATGTGCACTGGTGGACACCCTTGTGCTCGAACATGGTGTTCATTATGGACAAACTGTGGCTAGCACAGAAGTCCAATAACAGAACACCGCTCGGGTTCAGATCAGGGAGGCCGTTCCTCCCAATCACCCCTCTCCAGGTGTCACTGTCGTTGCCCACATGGGCGTTGAAGTCCCCCAGTAGAACGACGGAGTCCCCGGTCGGTGCACTCTCCAGTACCCCTGGCACTCCAAGAAGGCCGGGTACTCTGCACTGCTGTTTGGCCCGTAGGCCGACACAACAGTGAGAGACCTGTACCCGACCCGAAGGCACAGGGACGCGACCCTCTCGTTCACCGGGGTGAACTCCAACACTTGGCAGCTGAGCTGTGGGGCAATGAGCAGGCCCACACCAGCCCGCCGCCGCTCCCCGCGGGCAACACCAGAGAAATGGAGGGTCCAGCCCCCCTCAAGGAGTTGGGTTCCAGAGCCCAAGCTGTGCGTGAAGGTGAGGCCGACTATATCTAGTCGGTAACGCTCAACCTCCCGCTCGAGCTCAGGCTCCCTCCCCCCCAGCGAGGTGACATTCCATGTCCCCAGAGCTAGTCTCCATGTCCGTAAATCCGGCCATCAAGGCCCCCACCTTCGACTGCCGCCCAGATCTCTTTGCACCTGGCCCTTATGGATCCTCCTGTGGGTGGTGGGTTCACAGGAGAGGAGGAGTAGAATATTAATTTCTCCTAATTGATTAAATAAATTATGTGGGATAGCGTTCCACAAATTTGCTTTCTCTCTGACGAGACGCCAGTTCATTTTGCCCATATTATTCAGCCATTTTGTGACATGACTCTTGTGTGTGCAGGGGTCCTGGCAGAAGACGACAGCTCAGGTAAAGACACTCACACACCAGGGTAACCACCCTGCCACAGTAACACAGGGAGCACATGCACACTCCACTCAGACATCAGGAGTTTAACCCACAACCTCCCTGAGCACTCAGGTCAAAGGCCTCACTGCTCAGGTAAAGGGGCGGGGCTTCAGGTAAAGGGGCGGGGCCTCAGATAAAGGGGCGGGACTCAGGTAAAGGGGCGGGGCTCACTCTGTCTCTTATCTGTTCAGAGCTCTGGCTGGTGGGAGGGGCCAGTCGCTGTGCTGGGACTGTGGAGGTGAAACACAGAGGAGAGTGGAGACGGGTGGAGCCCTCTGGACTCTGGGACCAGGAGGACACAGATGGTGTGTGCAGAGACCTGGATTGTGGCTCTGCTGTTTATGGAGAACACAGAGATGATTTTCCACGGAGTCCTCTGTGGAGGATCTCACTTGACTGTGTGAAGAAGTCTTCAGTGAGAGAATGTGTCTCTGATACACCCTTCTACTCTTCCTATGGTCTGGAGGTGAAGTGTTCAGGTAAAAGTCGTTTTGTAAATTTTCAGATTGAATCTGTCCAAAAGAAAATGGATGGATGGATGTTCAACACCATAATCCCACAGCAGCTCATCACCAAACTGGACCACCTGGGGCTTCAGACCTCACTGTGTAATTGGCTGCTGGACTTCCTCAGTGAGAGGCCACAGAAAGTTCGGGTTGGCAGAAACACCTCGAGCTGCATTAGAATGAGCACAGAAGCCCCCCAGGGCAGAGTGCTCAGTCCGATGCTCTTCACTCTGCTGACCCATGACTGCTCACCAGCATTCAGCACCAATCACATTGTGAAGTTTGCTGATGACCTCTGTGTGATTCAGAGCGCTGATGCCATGTGTTTCCACAGACTCGGTGCGGCTGGTCTCGGGGTCCGGTCTGTGCTCAGGATCGGTGCAGATCTGGAACGGGTCCTGGACCGGGGTCTGTGACGGGGACTTGGGCCAGCGGGGGGCAGAGGTACTGTGCAGGGAGCTGGGCTGTGGGGCTCCTTCTCTCCTCCAGGGGGCGCTCTCTCCTCTGGGGCAGATGTTCCACTGTGAGGGTCATGAGTCTGCTCTGATGGACTGTCCCCGCTCAGGCTCAACGACCTGCTCCTCTGGAGCCGCTGTCAACCTCACCTGCTCAGGTAAAGGGGCGGGGCTCAGGTAAAGGGGCGGGGCTCAGGTAAAGGGGCGGGGCTCACTCTGTCTCTTGTCTGTTCAGAGCCGCTCAGGCTGGTGGGAGGGGCCAGTCGCTGTGCTGGGACTGTGGAGGTGAAACACAGAGGAGAGTGGAGACGGGTGGAGTCCTCTGGACGCTGGGACCAAGAGGACACAGCTGGTGTGTGCAGAGACCTGGACTGTGGCTCTGCTATTTATGGAGAACACAGAGATGATTTTCCACAGAGTCCTGTGTGGGAGGTCTCATCTGACTGTGTGAAGAAGTCTTCAGTGAGAGAATGTGTCAGGGATTCATCCTCCTCTTCTAAGGGTCTGGAGGTGAAATGTTCAGGTAAAGTTCTGACTTTAAAGTTTTTTTGTCTCTCAGATGTTTTTTTCTAGTTGTTGCAGAGGAGTGTATCACACACACACACACACACACACACACACACAGAGCTGAGCCTGGTGTTAAATGTGGCTGTTCGGCCCATAGGCCGACACAACAGTGAGAGACCTGTCCCCTGACCTGAAGGTGCAGGGATGCGACCCTCTCGTTCACCGGGGTGAACTCCAAAACACGGTGGCTGAGCTGTGGGGCAATGAGCAGGCCCACGCCAGCCCGCCGCCGTTCCCCACGGGCAACGCCAGAGAAATGGAGAGTCCAGCCCCCCTCAAGGAGTTGGTTCCAGAGCCCAAGCTGTGTGTGGAGGTGAGGCCGACTATATGTAGTCGGTAACGCCTGACCTCCCGCACGAGCTCGGGCTCCTTTCACCTCAGGGAGGTGACATTTCATGTCCCCAGAGCAAGTCTCCATGTCTAGAGATCCAGTCGCCGAGCCTCCTGCTTTCGACTGCCCTCCAAATCTCCCTGTACCGGTCCCCTATGCATCCTCCTGCGGGTGGTGGGTCCACAGGAGGACGGCGTCACATCACTGCTTCAGGCTGTGCACGGCCGGGCCCTGTGGGGAAAAGCCCGGCCACCAGGCGCTTACTGTCGAGCACCCACCCCAGGCCTGGCTCCAGGGGCTCCGGTAACGTCAATCTGAGCAACATAACTGGCCTTATTTTATCTCATCATGAGGGCTTCTGAACTGCTCTGTCTGACCCGTCCCCCAGGACCTGTTTGCCTTGGGTGACCCTAAAGGGGCATGAAACCCCCGACAACATAGCTCCCGGGATCATTCGGGCACTCAAACCTCTCCACCACATTATGTTAGCGGTTCATGGAGGGGAAGCTCCCATCAACATAAACGGTTTTATGGGGTTCAGTGAAAGATTTGAGAGTTTTGAAGCTCCCATCAAAACTCTCAAATCTTTCACTGAACGCCGTAAAAGCAGAAACAGACAGCGCCGCCTACAAGACCTCTGACCTCTAACCTCTGTGATTCAGAGCGCTGATGTTTCCACAGACTCGGTGCGGCTGGTCTCGGGGTCCGGTCTGTGCTCAGGATTGGTGCAGATTTGGAACGGGTCCTGGACTGGGGTCTGTGACAGGGACTTGGGCCAGCGGGGGGCAGAGGTGCTGTGTAGGGAGCTGGGCTGTGGGGCTCCTTCTCTCCTCCAGGGGGCGCTCTCTCCTCTGGGGCAGAAGTTCCACTGTGAGGGCCATGAGTCTGCTCTGATGGACTGTCCCCGCTCAGGCTCAACGACCTGCTCCTCTGGAGTTGCTGTCACCCTCACCTGCTCAGGTAAAGGGGCGGGGCATTGGGTAAAGGGGCGGGGCATTGGGTAAAGGGGCGGGGCTCAGGTAAAGGGGCGGGGCTCAGGTAAAGGGGCGGGGCTCACTCTGTCTCTTGTCGGTTCAGAGCCACTCAGGCTGGTGGGAGGCGCCAGTCGCTGTGCTGGGACTGTAGAGGTGAAACACAGAGGAGAGTGGAGACGGGTGGAGCCCTCTGGATTCTGGGACCAGGAGGACACAGCTGGTGTGTGCAGCGACCTGGACTGTGGCTCTGCTGTTTATGGAGAACACAGAGATGATTTTCCACAGAGTCCTGTGTGGGAGGTCTCATCTGACTGTGTGAAGAAGTCTTCAGTGAGAGAATGTGTCAGGGATTCATCCTCCTCCTCTAAGGGCCTGGAGGTGAACTGTTCAGGTAAAGTTCTGACTTTAAAGTTTTTTGTCTCTCAGATGTTTTTTCTAGTTGCTGCAGAGGAGTGTATCACACACACACACACACACACACACACAGAGCTGAGCCTGGTGTTAAATGTGGCTGTTTGGCCCGGTAGGCCGACACAACAGTGAGAGACCTGTCCCTAACCTGAAGGTGCAGGGATGCGACCCTCTTGTTCACCGGGGTGAACTCCAAAACACGGCGGCTGAGCTGTGGGGCAATGAGCAGGCCCACACCAGCCCGCCGCCCTTCCTTGCGGGCAACGCCAGAGAAATGGAGAGTCCAGCCCCCCTCAAGGAGTTGGTTCCAGAGCCCAAGCTGTGCGTGGAGGTGAGGCCGACTATATCTAGTCGGTAACGCCCGACCTCCGACATGAGCTCGGGCTTTCACTTTAGGGAGGTGACATTTCATGTCCCCAGAGCAAGTCTCCATGTCTGGAGATCCAGTCGCCGAGCCTCCTGCTTTCGACTGCCTTCCAAATCTCCCTGTACCGGTCCCCTATGGATCTTCCTGCGGGTGGTGGGTCCACAGGAGGACGGCGTCACGTCGCTGCTTCAGGCTGTGCACGGCCGGGACCCATGGGGGAAGTTCCAGCCACCACACGCTCACTGTCGAGCACACACCCCAGGCCTGGCTCCAGGGTGGGGCCCCGGTAACGTCAATCCGAGCAACGTAACTGGCCTTGCTGTATCTCTTGTCATAAGGGCTTCTGAACTGCTCTTAATCTGACCCGTAGCCCAGGACCTGTTTGCCTTGGGTGACCCTAAAGGGGCATGAAGCCCCCGACAACATAGCTCCCGGGATCATTCGGGCACTCAAACCTCTCACCATGTTAAGGTGGCGGTTCAAGGAGGAGAAGCTCCCATCAACATAAATGGTTTTATGGTGTTCAGTGAAAGATTTGAGAGTTCTGAAGCTTCCATCAAAACTCTCAAATCTTTCACTGAACGCTGTAAAAGCAGAAACACACAGCCCCGCCTACAAGACCTCTGACCTCTGACCTCTAACCTCTGTGTGATTCAGAGCGATGATGTCAGGTGTTTCCACAGACTCGGTGCGGCTGGTCTCGGGGTCCGGTCTGTGCTCAGGATCGGTGCAGATCTGGAACGGGTCCTGGACCGGGGTCTGTGACGGGGACTTGGGCCAGCGGGGGGCAGAGGTGCTGTGCAGGGAGCTGGGCTGTGGGGCTCCTTCTCTCCTCCAGGGGGCGCTCTCTCCTCTGGGGCAGACGTTCCACTGTGAGGGCCATGAGTCTGCTCTGATGGACTGTCCCCGCTCAGGCTCAACGACCTGCTCCTCTGGAGCTGCCGTCAACCTCACCTGCTCAGGTAAAGGGCGGGGCCTCGGATAAAAGGGCGGGGCCTCAGGTAAAGGGGCGGGGCATTGGGTGAATGGGCGGGGCTCACTCTGTCTCTTGTCTGTTCAGAGCTCAGGCTGGTGGGAGGGGCCAGTCGCTGTGCTGGGACTGTGGAGCTGAAACACAGAGGAGAGTGGAGACGGGTGTTTGAGACCGATGGACTCTGGGACCAGGAGGCCACAGCTGGTGTGTGCAGAGACCTGGAATGTGGCTCTGCTGTTTATGGAGAATACAGGGATGATTTTCCACAGAGTCCTGTGTGGGAGGTCTCATCTGAATGTGTGAAGAAGTCTTCAGTGAGAGAATGTGTCTCTGGTCCATTCTCCTCTTCTGAGGGTGTGGAGGTGAACTGTTCAGGTAAAGTTCTGACTTTAAAGTTTTTTGTCTCTCATCACACACACTGATCCTGGTGTTAAATGTGGCTTTATTAAACAGTCGACTGTTTTATTTTGTTCATAAGTATAAAGTATTGTGACTTAAGAAGTCCTGGTGGAGTTCGAGTGGTTTTGGGAAAGTAACTGCTCCGACTGTATCTGTTAGTGGAGTTCGCACATGCTCAGTACGACCCCCGTGGTGAGAATCAGGATACTGCGTCTACAGGCCACAGTATCAGATACTCTCAGAACATCCCACTGAGAGGATCCTGGTTTCTTATCACAGGGACACTGTCTCATCCAGGAGACAGACATCAGGAGACTGTGTTTACAGGGACACTTACAAAACCAGGAGACTCCAAAAACCTGCTCAGAACCGAGACACTCGAGTACATGTGAACGCACTCAGGTGATTTGAATCCAACGCCACTGTGTCTGTGACGCAAACTCAACAAACTCCAACACCACAGGAGCATCGTGCAGCAGGGGGCGCTGTGCAGCAGGGGGCGCTGTGTGGACGCTTCCACTGAGTCCATCAGAGCCGTGACGTTGGGTTTATAAATAGTTTTTTTGGACTAAATTCCTTACTTAGTTTGGCCTTCGACACCATTTCTCATTCCATCCTCCTCAATAGACTTTCTTCTATCGGCATCTCTGGCACAGTCCTCACCTGGTTTCACTCATATCTTTCCGACTGCACTCAGTTCATCCAACTAAAATCCTTCACGTCTCATTCTGCCTCCATCTCCACAGGTGTTCCCCAGAGTTCTGTCCTCGGTCCCCTCCTTTTCATCATCTATCTTCTCCCCCTCAGCCATATTTTCCGGAAACACCACATCCACTTCCACTGCTACGCGGATGACACTCAGCTCTACCTCTCCACCAAACCAAACGCCACACTCCCACCATCAGTCCTTGTCACCTGTATCAATGAAGTCACATCCTGGTTCACCTCCAACTTTCTCAAACTCAATAGCAATAAAACTGAACTTCTTCTTGTAGGCACCAAATCCACCCTAAGCAAGACCAATCATTTCTCCATTCACATCGACGGCTCCTCCATCTCTCCCTCCCCTCAGGTTAAGAGTCTGGGTGTCATCCTCTCCTTCACCTCTCACATAAACAACATCACCCGCTCTGCCTACTTCCACCTCCGCAACATACATCTTCTCCGGCCCTCCCTTACTCCTCAGTCCACTGCCGTACTCATACACAGCCTCGTCACTTCCCGCCTGGATTATTGCAACTCTCTTCTGTTTGGTCTCCCGCAAAAAACTCTCCATAAACTTCAACTGGTTCAGAATTCAGCCGCTCACATCATCACACATACACCCTCCATCAACCACACCACACCCATCCTACAACAGCTCCGCTGGCTCCTCCTCCTGCTCCTGCTCCTCCTCCTGCTCCTCCTCTCTACAGCTCCACTGGCTCCCCATCACACACCCTCCTGCTCCTCCTCCTCCTCTCTACAGCTCCACTGGCTCCCCATCACACACCGCATTCAATACAAAATCCTGCTCCACACATTCAAAGTCATCCACAACCTTGCACCTCCATATCTCGCAGACCTCCTACATATCTCCACACCTGCTCGCTCTCTGCGCTCCTCCTCCTCTCTCCAGCTCTCTGTCCCCTCTGTCCGTCTGGTCACTGTGGGGAGCAGGGTGTTCAGCCGCTCTGCTCCCCAGCTCTGGAACTCTCTCCCTCCTGACCTCCACTGACACACTCCCAAACTTCAAAACCAAACTCAAAACTCATCTGTTCAGACTGAACATTAAGAACAGACCAACCAGGCTCCAGATTAGCCACTCTAACTGCTGGCCTCGATGAGCTTCATTTGGAGCTGGACGCTGTGGTGACGTCACACACAGGACACTTCTTCAGTCGATGGTCCTGGTTTAGTCCTGGTTTAGTCCTGGTTTAGTCCTGGTTTTGTGACCTGTGGATGTTCTGTGTCCTGTCGTTTCAGGTCCGGGCCAGAAGGGGCGCCAGAGAGAGAGGACCTCAGAGGGCCTGGAGTTAGACAAGTTCTGATCACCGGAGACCTGGACTTAGACCGGGTCAGACAGAGATCCGGACTTAGACCAGGTCAGACAGAGACCCGGACTTAGACCGGGTCAGACAGAGACCCGGACTTAGACCGGGTCAGACAGAGACCCGGACTTAGACCGGGTCAGACAGAGACCCGGACTTAGACCGGGTCAGACAGAGACCCGGACTTAGACCGGGTCAGACAGAGTCCTGGACTTAGACCGGGTCCGACCTGAGGGATGTAATAAAGTTTGTCTAAATGTTGAAATCAGAACAAAAACTTGATTGTAATGGCTTGAAAAGTTGAGTGTTTTGTATAAAATAATTGTTTTAAAGTCACTTTCCTTCTGGGTTATTTCTCGTACACTTCGGATTCTGATTGGCTCTTGGCGGCGGAACAGGCGGGACACTCACCGTATTACCGTTACCAAATGTCCCTTTATGTTTCTGTGGTGGAAAGTCACTTTCTGTTACACAGATGTTATTTGTCATAACACAGTATATTTACTCTGAGGAGACGATGGGGATGGAAGACAGAGCTGACCTTCTGACCTTAATCAAAACATATCTGAGGGTTCTGGGAACAGCGACCATCCCAGTCGCCAAAATGTCAGAGTGACCTGATGTGTTTTGGGAACGTATTTACGTAACTAAGGGGTTTGTCTTAACCATTGTCTTAACCGAACCATTCCAAACATGGTCATGAAGATGGGGCTCGCTCTTCTGGTTATAACTAGAGGATCTGGGGATGCTGGGGGCTTCTCTCTTTCATTCCTGGGTGGAAGGAGGTCAGACCATGTCACTCGTCTCTCGTCTTTCTCTCTCAGTGTCCTCTATAGGCTCATATAACAGTATTTTGTATTTTCGTAATCACACTTATCACTTTTGAATAAATATCACTTCAAACGTATTTCCGCCTCCGTTGGGTTTTTGAAAGCCACATTTCAATGGACGATTTGTCAAGTCGTCCGTCTCCTCGTATTCGAAAGTCTCACACCCCCAGACAGCAGAACGCACGTGATCACCAATCACAGATATGGACAAACTGGATCAATAAATGTTGGGTAGGAAACTTCACTGAATCGGACTGTATGCACTGGTTCAGGTTTAAAGCTGTCACTGCCCTGGGGTGTCGGCCAGAACACCTCTTAAGGCCCAGATGATTCCAGACAGGAGGAGACAATAAGGAGACTAGTGCTGATGGTTAGCGTTTGTATTGAACATTAGCGTTTATACACAGGTACAGAGTGATGGGGCTGAACATAGGCAGGCTGTTGGGGCGTGTGTGTGTGTCTGTGGTTTCTGAAAATAAACAGAAACAAACCATCCAGTCACTAATTGTCCACAATAGATACAGGAAACACATAACTCTATACCAACATACATTACTTAGTCCCCCTTTAACATAACATACATAACATACGGTTTAACAGTAACAATAAACCAACATACTATAGCCTACACAACCGCATGGAAATGAGAATTAGCTTAGCTCATGCTAGCTATGCAGATCACAGGCTAACAAGAATCAAAGGTGAAATCAGAAACATAAAGAACACATATAACATCATTACAGGCAAAAACGTACTGCTGTCATGAACGCACGCTCTTGTAAACAATGACAATCTGTAGGTATAAAAACTACAATTGCAGGAACACGTTACTCTCCAGTCTCCACCAACACAATGTGGGAGGGAGAAAGCTATGCCTTTATTAGTCCCACAGTGGGGAAATTCCAGTTCTGCATTTAACCCAACCTGTTATTAGGAGCAGTGAGCAGCACATTACTGCGCCCGGGGACCATCTCCATGATCTTCTTGCTTCGGTTTGGTCAGGACCAAAGCTGGAGGTACCTATGGTGCATGTTTTGGGTTGGTGGGGGAAACCGGAGTGCCCGGAGGAAACCCACCCAGACACGGGGAGAACATGCAAACTCCACACAGAAAGGCTCGGGTGACCCGGGGATCGAACCCAGACCATGCACCTCCAAGTGGACACTCCACAGACTACAACCAAACCAGGCACAACTCAGTACAAATACAACACTACAAGAACATAGAAATCAAAGGGCCTTTTGTACAGCCAGGAAAAGCCCAAGGCAGCTGCGGGTCCATGATCATTGCTACAGAACCTTCTGTGACATCTGTGGATGATGACTGCCATTTCTGTCGAGACTGCAGACTAGGAAGATACAGTCGTATGAAGCGAGACTAGAAGTGATCGGCAAGCACTTGAGAATGCTTCCACCTCCGGCGACTCAGAAGCTCCTCTTTAGGGTAAACCACTTGGGGAAGTGATCCATCTGGCCGCCCCATCAAAAGGCAGTTGGGGGTGACTGGATCAGGATAACTAATGTCCGATGGGACATAGCCCAATGGTTTGGAATTCAGGATGCCCTCCACCTCCAATAGGACCGTGCGGAGGACTTCTTGCAGGGGTTGGGCTCCAACTGTAGTGTAGAGAGCAGTCTTGACCGATCTAATCTCCCGCTACCACACTCCTCCGAAATGAGGAGCTGCTGGAGGATTGAAGTGGAAGTGAATCTTCTGTGGAGCTAGGAGCCTTTGCAAATCGGAGGTCATGTACGTGAAGGCTGCTTGGAGTTCACTCTCTCCACCGCAAAAGTTGGTGCCTTGATCTGAATACAGCTCAGCTGGAGTTCCTCTCCTGGCAATGAACCGCCGGAGCACCATGAGGAAGGAGTCAGTATTAATGGACATGAGGACATCAAGGTGGACAGCTCTGACAGTAAGGCACTGAAAGATTATACCCCACCTCTTCTCCACACGACGACCTATCTTAACTTCGAAAGGTCCAAAGCAGTCCATACCTGTCAAATAAAAGGCTGGCTTATACAGGCGGAGGCGGGCAACTGGTAAATCAGCCATCTTGGGGATAGTGGGTCAAGATCTCCATTTACGACACTCGGGACAAGTTCTCTGAAAGCGCCGAATGGCTTCCCGACCTCTCAGAATCCAATAGGAACGCCGGATCTCTGTGAAGACCCTCTCTGGTCCTGGGTGACGCAAGCGACTATCAAAGTCCTGGATAAGCAGGCGGGTGATGGAGTGAACTGGATCCAAGACTATAGGATGAAGATTGGAGAAGGCAAGATCTTCAGAGCGACGAAGATGCCCACCTACTCGGATTACTTCATTCTCATAGTCGAACTCAGGGGTAAGTGCGATAAGATGACTGCTGCGGCTGATAGGTTTGCCAGACTTGGAGACGGAGACGATATTCTTCAGGAAAGACCTCCTGCTGAACTCTTCTCAGGACAAAGATCTCTGCTTGACGGTAGTCTTCAGCAGACGGTTGTCTGTCTCTGGTAGCCACCCCGTTTAGCTGCAGGATTGTAGCTTCCATCAGCTGCATCCAGGGGTTATACTCACTGAAGCTTGGGGTGGCAGTGTTGGCTGTGGTAGAAACTCCACAGAAGGCCTCTTTGCGGAGCTTGGTAGGGTCCGGAGACTCTGTGCAGGTACCGCTCGGGTCTGAGGGCCACTCATCTTGGGGTAAAAGGAGAAAGGAAGGACCTTGGCTCCATCTGTTGGGTCTGCTCAGCTCCAGGAGAGACCTTCCTCGCGTTATGTCGTCAGCAGGATTTTGGGCTGAGTCAACATAGTGCCAGGAGTGAAGATGGGTCAGCTCCTGGATCTCCGCTATGTGAGTGCCAACAAAGACCTTGAAACAACACGACTCAGACCTCAGCCAGGTAAGTACTGTGGTGGAGTCAGACGACAGCACGGTTCTCTTGATGTCCAGGGTGAGCTCATTTCCGAGGAGACTGGAAAGATGTACTCCAGAAAGAGCGCCGCACAGCTCGAGTCTAGGCATGGACAACACACGCTTGGGGGAAACTCGAGAGTGAGCCATCAGGAATACCAGATGTGAGCTGCCATCACTCATCACTGTTCACATATAGGCGACTGCGCCATAGGCCTGTTCGGATGCATCACAAAATATGTGAATCTCTCTTTCCCTTACAGACTCCCTGAGGTGCTTCGGCAGGTAAGGACGGGAAAGCAGGACTTGGGGGAGGAACTGCAACTCGGGAAAGCAGGACTTGGGGGAGGAACTGCAACTCTTCTTCCCACGTTCTCCATTGCTGTAGTAGTTCTGGTGGTAGCTGACGGTCCCAGTCTCTTTGTTGGTCCCAGAGGCGTCTCACCAGCATTTTGGCCCGGGTGGTGTAGGGCAGGATAAAACCCAGAGGGTCATCAGAATCAGAATCAGAAAGGTTTTAATGCCATATGTTTGAACAAGTTCACAACATTAGGAAATTGATTCGGTACTTGGAGCAGAATGTAAACCAACACTTAACATGCAACAAATAAATAGAATAAAATAAAATAGCAGAAACTTAAATTTAACAAATTTACAAGAATACAAGAATGTAACAGTGCAGGTGCCGATAATGGTCAGGTGCAAGAAGAAAAACCAGCACAGGGTCATGTGCCTGACACAGAGCGGGTGGGTGGGGTCATGTGACACAGAGCGGGTGGGTGGGGTCATGTGACACGGAGCGGGGGGGTGGGAAGAGTCCTAGTGTTGTTACTGTTCAAAAGTCCGACAGCAGAGGGGAAGAAGCTGTTTTTATGGCGGGAGGTTCTGGTCCGAATGGACCGTAGCCTCCTGCCTGAGGGGAGCAGGTCCAAAAGTCCATGTCTAGGGTGAGAAGGATCGGATGCACGGACCTGCACGTGTCCGTGTCCTGGAGGTGTACAGGTCCTGCAGAGATGGAAGGCTGCAACCAGTCACCTTCTCAGCAGAGCGCACAACACCCTGCAGTCTCTGTTTGTCCCTGGTGGTGGTGTACTGTCAGAGTGAGACGCCTCCTCCGAGATGAGCGCTACTGCGCAAGCGCGCATGGTGTAATGGTTTTGAAACAGCTGAGTCAGTTTAAAATGCCTCCTCATGCGCGCGCATGCATGACGTGACGTAATCGTATAAATACGCCCATCTTGGCTCCAAAGGCAGAAGTCCTTTTGATTTCTACCGAACGAGACAAGAGTCTAGTTATTCTCAACATAACGAGGCAGAAGTCCATTTTTTTTCAACAGGAGTGGAGTTTTCAACAATTGCAACGCAAGTATCATTTAAACAGTGTATTTGTGTTTTGTTTTTTTGTTTTTTCAACAGAACTTGCCAGAAGTCGAGGTATTTTCTACATAAGTGGAGTTTTTTTCAACAATTTCAATGCAAGTAAGGAACATTTTAAGAGTGTTTTGGTTTTATTGTATGTTTTAACATGTTTTAGCATGTAAAGAACGATAATTAGCGCCAGAATACCTATGTCAGATGATAGTGGTTTGTATTTAACATTTTACTGCATGCTACGTGTCTCGTATTAAACTTATCGTATTAAACCGCGCTAGTGTGCTAGCACACGGCTAGTCTGTAGCCACGGACACGCGCATCACCACACGAGCTCGCGCAGCTCTTCACGCACCACCTGTGCATCAAACGCACTCCTGTATATATGTATGTATATGTGTGTATATACAGTATATACAGTATATACACACATATATACATACATATATACATTGTGACCAAGACGGGTAGAGCGGCTGGATTGCAGTGAGTTCCACAAACAGATACTGGAGGCAGGGTTGACGTGGTCCACAGTTTTTTTAATGTTTTTCAGTTTGCACAAAAAATATAAAGTGCTCACGTGCAAAGTGCAGTGCAAAATAAATTAAGGTGCAAGGAGGATATAGGAGCGTGGTTCTTCTCCAGCAGCAGAGCAATCAATGATAGGATACAGGTGGCTTAAATATTGCTGGGTAAAACCATAAAAACTCCAAGGGGTGTATAATTAACATTAGCTGTTTAAAACTAAGTTAAAATCCTCCAATAAAATACCCATCATCAAATAAACCATATAAAACCCACATACAAAAATGAACTCTTAGAACAAACACCTAATAAAGTATAAAATAAATAAACCCAATTAAAATAGGTGGCATTTCCTCCCCCCGATGTCCGCTGTCTTGAGCTGGCCCGGAACTCTTAAATGGTGTCTGGTCCCCCGGGGAATCTTTTGGCCAGACACCTGGACATGAGACACAGGTAAGTAAAACCACAACTCAACCCACGCATACCACTTTCACACTTTAAAATATCCACATCCCACACACGCAAACACACACAAGACACAACTAATTTAAAAAGTGGCACATATTGCACATTGATTGTTCTTGTTTGTCTCCACAGACCGGCGGCCACCATTACCGGAAGCACCCGCCCGACCGGACTCCGTGACAAACGCTAAAAATGTTTTCAATAAATACTTTAAACAATACAAATGTGTGCAATCTTATATGTGCAAATTAGCGTATCCTGTAAGTGCTCCGTGCTCTAAAGGTGCAATGTAAATATATATAAAGTGCAAAGTCTATGAAAGTGCATGTGTGGATACTCATTCCGTAACGAACGGCCTGTTCGTTACATTTCCCCCTCCCTCTCCTAAGGCGCAGCCTCCTCCTCAGCACTCCTGGAGAGGCAGTCCGCTACCATGTTATCTCTTCCGGGCCGGTACTGGACTGTAAAGTTGTATGGCTGCAAGGAGAGGTACCATCCAGTGATGCGGTTGTTGGCATCCTTCATTTTATGCAGCCATTGGAGAGCGCAATGGTCTGTCTCCAACAGGTCATCTATCCGAGGCATTGGATAGGGATCAAAATTAGATATCGCGTTGAGATACCTAAAGTCAATACAAAAGCGCAAAGAGCCGTCTTTCTTAGGTACCAGTACAATAGGACTGCACCATTCACTACTTGACACTTCAATCATTCCTAGCGCCAACATTAGCTTACTTTCCTTTTGCAACACAGGGACCAACCGCTCAGGGATCCTGTAGCTCCTCTGGCGTTGTTGCATCCATACTGTTAAGACTGATGCTGGTAAAACCCAACTCTTTACCTAATAGATTCCTATCAATGTCAGTAACAACCTGGTCATTTCTGCTACGACCAGTATGCAGCTTGCCTGCAGGAGCACCAATTAGCTCCTTCACTTTTTGATAATTGTTGGAGTGGCGAATGTCCATTTGCACAAAAGCGCTGCGTGCCTTGCCAGTCAATAGGGGGACAAGGCGGACGGCCCACTCTTCCTTTGGCCAATGACAAACTTGGGCCATCCGCTCAAATGTGATTAAAAAATGTTCAAGGTCATCTTCTGGGGTCAAGATTGGCAGTTTGGGCTCCCTCTGCGGTCTGTAGCCATAGCCGCCAGGGTCCGGGCCATAATCTTCACCACCATCATCCTTATCATAGTCACCTGATGGCTCAGTTTGTCCTTGCACATACAACTCAGAGTGCTCGGACCTCCTCTGCTGCTGCTGGATTTGCTGGAACTGCCGCTGCATGGCCTTCCAGCGCTGCTCCTGTTGAAGCTGGTCTTTCTCCTGCTTCCTCTCTCTGGCATCTTGCCTCTCGATCAATGCTTTCACGAGAGCAGTCAACTCCTCCACTTTATCATGGGACCCACTTGTGCCCTCTTGGGGGTCAGATGTTACAGCATTTCCTTCATCTGGCTCCTCAGCTTTTCTTCCTCCTCTTAGCATCATGTTAATTTGCGGACTCACTGTGGCGGGGCAGCACTTCTGACAGCAAATGTGACCACTGTGGCGGGATCCCACTTCTGACACCAAATGTGACCAAGAGGCGGCTCGCATTCCACGCCCGGCTCCAAGCCAGCGATCCCACTCCTGGCACCAAATGTGACCAAGACGGGTAGAGCGGCTGGATTGCAGTGAGTTCCACAAACAGATACTGGAGGCAGGGTTGACGTGGTCCACAGTTTTTTTAATGTTTTTCAGTTTGCACAAAAAATATAAAGTGCTCACGTGCAAAGTGCAGTGCAAAATAAATTAAGGTGCAAGGAGGATAGGAGCGTGGTTCTTCTCCAGCAGCAGAGCAATCAATTATAGGATACAGGTGGCTTAAATATTGCTGGGTAAAACCATAAAAACTCCAAGGGGTGTATAATTAACATTAGCTGTTTAAAACTAAGTTAAAATCCTCCACTAAAATACCCATCATCAAATAAACCATATAAAACCCACATACAAAAATAAACTCTTAGAAACCAAACACCTAATAAAGTATAAAATAAATAAACCCAATTAAAATGGGTGGCATTTCCTCCCCCCGATGTCCGCTGTCTTGAGCTGGCCCGGAACTCTTAAATGGTGTCTGGTCCCCCGGGGAATCTTTTGGCCAGACACCTGGACATGAGACACAGGTAAGTAAAACCACAACTCAACCCACGCATACCACTTTCACCCTTTAAAATATCCACATCCCACACACGCAAACACACACAAGACACAACTAATTTAAAAAGTGGCACATATTGCACATTGATTGTTCTTGTTTGTCTCCACAGACCGGCGGCCACCATTACCGGAAGCACCCGCCCGACCGGACTCCGTGACAAACGCTAAAAATGTTTTCAATAAATACTTTAAACAATACAAATGTGTGCAATCTTATATGTGCAAATTAGCGTATCTTGTAAGTGCTCCGTGCTCTAAAGGTGCAATGTAAATATATATAAAGTGCAAAGTCTATGAAAGTGCATGTGTGGATACTCATTCAGTAACGAACGGCCTGTTCGTTACATACATATATATATATATATATACACACACACATATATACATATATATATTTACAGTATATATATATATATATATATATATATATATATATATATATATATATATATATACACAGTATATATATAAATCCAAATCCAAATCCACTTTATTTATATAGCACATTTTACAAACGTAGCCGTTTCCAAAGTGCTGCACAGAGATAAAAACATAGAGAATACATAGTATGTGTGTATAAGTAAAATCTAATTAAAACAGCACCATAAAATGACAAAGTAAGCTTAAAAAAATAAAATTAAAATATAATAAATAAATAAATGAAATAAAATAAATAAATAGATAAATAAATAAAGTAAAATAAAATAAAATAAAATCAATAAGAGACACAGAGGACCACACAAACTCACGCAGTGTTAAAAGCCAGAGAATAAAAGTGGGTTTTAAGACGAGACTTAAAACACTCGATAGTCGGGGCAGTTCGGACATGAAGGGGCAGATTGTTCCACAGCTTTGGGCCGGCTACAGAGAAAGCCCGATCCCCCCTGGTTTTAAGTCTGGACTTAGGCACCACAAGCTGGAGTTGGCCCTCAGACCTCAGCTTGCGCGTGGGGGTGTAGATTTGGATGAGGTCTGAGACATACTGTGGGGCCAGTCCATTTAAAGCTTTAAAAACAAACAATAAAATCTTAAAATCAACTCTAAAACGAACTGGGAGCCAGTGCAATGACGCTAAAATTGGAGTAATGTGCTCACATTTTTTGCTTCCAGTTAAAAGTCGCGCAGCAGAGTTTTGTACTAACTGTAAGCGAGAAAGTGCATGATGGCTAATGCCGGGAAAAAGTGCATTACAGTCATCTAAACGCGAGGAAATAAAAGCATGAATTACTTGTTCAAAAGATTTAAAAGATAAAAAAGATTTAATTTTCGATAAAAGCCGCAAATGATAAAAACCGGATTTAACGACCGCATTTACGTGTTTGTCAAATTTAAAATCACTGTCAATAGTGACAGGTTGGTGCAGACTGTTTCACAGACTGTTTAAGTGGGCCCAGGTCAGTGAAAGGGTCAGTGTTGCCAAAGACAATGACCTCAGTCTTTTTCTCATTTAAACTTAAAAAGTTGTGGGCCAGCCAATCCTGGACATCACTAAGACAGTGAAAGAGAGGTGTCAGGGGGGCAGAAGCAAGTTTCTTCAGTGGCAGGTAAATTTGGCAATCATCTGCGTAAAAGTGATATTGAATGCCATGTTTTTTAAAGATTTCACTCAGTGGGAGGAGGTACAAAGCGAAGAGAACAGGAGCCAGTATTGAACCCTGGGGGACACCGCAGTTCAGGGGGGCTGTGGACGAAGTGGAGTCCCCCAGTCTGACAGAGCTACTCCTCCCACTGAGGTAGGACCTGAACCATTTGAGGGCAGTCCCCCTGACACCAACACAGTTTTCCAGGCGATTTAAAAGAGTTGCATGGTCCACTGTGTCAAAAGCAGCCGTCAAGTCTAAAAGCACTAAAATGGCGGTGACACCAGAATCTGTCATTAAGAACAAGTCATTAAAAACCTTTAAAAGTGCAGACTCTGTGCTATGTAGAGCCTTATAACCCGATTGAAAGATGTCAAAAGTGCCATGTGCTTCTAAAAATGACTGGAGCTGCAGAAGGACACATTTCTCTAAAATCTTGGCCATAAAGGGGAGTTTGGATATGGGCCTATAGTTAGAGGGAAGTGATGTGTCCAGATTGGGTTTTTTCAACAGGGGTACAATAACAGCATTTTTACAAAACAAAGGCACAACACCAGAAACAAGGCTGCTATTAATTACCTTGTGAACACTGGAGCCAATAGTGGTCCACACCTCCTTGAAAAGACGAGGCGGGACAGGGTCATTGGGGCAGGATGAAGGTTTAAGTTTCCTGACCACATTTGATAGACACTCCAGTGACACTGGCTCAAAGTTAAAAAACACATCTGAGCAAGTCGGGTCAGGTAGCAGATGTGGACCAGGGGTTACAATATTGGCCCTAATGTTGGCTACTTTTTCATTAAAAAACACAAGAAAGTCGTTGCACGTTACATCAGCAACAGGAGTGGACTGAATGGGGTTAAGAACAGCGTCAATAGTTTTAAAAAGAACCCGGGGATTTTTGATATTACTCGCCACCACGTCGGAAAGATACTTTGTTTTCTCGGTTTTGACAATTCTCTGATACGAGCGCCAACTGTCTTTCAAAATTTCGTAGGACACAACTAAACCATCCGCTTTCCATTTGCGCTCTGCCCTTCTGCAGACGCGCCTCGCTTCACGCGTAGTGTCATTCAGCCACGGCTTCCGACTGGCTCTGGGGCGCACAGCTTTAAGCGGAGCCACAGAATCTAAAACACTGTTACATGTGCCCTGAAACCTATTCATTAAAAACTCTGTATCTTGTTCAGCAGCATCAGTGTCATCGTTCGCACAGGTCAAGAACAGTGAAGAGAAACGGGCTGCTGTATCAGGCTTAATGGAGCGACACAAGCGCACGGGGGGCTCCGGGTTAATACAGTCATTCAACATAAAATCAAATAAAATATTTTATGTATACATATATATATACACATATATATATATATTTTATGTATACATATATATATACACATATATATATATATTTTATGTATACATATATATATACACATATATATATATATTTTATGTATACATATATATATACACATATATATATATATATATATATATATATTATATATATATATATATATATATATATTACAGTATATATACATACACACCTTGTAACCTTGGATTAGAGTGACTAAATGGGCTACCTACATATTAAAAATGTTATTGTCTTTTACAGTTGTTTACATTTGTGAACACAAATATGGAGAGATCCAATGAAGTTTTCCAGTACCTGACACGTGGGGTGTATAAAAGGCCGGGACTTTCATGTGTTTGCAGTAATATGTAAAGACTTTACGTATTAACAATGTTTAAGTATAAGGACCTTTATGTAGAAGTTAAGTGTAAGTAAGAGGAAGTAAGAGACTTTTGCGCGCAAATATGCGCTGATGTTCGCCGCACTTCCGGTAACGTTTTGTACATGACATTATTGTAGTTCGCCTCACTTATTTTTTTCCTCGTGAGCTGGAGTGACCGCGGCTGGCGGGCTCCACTCACGTTCAGTTTAGTAGAAACCTTTGCACTTGTGCAGTAATATTATTCCTAGTACCTTGCAGTCAATGACGATACGTAAGTACTTTGTGTTTACCCTTTGTTTCTGTCATGACTTGCCGTTTATTAGGTAGCATTTGAATGCTAAGTTGGTCAGGCGTTTATTTGGAGATATCGTGCAAGCCACGTTTAATGTGCCTTAAATACTGGTATATTCGAGTGTACTCCTTTCATGTATGCCTGTTGCATATTATTAATGTTCTGGCATGATATGCCGCGCTAAATGTTCGGGTAATATGGGGAAAGTTTCCTCCTCACTGAACTGGCCATAAGCCTCACGCGTGCCCTGTGCATGTTGCAATGTTGTACGTTGCTCGTCCGCTAGAGGGCTATCTACGCCACGTAATGTCCATGTGTGATCTGCGTGATCAATATAATGCCAGCTTGTGTGTGATATGAGCTGGGTAATAGAGCTCACATTGATATTATGTTTGTACTATCACAGCCCTTTATGTTTGAAGCACTCATGTTTATTTGTAATGGAGAATTAAGTGCCTTATTTCTTATTTCCATCTCCTATTTTGTTTATATTTCAGACTGCTTTGCCTTGCTTTATGCTAAAGCACTTATGGATATATGCCTTATCAATTGTATTACCCCTGAGCTATCTTATTGAAGAATACAATCATTCATCCAACTCCTCGTCTCCTCTTCATTATCCTCCTGCATTCTAACCGATGCTCCATCTTGGATTGTTCTCCCAAACCTGAATTAACCAGCAATAATCAAACCTTCCCAACATTCGTCCTTCGAGCCGGATTGGAGTATTCAAGATGGAACCATATGAAGAGAAGATGCCTGATGTGCGTCCTAAGCGCCAAACACGTCGACCTCCCCGGTTTGACGACTATGAAGTGGATTACATGGGCTCAACGCCTCCTAGGGCAGGTGTGTATTCGACATGGTCAAGCCCCCTAACCTCACAGACTCACCCTGGTAGCCTCCAGAGGGACGCTGCTCACACTGAGATTCCTCAGCTAGCCCTCAGCTGCCCCCAGGAAAGAGGCCTGTTCACAGACGACCTACCCGAATACCCCCACCTGCACCGCTCACGCCTAGGCCCTCACTTCAACACAGAGTTGAGAGCCATTCAAGAGGAGAACGCGAAGCTGCTCCAAACAAGACATCACTTCGATTCAGGTATAGCAGAGCTCAATAGGGCAAGAAGCGAGATTAAAGAGCTAATAGAAGTGGCACGCTCACTAAAGGCAGACACTGGGCAGTACAACGCCCCGGCATCGTACAGTATGCACCAACCTCCTCCACGCAGCCCTACAGACATCCGTCAGTCTCCTGCTGCCCAGCCTAAGGAGGAGGAGGAGGAAGAGGAAGTGTGGCCCGACCCTCCAGCGTGGTGCAAGCCTGAGGAGGAACTACCTGAAGGTATGTACAACCTAAAGCTTGAGGCATCAAAGCAAGCCTACAGTCAACCCTCCTATGCCTCATTAGGTCCTGCGTACTCGCCTTACAAACCTCCACCTCCAATACAGTATCACCCTCCACCTCTCCTGTCTGCGCCTCGTAGAGAGGTACCAGCTGCAGCCTACTATGCACACGCACAGTATCCCCAGCCGCCACCTCGACCTCCTGTGCCATTCTCACAGCCACTCGCTCATCCTGCTTCAGCCTATGCCAGACCAACGCCTGCAGCAGCGCCAACCCCATTGTACCCTCCAGTGTCAGGCCACAGAGTGGGGCCTGCTACGCCTACCTCCCACCTACCTCTGCAGTCCTCAGTGTCTGAAGAGCATTATAGGGGCCCAAAACCCAGTATCCCCAAGTTTGCTCGCCCTGACCCAAGTGAGTTTGCTCGGCTACGTATAGCCCTGGGGAACCTGCTCCCAGCTAATGCTACGGAACTCTTTAAGTATCAAATACTCTTAGACCATCTGAAGCTAGATGAAGCTAAGCTCATAGCCGATGCCTACCTAAACTCACCAACGCCTTACTCTGACACAATGGCTGCCCTAAATGATAAGTTCGGCCAACCTCACCAGCTCGCCCTGAGGAAGATTAGGAGTGTCCTGGGAGCCCCTGAGGTTAAACGTGGCGACATAGCCGCCTTCGAGACGTTCTCCCTCCAGATCCAGTCGCTCGTGGGCCTACTGCAGACTTCAGGACCCGATGGGGAGATTGAACTCCACTGCGGCTCACATGTAGCTAACCTTCTGATCAAGCTTCCTCCTGAACTGCGAGCTAACTTTCGCCGTCATCAGTTGCAGCACTCTAGAGTCACCCACACGCTGTATGACTTGTCAGAGTGGCTCCGCCACGAATCATGGTGTCAAGGCAGTGACGAGCAGGCCTACGAGAAATGCAGTAAAGCGAAACAGAACACAAAGAGTGATGGTTGTCAGGCAAAGAAAACGGTGACGGTCCTGCACGGTGCTGGTGAGGTTTTACAGTCCGCCTCCCAGTCACCATCGAAGAAGAAAGTAAAGAACAAAGCCTACTGTGCCTACTGCGAGAGCACCGAGCACTTCCTCAGTCAGTGCACTGAAGTTGCCAAGCTCTCCAAGGATCAGCTGAGAGAGTGGATCCAAGTCAACAAGCGCTGCTGGCGCTGCGCACGAGCTCACCAGGCAGCTCAATGTACGCTCAAGAAACCCTGCAACCTCTGTCAAGGCAAGCACCTCCTTGCTCTCCACGAGATCAACGCGAGGACAGATAAAGTTCAGAGAGATGTGCGTGTCAAAGAAGATAGTGCCTCCGTAAACAGTCCTGCCACTGCCTCGCTCTACCTCGACAGGCCCGGAGCAAGCAACCGTGCCCTGCTGAAGGTCGTGCCTGTACTCGTGCATTGCGGTGGACGAACCTTCAACACCTTTGCCATCCTCGATGATGGGTCCGAGAGGACAATGCTGTTACCCTCTGCAGCTAAGTCCCTTGCCATACGGGGAACTCCTGAAGTCCTGCCACTGCGCACAGTCCGTCAGGACATCCAGGTACTCCACGGGCACACAGTCTCGTTCCATGTGTCTCCTGTTGCCACACCTCAAGTCACCTACAAGATCGATGGTGCCTTCACAGCAAGTCGCCTCACCCTAGCTCAATACACCTACCCTATTGAGCACCTTCAGAGCAAGTACAGTCACCTGCGTGGTATCCCCCTACCTGCCTTACAGGATGCTAAGCCATGCCTCCTGATCGGCTCTGACCAGCCTCACCTAGTAACTCCTGTCGAACCTGTAAGACTTGGCCCACCTGGTAGCCCAGCAGCAGTTCACACTCGCCTGGGCTGGACTCTTCAAGGCCCTATCCAGTTCATGGGGCGGCCATCGCGCTCTGCAGAGTGCATGTTCATCTCCACCCCCCCACCGCCGGAAGAGCTGTTCAAGCACGTCCAACGGCTCTGGCAAGTGGACACGCTACCTCACCAGCGGGAAAAAGAGGTAACCAGGTCAAAGCAGGACAGGCAGGCAGTCGCTCTGCTTGAAGCCGACACAGTCCGTGTCGAAGTGGAAGGAGTCCACCGGTACGCCACTCCACTGCTGCGCCATGCAAACATGCCCCCACTGTGCGCACCCACAGAGTCAGTGCTGCCTCTGCTGCGTAGCACGGAGCGGCGCCTCCTCCGAGACCCTCAGCGAGCAGAGGCGTACAAGGTCGAAATGGATAAGCTCATCGCAGCTGGTGTGGTGAAGGAAGTCAGCACGGAGAACCCCTCCAAGGAATGCTGGTATATCCCTCATCACCTCGTCAGCCACAACGGTAAGAACCGCCTGGTCTTCAACTGTTCTCACCAATACCAGGGACAGACGCTGAACCAGTACCTCCTGCCTGGCCCCAACCTTGGTGCCTCCCTACTGGGCGTCCTTGTGAGGTTCCGTGAACACCCTGTGGCAGTCAGTGGAGACATCAAGGGGATGTTTCATCAGGTCTGCCTCCTCCCTGGGGACCGTCCCCTCCTCAGGTTCCTGTGGCGTGACTTGAAGGTGAGTGCGCCTCCTAGAATCTTCGAGTGGCAAGTCTTGCCGTTTGGCACCACCTGCAGCCCTTGCTGTGCAACGTATGCACTCCAGCGCCACGTAGTTGACCACACCAAGCCTGAAGACCGCCTCCGGTTCTCTGTAGAGAACTGCTTCTACGTGGACAACTGCCTGCAGAGTGTATGCACAACAGGGGAAGCCAAGCTGCTGGTGGACCGACTACGGGAGCTGTTGACGTCTGCAGGCTTCCAGCTGCGTCAGTGGGCCTGCAATGAACCCAGCGTCCTGAGTCACCTACCTCAAGAAGCCAGATCAGAAAGCCTCGACCTGTGGCTAGCGGAGGATAAGTCTAACCCATTCGAGTCAACCCTCGGCCTCAGCTGGAACTGGCGAACCGACACCTTCGGCTACAAACACAGGCCAGTCACCTACGACGCACCAACGCTGCGTAACATCTACAGAGTCGTCGCGACCCAGTACGATCCCCTGGGCTACCTGCTGCCCTTCTCTACCAGAGCCAAGCTCATCATTCGTCAGCTGTGGGACAAACAGCGCGGCTGGGACGACTCTAACCTCCCAGCTGAACTCCTCCGATCCTGGTCCACTTGGGAAGGTGAGCTGAAGCACCTACCCAACATCGCCTTTCCTCGTCCTTATGCACCTGCGAAAGCCAGCCGAGAGAGTGCTGCACGTGAACTGCACATCTTCGCGGACGCCTCAGAGCAAGCCTATGGTGCAGTGTCCTACATGAGGACTGTGGACGCCGAAGGCCATGTGAACCTGTCCTTCGTCCTTGCCCGATCTCGAGTAGCACCCAAACGTATGCAGTCCATCCCCCGCCTGGAGCTGTGTGCTGCTCTAGTCGCAGCACAACTGTCCTGCGTCCTCAACAAGGAGCTAACCCTGAAAGTGTCCCGCACTGTATTGTGGTCAGATTCCACTACAGTACTAACCTGGCTACAATCCGAGTCTTGTCGGTATAAAGTCTTCGTAGGGGCGAGAGTAGCCGAAATTCAAGAATTAACAGACAGCTGCATGTGGCGCTACGTCGACTCGGCAAATAATCCGGCCGATGACCTGACTAGGGGCAAGTCCCTAGAAGCCCTCGTGGAGCCCAACCGCTGGTCACAAGGGCCACCTTTCCTGCTACAGAGCCCGGACACCTGGCCAGAACGACCGAGTGCCGAGCCACCTGAGGATAAGGCGGAGCTGCGGAAGTCCACGTTCTGCGGACTGACCGTCACTTTACCCACAACTCATGCCCCTGGTGACAAAGTGTACAGCTCTTGGCAAGAACTCGTGGAGGAGACAGCACGCGAACTTCAACAGAGCTCCAGCAGCTCCACTCCTACTGCTGAAGAGTATCGCCAGGCAGAGGTGATCGTCCTTCAGCGAGCTCAACAGCAGTCATTCCCTGATGATTACCGTCTCCTCTCGACCGGTAAGCCTATCCTGTCCAGTAGCCGCCTGGTCAAGCTGGCTCCTGAGATGGACAAGTCTAGGGCTCTTATTAGAGTCGGCGGACGACTCAGGAGACTGGAAGGGCAAAGCAACATGTCACCGCACCCTGTTGTCCTGGATGCTTTTCACCCAGTCACCCGCCTGCTTATCCGGAAGTACGATGAAGACCTGCATCATCCCGGTCCCGAGCGAGTCTTCGCAGAGCTGCGGCGGTCGTACTGGGTGATCCACGGCAGAGAGGCGATCCGAAGATACCAGCGGACCTGTGCTGAGTGCCAGCGCTGGAGAGCTCAGCCGGCTGTACCCAAGATGGCTGATCTCCCCACTGCCCGTCTTCAACTGTACAAGCCAGCGTTTCATTCCACGGGCGTGGACTGCTTTGGCCCCATGCCTGTGAAAGTGGGCAGACGCCACGAGAAACGTTGGGGGATAATCTTCAAGTGCCTAACAACTAGAGCAGTACACTTGGATCTGCTCAACACTATGGACGCTGACGCCTACCTCATGGCCTTGAGGCGCTTCATTGCGCGGAGAGGCACTCCAGCTGAGCTGTGGTCCGATCAAGGGACTAATTTCAAAGGCGGAGAAAGGGAGCTTAAGGAAGCCTTTGCCAGCATGGCGCCTGCCTTGCAGGCACAGCTAGCTCAACAAAGGATCAAGTTCCACTTTAACCCTGCAGCCCCACACTTTGGGGGTGTGTGGGAAAGAGAAGTGCGATCAGTCAAGTTGGCACTCTACACCTGTGTAGGGTCTCAACCCATCCCTGAAGAGGTGCTACTTACTGTGCTCCTGGAAGTTGAGGCAATCCTCAATGCCAAGCCTTTGGGCTATGTGTCAGCCGACATCGCCGATGTCGACCCAGTGACGCCGTTTAGCCTCCTCATGGGGCGGCCTGATGGATCACTTCCGCAAGTGGTCTACCCGGAATCCGAGATCCTGAGCCGTCGGCGATGGCGGCACTCACAGATCCTGGCGGATCACTTCTGGTCCCGATTCATCAGAGACTACCTCCCCAGCCTGCAGACACGACAGAAATGGTACTCCTCTCCTCCTGCGCTCCTGGAGAATGCTGTGGTCATGATGGTGGACCCGCAGCTTCCCCGGGCCTTGTGGCCCATTGGCCGTGTGACCCAGATTCATCGCAGCGATGACGGCTACATCAGGTCAGCTGATGTGCTCATCAACGGACACACCTACACCCGACCGGTGGCCCGGTTGGTGATGCTGCCAGCCCTCCCGTCTGGGGAAGACGACACTCCACCACCCGCTGACCCTCCAGACTGAATATCCTTTTATTGGTAGCAAATGTGCCCTGCACATTTGGGGGCGGCTGTATAAAAGGCCGGGACTTTCATGTGTTTGCAGTAATATGTAAAGACTTTACGTATTAACAATGTTTAAGTATAAGGACCTTTATGTAGAAGTTAAGTGTAAGTAAGAGGAAGTAAGAGACTTTTGCGCGCAAATATGCGCTGATGTTCGCCGCACTTCCGGTAACGTTTTGTACATGACATTATTGTAGTTCGCCTCACTTATTTTTTTCCTCGTGAGCTGGAGTGACCGCGGCTGGCGGGCTCCACTCACGTTCAGTTTAGTAGAAACCTTTGCACTTGTGCAGTAATATTATTCCTAGTACCTTGCAGTCAATGACGATACGTAAGTACTTTGTGTTTACCCTTTGTTTCTGTCATGACTTGCCGTTTATTAGGTAGCATTTGAATGCTAAGTTGGTCAGGCGTTTATTTGGAGATATCGTGCAAGCCACGTTTAATGTGCCTTAAATACTGGTATATTCGAGTGTACTCCTTTCATGTATGCCTGTTGCATATTATTAATGTTCTGGCATGATATGCCGCGCTAAATGTTCGGGTAATATGGGGAAAGTTTCCTCCTCACTGAACTGGCCATAAGCCTCACGCGTGCCCTGTGCATGTTGCAATGTTGTACGTTGCTCGTCCGCTAGAGGGCTATCTACGCCACGTAATGTCCATGTGTGATCTGCGTGATCAATATAATGCCAGCTTGTGTGTGATATGAGCTGGGTAATAGAGCTCACATTGATATTATGTTTGTACTATCACAGCCCTTTATGTTTGAAGCACTCATGTTTATTTGTAATGGAGAATTAAGTGCCTTATTTCTTATTTCCATCTCCTATTTTGTTTATATTTCAGACTGCTTTGCCTTGCTTTATGCTAAAGCACTTATGGATATATGCCTTATCAATTGTATTACCCCTGAGCTATCTTATTGAAGAATACAATCATTCATCCAACTCCTCGTCTCCTCTTCATTATCCTCCTGCATTCTAACCGATGCTCCATCTTGGATTGTTCTCCCAAACCTGAATTAACCAGCAATAATCAAACCTTCCCAACATTCGTCCTTCGAGCCGGATTGGAGTATTCAAGATGGAACCATATGAAGAGAAGATGCCTGATGTGCGTCCTAAGCGCCAAACACGTCGACCTCCCCGGTTTGACGACTATGAAGTGGATTACATGGGCTCAACGCCTCCTAGGGCAGGTGTGTATTCGACATGGTCAAGCCCCCTAACCTCACAGACTCACCCTGGTAGCCTCCAGAGGGACGCTGCTCACACTGAGATTCCTCAGCTAGCCCTCAGCTGCCCCCAGGAAAGAGGCCTGTTCACAGACGACCTACCCGAATACCCCCACCTGCACCGCTCACGCCTAGGCCCTCACTTCAACACAGAGTTGAGAGCCATTCAAGAGGAGAACGCGAAGCTGCTCCAAACAAGACATCACTTCGATTCAGGTATAGCAGAGCTCAATAGGGCAAGAAGCGAGATTAAAGAGCTAATAGAAGTGGCACGCTCACTAAAGGCAGACACTGGGCAGTACAACGCCCCGGCATCGTACAGTATGCACCAACCTCCTCCACGCAGCCCTACAGACATCCGTCAGTCTCCTGCTGCCCAGCCTAAGGAGGAGGAGGAGGAAGAGGAAGTGTGGCCCGACCCTCCAGCGTGGTGCAAGCCTGAGGAGGAACTACCTGAAGGTATGTACAACCTAAAGCTTGAGGCATCAAAGCAAGCCTACAGTCAACCCTCCTATGCCTCATTAGGTCCTGCGTACTCGCCTTACAAACCTCCACCTCCAATACAGTATCACCCTCCACCTCTCCTGTCTGCGCCTCGTAGAGAGGTACCAGCTGCAGCCTACTATGCACACGCACAGTATCCCCAGCCGCCACCTCGACCTCCTGTGCCATTCTCACAGCCACTCGCTCATCCTGCTTCAGCCTATGCCAGACCAACGCCTGCAGCAGCGCCAACCCCATTGTACCCTCCAGTGTCAGGCCACAGAGTGGGGCCTGCTACGCCTACCTCCCACCTACCTCTGCAGTCCTCAGTGTCTGAAGAGCATTATAGGGGCCCAAAACCCAGTATCCCCAAGTTTGCTCGCCCTGACCCAAGTGAGTTTGCTCGGCTACGTATAGCCCTGGGGAACCTGCTCCCAGCTAATGCTACGGAACTCTTTAAGTATCAAATACTCTTAGACCATCTGAAGCTAGATGAAGCTAAGCTCATAGCCGATGCCTACCTAAACTCACCAACGCCTTACTCTGACACAATGGCTGCCCTAAATGATAAGTTCGGCCAACCTCACCAGCTCGCCCTGAGGAAGATTAGGAGTGTCCTGGGAGCCCCTGAGGTTAAACGTGGTGACATAGCCGCCTTCGAGACGTTCTCCCTCCAGATCCAGTCGCTCGTGGGCCTACTGCAGACTTCAGGACCCGATGGGGAGATTGAACTCCACTGCGGCTCACATGTAGCTAACCTTCTGATCAAGCTTCCTCCTGAACTGCGAGCTAACTTTCGCCGTCATCAGTTGCAGCACTCTAGAGTCACCCACACGCTGTATGACTTGTCAGAGTGGCTCCGCCACGAATCATGGTGTCAAGGCAGTGACGAGCAGGCCTACGAGAAATGCAGTAAAGCGAAACAGAACACAAAGAGTGATGGTTGTCAGGCAAAGAAAACGGTGACGGTCCTGCACGGTGCTGGTGAGGTTTTACAGTCCGCCTCCCAGTCACCATCGAAGAAGAAAGTAAAGAACAAAGCCTACTGTGCCTACTGCGAGAGCACCGAGCACTTCCTCAGTCAGTGCACTGAAGTTGCCAAGCTCTCCAAGGATCAGTTGAGAGAGTGGATCCAAGTCAACAAGCGCTGCTGGCGCTGCGCACGAGCTCACCAGGCAGCTCAATGTACGCTCAAGAAACCCTGCAACCTCTGTCAAGGCAAGCACCTCCTTGCTCTCCACGAGATCAACGCGAGGACAGATAAAGTTCAGAGAGATGTGCGTGTCAAAGAAGATAGTGCCTCCGTAAACAGTCCTGCCACTGCCTCGCTCTACCTCGACAGGCCCGGAGCAAGCAACCGTGCCCTGCTGAAGGTCGTGCCTGTACTCGTGCATTGCGGTGGACGAACCTTCAACACCTTTGCCATCCTCGATGATGGGTCCGAGAGGACAATGCTGTTACCCTCTGCAGCTAAGTCCCTTGCCATACGGGGAACTCCTGAAGTCCTGCCACTGCGCACAGTCCGTCAGGACATCCAGGTACTCCACGGGCACACAGTCTCGTTCCATGTGTCTCCTGTTGCCACACCTCAAGTCACCTACAAGATCGATGGTGCCTTCACAGCAAGTCGCCTCACCCTAGCTCAATACACCTACCCTATTGAGCACCTTCAGAGCAAGTACAGTCACCTGCGTGGTATCCCCCTACCTGCCTTACAGGATGCTAAGCCATGCCTCCTGATCGGCTCTGACCAGCCTCACCTAGTAACTCCTGTCGAACCTGTAAGACTTGGCCCACCTGGTAGCCCAGCAGCAGTTCACACTCGCCTGGGCTGGACTCTTCAAGGCCCTATCCAGTTCATGGGGCGGCCATCGCGCTCTGCAGAGTGCATGTTCATCTCCACCCCCCCACCGCCGGAAGAGCTGTTCAAGCACGTCCAACGGCTCTGGCAAGTGGACACGCTACCTCACCAGCGGGAAAAAGAGGTAACCAGGTCAAAGCAGGACAGGCAGGCAGTCGCTCTGCTTGAAGCCGACACAGTCCGTGTCGAAGTGGAAGGAGTCCACCGGTACGCCACTCCACTGCTGCGCCATGCAAACATGCCCCCACTGTGCGCACCCACAGAGTCAGTGCTGCCTCTGCTGCGTAGCACGGAGCGGCGCCTCCTCCGAGACCCTCAGCGAGCAGAGGCGTACAAGGTCGAAATGGATAAGCTCATCGCAGCTGGTGTGGTGAAGGAAGTCAGCACGGAGAACCCCTCCAAGGAATGCTGGTATATCCCTCATCACCTCGTCAGCCACAACGGTAAGAACCGCCTGGTCTTCAACTGTTCTCACCAATACCAGGGACAGACGCTGAACCAGTACCTCCTGCCTGGCCCCAACCTTGGTGCCTCCCTACTGGGCGTCCTTGTGAGGTTCCGTGAACACCCTGTGGCAGTCAGTGGAGACATCAAGGGGATGTTTCATCAGGTCTGCCTCCTCCCTGGGGACCGTCCCCTCCTCAGGTTCCTGTGGCGTGACTTGAAGGTGAGTGCGCCTCCTAGAATCTTCGAGTGGCAAGTCTTGCCGTTTGGCACCACCTGCAGCCCTTGCTGTGCAACGTATGCACTCCAGCGCCACGTAGTTGACCACACCAAGCCTGAAGACCGCCTCCGGTTCTCTGTAGAGAACTGCTTCTACGTGGACAACTGCCTGCAGAGTGTATGCACAACAGGGGAAGCCAAGCTGCTGGTGGACCGACTACGGGAGCTGTTGACGTCTGCAGGCTTCCAGCTGCGTCAGTGGGCCTGCAATGAACCCAGCGTCCTGAGTCACCTACCTCAAGAAGCCAGATCAGAAAGCCTCGACCTGTGGCTAGCGGAGGATAAGTCTAACCCATTCGAGTCAACCCTCGGCCTCAGCTGGAACTGGCGAACCGACACCTTCGGCTACAAACACAGGCCAGTCACCTACGACGCACCAACGCTGCGTAACATCTACAGAGTCGTCGCGACCCAGTACGATCCCCTGGGCTACCTGCTGCCCTTCTCTACCAGAGCCAAGCTCATCATTCGTCAGCTGTGGGACAAACAACGCGGCTGGGACGACTCTAACCTCCCAGCTGAACTCCTCCGATCCTGGTCCACTTGGGAAGGTGAGCTGAAGCACCTACCCAACATCGCCTTTCCTCGTCCTTATGCACCTGCGAAAGCCAGCCGAGAGAGTGCTGCACGTGAACTGCACATCTTCGCGGACGCCTCAGAGCAAGCCTATGGTGCAGTGTCCTACATGAGGACTGTGGACGCCGAAGGCCATGTGAACCTGTCCTTCGTCCTTGCCCGATCTCGAGTAGCACCCAAACGTATGCAGTCCATCCCCCGCCTGGAGCTGTGTGCTGCTCTAGTCGCAGCACAACTGTCCTGCGTCCTCAACAAGGAGCTAACCCTGAAAGTGTCCCGCACTGTATTGTGGTCAGATTCCACTACAGTACTAACCTGGCTACAATCCGAGTCTTGTCGGTATAAAGTCTTCGTAGGGGCGAGAGTAGCCGAAATTCAAGAATTAACAGACAGCTGCATGTGGCGCTACGTCGACTCGGCAAATAATCCGGCCGATGACCTGACTAGGGGCAAGTCCCTAGAAGCCCTCGTGGAGCCCAACCGCTGGTCACAAGGGCCACCTTTCCTGCTACAGAGCCCGGACACCTGGCCAGAACGACCGAGTGCCGAGCCACCTGAGGATAAGGCGGAGCTGCGGAAGTCCACGTTCTGCGGACTGACCGTCACTTTACCCACAACTCATGCCCCTGGTGACAAAGTGTACAGCTCTTGGCAAGAACTCGTGGAGGAGACAGCACGCGAACTTCAACAGAGCTCCAGCAGCTCCACTCCTACTGCTGAAGAGTATCGCCAGGCAGAGGTGATCGTCCTTCAGCGAGCTCAACAGCAGTCATTCCCTGATGATTACCGTCTCCTCTCGACCGGTAAGCCTATCCTGTCCAGTAGCCGCCTGGTCAAGCTGGCTCCTGAGATGGACAAGTCTAGGGCTCTTATTAGAGTCGGCGGACGACTCAGGAGACTGGAAGGGCAAAGCAACATGTCACCGCACCCTGTTGTCCTGGATGCTTTTCACCCAGTCACCCGCCTGCTTATCCGGAAGTACGATGAAGACCTGCATCATCCCGGTCCCGAGCGAGTCTTCGCAGAGCTGCGGCGGTCGTACTGGGTGATCCACGGCAGAGAGGCGATCCGAAGATACCAGCGGACCTGTGCTGAGTGCCAGCGCTGGAGAGCTCAGCCGGCTGTACCCAAGATGGCTGATCTCCCCACTGCCCGTCTTCAACTGTACAAGCCAGCGTTTCATTCCACGGGCGTGGACTGCTTTGGCCCCATGCCTGTGAAAGTGGGCAGACGCCACGAGAAACGTTGGGGGATAATCTTCAAGTGCCTAACAACTAGAGCAGTACACTTGGATCTGCTCAACACTATGGACGCTGACGCCTACCTCATGGCCTTGAGGCGCTTCATTGCGCGGAGAGGCACTCCAGCTGAGCTGTGGTCCGATCAAGGGACTAATTTCAAAGGCGGAGAAAGGGAGCTTAAGGAAGCCTTTGCCAGCATGGCGCCTGCCTTGCAGGCACAGCTAGCTCAACAAAGGATCAAGTTCCACTTTAACCCCCCTGCAGCCCCACACTTTGGGGGTGTGTGGGAAAGAGAAGTGCGATCAGTCAAGTTGGCACTCTACACCTGTGTAGGGTCTCAACCCATCCCTGAAGAGGTGCTACTTACTGTGCTCCTGGAAGTTGAGGCAATCCTCAATGCCAAGCCTTTGGGCTATGTGTCAGCCGACATCGCCGATGTCGACCCAGTGACGCCGTTTAGCCTCCTCATGGGGCGGCCTGATGGATCACTTCCGCAAGTGGTCTACCCGGAATCCGAGATCCTGAGCCGTCGGCGATGGCGGCACTCACAGATCCTGGCGGATCACTTCTGGTCCCGATTCATCAGAGACTACCTCCCCAGCCTGCAGACACGACAGAAATGGTACTCCTCTCCTCCTGCGCTCCTGGAGAATGCTGTGGTCATGATGGTGGACCCGCAGCTTCCCCGGGCCTTGTGGCCCATTGGCCGTGTGACCCAGATTCATCGCAGCGATGACGGCTACATCAGGTCAGCTGATGTGCTCATCAACGGACACACCTACACCCGACCGGTGGCCCGGTTGGTGATGCTGCCAGCCCTCCCGTCTGGGGAAGACGACACTCCACCACCCGCCGACCCTCCAGACTGAATATCCTTTTATTGGTAGCAAATGTGCCCTGCACATTTGGGGGCGGCTGTATAAAAGGCCGGGACTTTCATGTGTTTGCAGTAATATGTAAAGACTTTACGTATTAACAATGTTTAAGTATAAGGACCTTTATGTAGAAGTTAAGTGTAAGTAAGAGGAAGTAAGAGACTTTTGCGCGCAAATATGCGCTGATGTTCGCCGCACTTCCGGTAACGTTTTGTACATGACATTATTGTAGTTCGCCTCACTTATTTTTTTCCTCGTGAGCTGGAGTGACCGCGGCTGGCGGGCTCCACTCACGTTCAGTTTAGTAGAAACCTTTGCACTTGTGCAGTAATATTATTCCTAGTACCTTGCAGTCAATGACGATACGTAAGTACTTTGTGTTTACCCTTTGTTTCTGTCATGACTTGCCGTTTATTAGGTAGCATTTGAATGCTAAGTTGGTCAGGCGTTTATTTGGAGATATCGTGCAAGCCACGTTTAATGTGCCTTAAATACTGGTATATTCGAGTGTACTCCTTTCATGTATGCCTGTTGCATATTATTAATGTTCTGGCATGATATGCCGCGCTAAATGTTCGGGTAATATGGGGAAAGTTTCCTCCTCACTGAACTGGCCATAAGCCTCACGCGTGCCCTGTGCATGTTGCAATGTTGTACGTTGCTCGTCCGCTAGAGGGCTATCTACGCCACGTAATGTCCATGTGTGATCTGCGTGATCAATATAATGCCAGCTTGTGTGTGATATGAGCTGGGTAATAGAGCTCACATTGATATTATGTTTGTACTATCACAGCCCTTTATGTTTGAAGCACTCATGTTTATTTGTAATGGAGAATTAAGTGCCTTATTTCTTATTTCCATCTCCTATTTTGTTTATATTTCAGACTGCTTTGCCTTGCTTTATGCTAAAGCACTTATGGATATATGCCTTATCAATTGTATTACCCCTGAGCTATCTTATTGAAGAATACAATCATTCATCCAACTCCTCGTCTCCTCTTCATTATCCTCCTGCATTCTAACCGATGCTCCATCTTGGATTGTTCTCCCAAACCTAAATTAACCAGCAATAATCAAACCTTCCCAACATGGGGAATACCCAAAAGGGTATAACAAGAATCAGAAGCAGGCCTTGAAGAGGCATTCCATGAAGTTTACAGTGAAGGGTAAGTAGGCAAAGGTGTGTTCAAATATCCATGTGTTTGGAAATGTTGTGGTTTATCACTTTGTGACTGTTTACTGCAGATGGACAGCTCTTCTATGGAGATAAAAGAAGAGTCATCCAAACAAAAGATGAAGCCAGATCCCTGTTCATCGAATTTCATTCAGCGCCACTCGGTGGACATACCGGTATCATTAAAACTAGAGCAGCAATAACCTCCAGATTTGACTGGACTGGCATGTCCGTGGATATTGAGAGATGGGGATGTGTTGGATGTGATTTATTTCTGTATTCTGTTATGGACTCATTTTGTTCAGCCAATTGGATTAGGACATTTTTTTTTTTTTTTTATCATGACAATTTTCTTAAAGATCTCGGAGTGTGACAGATGCCAGAGAAGTGGAAGACCTTTGGCTTCTGCACAGCCACTGCAAAGCATAAAGGTAAATGTATAGAGTGCAACTGTACTGTAAGCAAAAAAAAATTCAAGATTAAAAATCAAGGCATTATCCCAAGACCCAATTTTTTCTTCCCCTACTTAATAACAGAAGGTTCTGTTCCAGACGTATATTTGTCTCCAGGCCAGAGCCAGCGGCACCTCTACTCTATTGACATATCTGCAGGGCAGCCTAGTAGACCGTCACGTCCAGTTACCTGTGAAACTTCACTTGATTCACAATGGTTCCTGACCACTGGTTTGCTTTTGTAGGTCTCTGCTGTCTGGGAGCTGGTTGGCATCGACCTGACGGGACCACTTCCAAAAACTCAGGATGGCTTTCAGTACATCCTCACTGCCACAGACGACTTCTCGAAATGGGTTGAGGCCTTCCCGTTAAGGACCAAAACGGCCTTTGAAGTGGCACGGCACATCTGTTCCATCGTGTATAGCCACGGCTGCCCCAAAAGGATTTGATCAGATCAGGGAAGAGAATTTGTGAATGAGGTATGTGAATAATGAAATGATTTTGAGTATGGATTTCAGGATTGTTTCTATTATTTTTTAATCTGTTTCATCATGTCACAATGAGTGAGTCATTTTAATGATTGCTTAATCGGTGTCTAATTCTGTTTTAACAATGTTTTTCTTTTTATCAGTTTTATCTGCCTTTTAACACCTTGGCCAGGGGACTACGGATGAAAAGTCGCCTTTTGGCTAAGTCTGGCACTTTTACTCATGCTTGTTCATGTGTTTTATTAAATTGCATTGTCCCCTAACAAATAATCTAATCTAATCTAATGATGTTTCAGCTCAACAACAACCTCTGTGCCCTCATGGGCATTGAAAGAAGTGTCACGGCTGCATACCACCCACAAACGAATGGACTGGACGAGAAAACCAATGATAACATCAAACGGCAAGTTTTTGTGTACTTCTCTATACTACACACACACACACACACACACACACTACGGACTACTAGACTTCAGTTCATGTTTTTAAATATGTATTTGTACTTCTTAGGGCTCTTACAAAATTGGTGAATGCACAGCAGAACAACTGGGATGCGTTTTTGGACGCTGCATTATTTTCACTAAGATCTAAGGTCCACACAACAACAAAACACTCCCCTTTTCTGTTGATGTGTGGGAGGGAGGCCGTATTCCCATCTGAAATCCCAATCCAAATGCCAGTGAGTAAATTCTTGTATTTGAAGACTGTAGAGGCAGTTGTAATGGTCTGTTTACCTACAGTTACAGTGGATAATATTTTTATTTATTTTATTTTTTTTATTACAGCTTTCCACAATATTGCTTCCCAACGACAGTGCTCACTCTGCTTACTTGGAGAAGAAACGGGCGTCAATGGAGACCGTGAAAACCACAGCAGCCAAAAACATCTCCATGACTCAGGAAAAACAGAGACAGGCCTATGAAAAAAGAGTTTTTAAGAAGTACAAGGACATGGTGTACTGTGCTGGGCAAGAGCTCCTTCTGTTCAATGTTAGGAAGAAAACTAGAAAAGGAGGAAGAATTGAGCCTGACTTTCTGGGACCATATCTCATTACAGAAGTAACTGATAAGCAGGTAACACTGTCCAATTTGGAAGGCACCACCTTGAAGACAAAATACAGTGTCGACCACATCAAGCCTTATAAAAGGAGTCTCCCTGATGAAGGCCAGGTTTCCAGTGGGCACAAAACCCCACATGACAACAAGCGCAGGAAACTGTAAGTACCTTACCATTGACTTAATCACATTAGTATTAGTTCATACATATTCAGCATATTCACAGACCTTTGTGTTTCAGTGGTTTGCTTAAGGATGCATTGATAACTCAAAGGAAGGGGCTTATTTTAACCTGGGACTTTCACATTGTCTGTGGCTACTCTACCTGCCTACTGTACTCTTTAATGGTGTGATTTGTTTGTCTTCACTGTAGCCAAGATTCCCCGGTCCTCGTCGAGGAAGATCAGATTCCCAGTTGCCCAGAATCCCCGATCGTCATAGAGGAAGATCAGATCCCAGAGAGGCCTACAGTGATTCACTATGCTCCACCCAGACAGGTAATAATGGTAAAATGGTCTGTCTTCTATTTATTGCTCTTTTAGTGTACTAGTCGTCTTATACTTGTAGTGTAATGTTCATGTTAGTGTAATGAAATGCATCTGTAGCCCGCACTTTTCCAGCCTTCACGGCAATGCTCTAATGTCCTTGTCTTAAAGTTGTTCCTCCTTTACATAGCTCACTCAGGGGGCTGTCTTTACAGTGCATAAATCCACATTAATGTTTACCAACTGTACTAACGATTATCCTCAAGCAAACACAAGAATCGTCACCCAGAAAAGACGGCATGGAAGACAGAGGTTGTACAGTTGTAACAGAGTTCTGACCTGTTGGTCATTTGTTTGGCCTAACCCCAGTTTATGGGCATGATGGGGTTTGGCCTGTCCAGGCTGTAGTGACTGACTTCTGACCTATTCATGTACTATGATAAAGACTTTGCCAAAAGACGTTATCAGTTTAACCGAATTAACAATAATGTGCTGTATTTCAGTTAAAATTTTGTGGTCTGCAAAGGATCAAGGCAAAGTGGAGGCGGTTGTTGGACCATACACATTATATGACACATCGTTCCGTACACTACAGGGACTGAATGTCTGGCTGATGACGTAAGTAGTGAGAACTCTGGAATTAAATTGTGCTTTCCTTTTCTATTACTAAGTCATTTGTTTGTGTTTGCAATACAGGTCATTGACGCATACATTTTTATCCTGGCTGCAAAACAACAGGCAAGTGGTGGACGTGAAATTATACATTATTATACATTATACATTATGTTCTCATTACATTTGTTTAATGTTCCCTGCAGTACAGTTTTTCTATTACACACTTGTTTTCTAACAGGAACGCGTTCATCAGCTCAGTGCTGTGATCGCTGGATGTTTGTTCAACGGAACATTTGAGCGTCTTAGAAAAGTAATGTTTTATTATCTAGCCATATTATGCAACACCAGTAACCTGAATTAACAATACTTTGGTATGAATCCCATTATTAAGATGAAATTCCCAGCAGAAGACGTGTGGATTTGTCCTGTCAATGTAGGTGGTCACTGGACTTTAGTGGTAAGTGCCTTTCTTATGTTTTCTTCAGAACTATTTCTGGAAGGTAGAAGATCTGGGGATTTCTGCTGACCTCATGCAACAGTGGTACATTTTTATTAAGGGGTTTGCAACATAAATACGGTATGTGAATGTTATGAAATAACATGAATGTGGTAAACATTTATAGATTGTCAACATGTCAGAGAAGACCCTCGTTCTTGTGGATCCACTGGATAATGAGAGGAAGTATGCACGCAAGACCCTTCCAAATTGGATGTAAAGTCTGAGGAAAAATTTGAAGTCAAGTCCTTAGTCTTTTGTATGTGATAATGTGTCTAATGTATTGCATATGCTTGTTATGCTTTTCACACAATAATAGGAACTTCTTGAGGATGGCAGGCCGTTCAGTCCCAAGACAGATGGACTCTTCAAACTGTTCCACATGAAATGCAGCAAGATGGCAGTAGCTGTGGCATTTTGGTTTTAAAGGTAAAGATTTCACTGTTTCCACTAATTTCTTTCTCTTGTATCTATCCAATTATGTTACTAAATGCCTAAAATTGCATTTTGAAGTTTGCAGAAGAGATTTTGAGAAATGGAGACATCACGTCAATCAAGACAGACCCAACAGAAGTGTTGAAGGCTCGACTTCAGGTCGCATGTGCACTCCTAGAGGCCTCATCACTGTTAATTTCCTTCAGCAAGATGGGATTTTGGTGTGTAAAGGTAAAGTTTTCACCATTTCCACTAATTTCTTATATGCAAGTGAATGCCTAAAATTGCATTTTGAATTTTGCAGAAGAGATTTTGAAACGCCAATCAAGACCGACCCGACAGAAGTCTTGAAGACTCGACTAGACGTCACACGTGCACTCCTAGAGGCCTCATCATAAATATATAAATAAATGTTTCTTCTGTTGTACCTTTTCCTGTCCTCATAAATCATGAATAAGAGACAAGCCCATTGTTTTAAATGCAATTGCATGAAATGTATTTATTTACATATTTATTTATAACGGACAGTGCATGTTGACCAACAGTAACTGTTTAACATGCCAGAATTAGCCAAGAGGCTAGTTTTCATCTGTTGTCCGTTGTCACGGTTACAGATGGCTCCTTAAAGACATTTGCAGACGTGGTTAAGAAGTAGAAAAGCATTAAGTCTTGAGCAGTGAATCATAGCGAAGACAAATGACAAACAATTAAAACAGGTTATTAAGAGCAGCTTGCAATTAATAACAGTAAAAGATTATGTTAAAAAAGCACAAGAAAATAACTAAATACTGACCTGTCTGGTTTAATTATTTTGAATGAAAACTAACGATGCAGTCAAATGTTAAATCCAAACTATTATCATCTGACATATGTATTCTGGCACAAATCTAACGTTAACATCTCGTTCTTTACATGCTTAATTGGTTAAAACACAATAAAACCAATACTGTTAAAATGTTACTTGCGCAGTAGCGCATAAAACTGTCAAAGCGTCTCATTCTGACAGTACAATAAAACTGTGGGCTTAAATTATTATTATTGTACTGTCAGAATGAGACGCTTTGACAGCCCAGCTGTTTTTAAACCATTATTTCATATGCGCAGTAACAAAGCGTCTCATTCTGACAGTACAATAATAATAATTTAAGCCCAGCTGTTTTTAAACCATTGTTTCATATGAAATAATGGTTGACAGCTGGGCTGTCAAAGCGTCTCGCTTATCTGACGTAGGTATTCTGCCGCAAATCTAACATTCACATCTCGTTCGTTACATGCTTAATTGGTTAAAACATACAATAAAACCAATAAAAGCGTACGATGTACTCTCAGAAAGCGTCTCACTCTGACAGTACAACGGCTACCATTACATCATGCGCGCTTGCGCAGTAGCGCTCATCTCGGAGGAGGCGTCTCAATCTGACAGTACAGTGGCTCCAGCATACCACACGGTGATGGAGGTGAGGATGGACTCGATGATGGCCGTGTAGAATTGCACCATTGTCCGTGCAGGTTGAATCTCTTCAGCTGCCTCAGGAAGTACATCCTCCGCTGGGCCTTCTTTATGACGGAGGTGATGGTGAAGGTGATGGTGGAGGTGATGGTGGAGGTGATGGTGAAGGTGATGGTGAAGGTGATGACGGAGGTGATGGTGGGCTCCCATGTGAGGTCCTGGGTGATGGTGGTCCCCAGGAAGCCGAATGAGTCCACAGTGGTAATGGGGGAGTCGGTCAGGATGATGGGGGGGAGTGGGGCTGTGTGCTTCCTAAAGTCCACAATGATCTCCACTGTCTTCTGGGCGTTCAGCACCAGGTTGTTCTGGCTGCACCAGGACGCCAGACGGTCAACCTCCGTCCTGTAGGCAGACTCATCCCCGTCCGAGATGAGTCCAATGACCGTGGTGTCGTCTGCAAACTTGATGAGCTTGACAGACTGGTGGGAGGAGGTGCAGCAGTTGGTGTACAGGGAGAAGAGCAGAGGAGAAAGAACACAGCCTTGGGGAGAGCCGGTGCTGATGGTCCGGGAGTCCGAGACATTCTTCCCCAGCCTCACGTGCTGCTTCCTGTCCGTCAGGAAGTCAGTGATCCACCTGCAGAGAGGATCAGGCACGTTCATCTGGGAAAGCTTGCCTTGGAGGAGGTCTGGGCTGATGGTGTTGAAGGCAGAGCTGAAGTCCAAAAACAGGATCCTGGCGTAGTTTCCCGGGGAGTCCAGATGCTGCAGGGTGAAGTGTAGAGCCATGTTGATGGCATCGTCCACAGATCTGTTGGCTCTGTAGGCGAACTGCAGGGGGTCTAGGAGGGGGGCCGTGAGGGTCTTGAGGTGGGGCAGAACCAGGCGCTCAAATGACTTCATGACCACAGATGTCAGAGCCACAGGTCTGTAGTCATCAAGTCCAGTGATCCTTGGCTTCTTGGGGACAGGAACAATGGTGGAGGTTTTGAAGCAGGCAGGCACGTGACAAGCCTGCAGTGAGGAGTTGAAGATGCCCGTAAACACCGGGGCCAGCTCGTTGGCACAGTGTCTCAGGGTGGCAGGAGAGACACCGTCTGGGCCAGACGCTTTCCGGGCATTCAACCTTTTGAACTGTTTCTTCACATCTGCCTCATGAATGTGAAGCAGACCCCCCCAGGAATTCACGGGCATTTTTTGTGATTGTTTCGGGCTAAAATGCCTGAATTTGCGGGAGCTTTTCCAAAAAGTTGCGATGAAAGTTGCGGTGCTTTTAAAGGGATATGCCACCCCCAGGTCAAACTTGGGCATCTCCCCACAGTCCAGAGACTAAAATAAGTGGTGGAAAGCGTTTTCCTGCTCACCCAGCCATTGTCCGAGTCTGTCGCCACTGACCGCCGCGGTATCTGCAGCTACTCCGCCTTAGACTGGAGTCTAACGTCGCCAGAGAAAGATTTCGGCCAAAAGGAATTAATTTGCTCGATGCGTTTCCCAATTACTTTCTGTGTAGTGCGCATTCATATCGAGTGCAAATAAATGTGCAAATCAACACGGAGAGCTTGACTTGGTCATTTTGGGTGGGAACTATTTTTCAGTGCGGAAAAACACAGCCGAAGCACAGACCACGCTGACAGGGGAATCCCTGTTACGCACCAGGAAGGCAGTTCCCCTGTTACGCAGCGTGGTGTGTGTGGTGTGTGCTTCAAGTTGTTATTACCCAGGTGGATATGCTGCAAAAACTATATTATTACACTGTAATAAATATTGTCCACAACATTGCAGTGTGTTAGGTCATTGCACACGGGTGGATGGGGCAGAGTGGGGGAATATGAGGTGAGTCGATGCATGTGAGTGTTCTAAGTGGTCATGGCCCTTGGGAAGAAGCTGTTTTTGAGTCTGTTCTTGCTTTGATGCACCTGTGACGCCTTCCTGAGGGCAGCAAGTCAAAGAAGTGAGAGCCGGGGTGGGAGCTGTCCATGATGATGTTGTTGGCTCTGCTGAGGGAGCGGGAGGTGTAGATATGTTAAGATATGTCTAGGTCGTACTTCCTGAGGACCTTCAGGAAGTGTAGACGCTGCTGAGCCTTCCATCTCCTGGACATCTGAAATGACAGTTATGATAGGAAGAATGTATTTGTGGATCTGAAATGTTCTTTTTGACGAGACAAAACTGAATTAGAAATCTGAAACACATATCCAGTTCAGCTTTAAGATGTTAAGATGGGTTGCCATAGATCTTATTTTCCTGCATTTTTACTGCATTAATAAAAGCTCTTCATTCCCACCTGAGCACAGACGGAGCTCTTCAGTGCAGGTTTGGGACAGTTCACATTTCCAGCTGGAGCCTGCAGACCTGTGCCGCTCCAGCCCTCCACCCTGGACTCCACCCTGGGACTCCACCCAGACCTGCAGTTGTGTTTTGTTTCATTCACATGTTTGAGTAACTCTTTATTATTCATCTCCAAAGCTCAAAATGCTGTTCCACCTTGTGATGTCATGAAGCTGTAGTTTAAAGGTAACAGCTCCTTTTACCTTTTGTTCAGTCGAGATCTGCAATTCCAGGACTGAAATGATCCAAATGATTCTAGTGAAGGTGTGTGGAGTTTAAAAACACAGTGGAGCCCTTCCTATATTACCATGACATCACAAGGTGGAACAGAACGTTTTTGTTTGAGAAGAACTCAGCCTGAACATGCAGGGTCCACATCACAAACAACTCCAGGTGTGTTTGTGATGAGGAAATGGAACAGATCACAAATGGTGTAATATTTATTCTACATGTTTGGATTCTTTTAGTGCACACCATGAGGTGCATTCATTAAAACAATGTCTAGAATAATAATCGATCAGCTGATAAGGCAATATTTTGATCAGCGGTTGACACAGGAGGAGATTGCATTCGTTTTCTCAAAATCACAAATTGTGTTGTTTTAATCGAGAGTTTATTTTCCACCTTAATGGCGAGAATTCTCATTACGAACATGGCCCGTGTCAGCTTCCGTACTCTTGTGGTACATGTGTGGGACTTTAATAACACTGAACAATTTTTACCCTCTGACATTTTTTTACAATTCCCTACAAGCCTTATAACCTACAAAAGATCAAATAATCTTGACAAAGAAATCAAAGAATACAATAATGGCATTTAAAAAATATAATACAAATGCATCACATCTAGTGTAATCAGGGATGAAAGTGGCCAATCATGAAAAAAGAGGAAAGTCACAAGACTAAAGTGGGTTTAGTCTTGCCTGGTTTACACCAGATCACATCACAGTGAGATACAGTGGTCCCTCACCTTACCAAAGACCCAACAAACGAAAATTCCAAGTTACGAAACGCCTTCACGGTAAATTTTGGTCTCTAGATACGAAAGAAAATTCAAGTTACAAAACGCGAAATCTCAAAAATTCAAATAATGCGCGCTCAGCCACACACATTATACAGATCCCCCTGGATTTCTCTGGCATTTTTTGTGATTGTTTCGGGCTAAAATGCCTGAATTTGCGGGAGCTTTTCCAAAAAGTTGCGATGAAAGTTGCGGTGCTTTTAAGGTTTTTGTTGCGATTTTCTTGCGGGAGGAAGTGAAAGTTGCGATAAATAGTTGCGATTTTCCCTTTTTGTAATTAAAATTGAGTAATATTTTGAATACTGAGTTATTAGTGACAAAGAATAATACAAAGACACAGAGATCACAGATATGGTCCTAAAACAACCTTACCAACATCCAAAATAAATTACTACTAGGAGGGGAACTGTTTCGGTCTTTTGCTGTTATTTTTGTGGCCAAATGGCGCCGCAGACATGTTTCTTTACCATTAGAAGCCGTGTCCCAGTTCCCAGAGCGCGCGGCTCGGAGCGTGGCCCGAAGGGCATGTGCGTCACACATTTCGACAGTACACCGGCGCGACGACTGCTGTCCCACTTCTTTTTTGTCCCATGCGCAGTTAACACGCGGTCCGAAGACCGCAGTCGTTAAGCGGTCCGCGGACTGCAGTCGGGGCTGAGCAAGTGTGCACCTCCTTGACTGCAGTCTGAGCCCCCTTCGGGCCGCGCTCCGAGCTGTGCGCTCTGGGAACTGGGACACGGCCGCAGTTTCGTTTCGTCACACGGAAGTAAAGCAGAATGTTGCGGCTTCCAAACTCAAACCTTTTAGCCGCCGAGAATATGAGGTTGGGTCCTGTGGCTCGCAGATTTGTGACGCGCAAAGAGGAGGCTGTGGTGACAGATACGCTGAGATCCAGATATGTTTTGTGCATTTATTACAAAAAGAGCGCACACAGCTATGACAGCGCAGCAGGATGAAATGAACTCATGAAACCAGCAGGATGAACAGATTAACGTAAAAGATGAATGAATGGTTTGCTACACCCCAACCCTGACTCTCTCCTCTGTGACAGGTGAGCGTGCGCTTTTACACGCACACACTTCTGCACGTGCACACACCCACACTCACGTGACCCACCGCCTCTGCCGCACACACACACACAAACGCACCGTGCACCTCATCTCAGTTATGTCTCCTACACAGAAGGAAGTTGGTCGGCGTTCAATACGTCGCCGATGTTTGGTCAAAATGAGTGAAAATTGCGGTGATTGGTCAAAATTGCAACACCGCCCTGAATTCACAGGGATTGGCTGAAGTTGCAAATCGCAACATCGCGAATTCCTGGAGGGTCTGGTTATACGCTTTTCTCAGACTGAATTTAAACTTTTCTCACATTTGTCTCTGTTTAAACACTCAAACTTTCATAGATTTTCAACAAAATTATTAATAGTGAAGTGTGTGTGTGTGTGTGTGTGTGTGTGTGTGTGTGTGTGTGTGTGTGTGTGTGTGTGTGTGTGTGTGTGTGTGTGTGTGTGTGTGTGTGGGGAAGGGACTGCGCTCTGACACGTGTGATAGCGCAGTTCATGTGCTCAGACTGCGTGCCGTCCCGAGGGGAGTCCTCGCTGCTCGCCTCACCTGTGACTCGAAACGAAACCAGGAAATGGACCCGCGCGCGGCACTTTAATCCACCTGGTCTAGTCCTGGTCTAGTCCTGGTCTAGACCTGCTGTCAGCTCCGCGCCGGGTCATGTGCGCCATCACACGTGTCAGAGCGCAGTCCCCCCCCCCACACACTTCACTATTAATAATTTAGTTGAAAAAAAACTATTTGTATTATTTATTACTTACTTTATCCCCTCCCTGCCTGCATGCACTTTTTCCCTCTTGTTCAATTGTCCTGGAGCTACTGTGGCGAGTAAATTTCTCCTGTGTGAGATCAATAAAGGCTTATCTTATCTTATCTTAAAATCTATGAAAGTTTGGGTGTTTAAACAGAGACATATGTGAGAAAAGTTTAAATCCAGGCTGAGAAACCAATCAGGACGCAGAACACAATGTTACACTATAAAAAAAAAAAAGTTACACTATTAAAAAAACAACAACAAAAAAAACAACTTGGATCGGGGCCTTGGAACGGATCAGACTTTACATTGAAAGAGCTACTCAACTTATGAAAAATTTACGTTACGAAACCACTTCTGGAACGAATTAATTCAGGGATGAAAGTCTCCCCCCCCCCCTCCCCCCCCTCCCCGCTGGAAAATTTTAAATTTCTGAAATTTGGATTTCTATATGCTATATGTTAGCAATAAAGTAAAACTGTACATAAAAACAAATTTTATTAACAGGTACTAGATAGATATTGGATTTGTTTTTGCTTTGCACTGTGTCTAATCAGAGGCATTGAGGAGGAGCTTATGCACGCTAAAAGGCGCAGGTGAAAAAGCGAGGAGCGACGCGTTAAGTGAGGCACAGGCAGGTAGGATGAGGTATAGGCTGTTTTATAAAGTTTAACCTGTGTACACACAATGGTACAGACTGTTGTGAGAGCTGCGCTCACTCGCTCGGTCCGCGGCTCCAGACACGGGCTCACGCGGCCCGAAGTTTAATACAAGATACACGTACTTTTGTTCTGAATACGGGACAATTCTGTTTTTTAGGGGACGGTTGGCGACCCTAAACACAACTATACATATACATATATATATATATATATATACATATATATATATATATATATATATACCCAAAATCTTTCATTGAATTTGCAGATGTAAAAAAAAAAAAAATTACCCCGCGGCTGGAAAAAAAGCCAAGATCCGTGAAAAAACGGAACTCTTTCATCCCTGTTAATTTCGTAAGGTGAGGTACCACTGTATGGTCTGGGAGCACTTACTGAATACCACGTAGTGGAGGTGTGGTTTACCATCGTTTATTGGGCGTTACGAATGTCTATCATTTGGCGTATACGTAGCCCAGAGCCTCATGTCAGTCGTCAGTTGTACTCGATGACGTAGTTAGAGCGACGACCGGGGAGAAGAGAAGGAAACGCCGCCATTTTCCCCAGTCTCCGAAAACAGAAGGCAAAACAAAAATACGATTAAACAACGGCACCGATCGATTACTGCCGTTTGTGTAAGATAAATATGAGAGAAGGTGGAGCCGCTTCTGTTTGTCGCATAGTACGCGTCACCGTCTTTCCACCCCTCCCTGCTCTCTGATTGGCTCCCCCGCTCAGGCGCCCTCGCTTTGCCTCGTTGCCAGGCCGTCGTTCAGATCGGAACCATCGTGCAAAGCAGCCTGGGATTTCCTAGGTTAGGTTTAGGATCCATTTTGAACAAAATGGTAAAGATTTATCCCTAATAAGTATTTTGTATTTGATGTCATGTTTCTTCATGAAAAACAAATGATTTCATAAGATTATAAATAAAGTTCTTGACTTGATTTAAAGGCCCAGATTAAGCAGTTTTCTGTTCTAATCCCATTTCCTCCAAAACACACCTGGAAGTTTTGTTTTCTGCCATTTCATTCACACAAACCAAATCAATCTTCTCTCAAACAGAAACCCCTTGTGATGTCATGTGGTAATACAGGGCGACTCCACTGTGTTTTTAAAGCCCACACACCTTCACAAGAATCATTTCTGCCAATCTCTACTGAACTAAAGAGAAGAGAGAAAAGTAGATTAATAAAAGGGTTCCTCAAACATGTGATGAAGATGAAGGCGGCAGGTTTTACGCCAAAGCAACCCTCTCCATTTGTCCAGGCTGGGGACTGGCACAGAGGGACACAGCGCCCCCTGTGGCTGGATTAGACCCACCGCCCGTGCTTTTGTAGGTTAGTGTGTGAGTAGGTGCACAGATACTCACCACAAACAGACTCTGGGACCTGGAAAGATGAATTTCAAAGTTGAAGTTAAACAGTTTAGATCTGCAACAAGAGACTTCAGGAGAGTTTGGGTTAGAGTCAAACCTGTGGAAGAGTTTAGGAGGAGAAGAACCAGTATTTCAGTTCAGAGTGAGGACCAGAGCCTCACACTCCAAACCAGTGTCACAGTGAGACCAGTTCAGACCAAATACAAAAACACAAGACCGTCAGTTCAGACCTGGTTTTAAACAGAAACAAAAGTCAGTTAAACCTGTGGAAGTGTTGGTTTAGACTCAGGGGTTTTCAGACCCATGTGACCATCACGTTTTTAAATCTGGTCCACATTTAGACCAGACCAAGGAGACCACGCAGTCTCCAGAAAAGTGCCAATGTTTAGAATCTGGCACACACCAGTTGAGGCCCAAACCCAAAGCCTTAGAGAAACAGAAGAACACTCAGCATATTCAGACCTCGTTTTGATGATACGAGGTTCACAGAATCTCACAAATACCTGCCTGGTTTAAGTCTGGACACACAAATAAAACCTGTGAAAGCCGCAGCAGCAGGGAGAGCTCATCCCTGTCACATTATTTCAGTCACAAACCAAACGTTGAAGCGTTTGAACCGTTCCATATGTGCCTCACTCTGGAGCAGGAAAGTCACAAAGAAAAGAAAACACAAGGGCCTCAACCCTTGGACCAGAACAAGACTGTCGGTGTATTCAAAGTGTGTGAAGTACGTTTACGATCCTCCAATAAGACGGGATCGGAGTGGTTAGCACTCACGTGAACGGCAGCAGCTCACTGCTCCTGAGGTCGCCTTAGGAACACTTGGTTGAGGTCAAGTTGGTTAAACACAAAGAGTGAATTTCCCTCAAGGGATTCCGAAAGTAAACTTCAACTATTCAAATGATCAGGTTTGAACTTTCCTCCATGTGGTTCCATCTCGTGCCTCTCGGCTTCAGCCTTTGAACGAACGTTGATCATGGACCCCAAAGGAAACAGACGTTCAGTTTCTTTGAATTGCGTCATTTAGCATCTTTTTATTTGTATTTATTGTTTGGTTTCCTTTGTCCAGCGTCTGTTCTTTACAGCGTTCAGTCCAGGGCTGTTGGTGCACTTTGGATTTGGGCTTTTCCTCTGCAGAAGATTTTAGACCAAGTTGGACTCCTTTCCTCCAGGTTAGTCCCAGGACATTTCAAGTAGAATGGTTTAGTGACTGTTCAGTTTTTACACTTTGAGAGTTCGCTCCATTTTCTCACTTTAACGTACTTTGTGCTGAATTTTTGCAAGTTCAAGTTTGTATCCATTTGATATATTCTCTTTATTAGTTCCATATTTTTGGGTACATCCTCCAATTAATTAAAAAAAAATAAAATAGTTCAGCCGTTACTTCCTCTTCTGGGTCCTTTTTTTGGCTTTTTGACTTAATAGAGGTGAAGGTTCATTTTTCAGTCGTCCACATTCTGTAGAGGCCAAATATCACAGAGCTACACCTACACCACCTACACCACCCCCACCACATGCAAGTTATACGTAGTGTTTAGGGAAATTTATCCTCTGCATTTCACCCATCCTTCCAGAGCAGGGGGCATCCTTCAGGAGGCAGGGGCGTCACGTCCAGGAGGCGGGGATCATCTCCCTAAAACCTGAAAAACAAAGGGTCAGACAGCAACATATTACGGCAAAAATCATTTATCCTGAGCTGTATTTCAAATCAAATAAACATCTGCGGCAGTTGTCGCAGATCTTCATGACTCACAGTTGCGAGACATGAATGTAATTAACTTTAGCTTGTGTTATGGACTAATGTTTATTTATCCTCTGCATTTCACCCATCCTTCTGGAGCCGGGGGCCGCGCACGTCCGGGAGGGGCCGCGCACGTCCGGGAGGGGCCGCGCGCGCACGTCCGGGAGGGGCCGCGCACGTCCGGGAGGGGCCGCACGCACGTCCGGGAGGGGCCGCACGCACGTCCGGGAGGGGCCGCACGCACGTCCGGGAGGGGCCGCACGCACGTCCGGGAGGGGCCGCACGCACGTCCGGGAGGGGCCGCGCACGTCCGGGAGGAGCCGCGCACGTACGTCCGGGGGGAGCCGCGCACGTACGTCCGGGAGGAGCCACACCTCTCTAAAACTAAAGGGTCAGACAGCGACATATGGCAAACATCATCTTATCCTTAGCTGTATTTAAAAACACACATCTGCTGCAGTTGTTGATCTTCAGTTCTAAGACATGAAGTAGATTTAACATTAACTATGAACTAATCCATATTTAATAATGAAACCACTGCTTCCTGTGAAACAGCTGAAGTTAGCACAGCTCATCTTATAGTATTCAAAGCAGCACAGAGGATATTTCAGCTTTATAGTCGTGTAGGATATTTCAGCGTTTCATACCTTTCATCGTCCTGATGATCTGGACCAAAACTCCAGACCTGGAGACGGTCCTGAGCAGCAGCGGCGGCGGTGGAAAAGATGGCGCAAACGCAAAGAATTTCCATCACGACAAATTCGTCAAGTACGCAGGAGAAATTGGTCTAGTACGCCTACCTCAGTACATTTTGTGTGTTCCTTTCTGGTTTAATTTCCTTCCTTACATTTGTCTAAGTCAAAGAGGCCTCTTTGAGTTCGGGATCCCTTTTAACAGAAGATTTCAGGACACAAAGCTACACCGTCTGACCCTTTTATATTCTCCGTCTTTAGTGAATTGTTGCATTTAGACAAATCCAGAATGTGAAATCAACAGCACTAAAAAAAGCATTAAAACCACAACATGAAACCAGCGGCAGCATTATTCAAACCACACGGACAAATAATCCACCAACAGCAGCAAATAAACAACATCGTGATAATTGTTCGTAAACACAGACACAGGTAAAGTTGCGTGTCCAGCCAGAACCGCCAATATCCCCCAAAACAGGGAAATGCATCGGGGGAGGGGCAATTAACAACAACAAGGGGCAACGCATGGCAAAGGGTAAATGTATAAAAAGGGGACATATAGGCCTATATTGACATAATTGATTTTCTTTGTTATTGATCCCTGAACGACTGCGGGACTTCCAAACATCCCATTCTACCGCCACAGGCCTTATAAAGCAGGAAAAGTTACAAACGCGTGGACGGTTTGGCTGCTCAGGCACCTGGTCCTACCTGGACTCCTGCGTGGCTCGACGTGGTTCGACGTGATGACGTGGCGGTCTCACCTGCGGCGCACGTTCGGCGCGTGAGTCCTCGGTCCCGCGTGACGCTGCAGCGATGCTTTTCAGGCTTTCAAACATCTTCCTTTTGTTGCTGGTTAAAAGATCGTGCAGCCAAAGCGGAATCCGAGTCTCTGTCGTCTCCCGGTGCCGGTAACAGACTTTATCCGGACTCCTCCGCGTGGCTCGACGTGCTGCCGCGGTGCACGTTTGTCGCGTTTTAAACAGTCCCGCGTCATGTTGCTGCTTTCACACATCTTCCTTTTGTTGTTGGTGAAATGCGCGTTAAAAGATCGTCAAACCAAAGCGGAACACCGGTATGCTCTTCTCCCGGTGCCAGGTCAGCTCCAGGTGAGGCGCACACCTGGACACCGGAGCGCGCCATATTTAAAGGGACCCGTACGTCACCTGTGCTGACGTCATCACGTCACCACGTCACCACGCACACCTGGCGGGAATCATTCTGTCACAAAGAATCCGCACGTGTTTTGGGAATGACATACTTCTGTTTGTGAATAGAAAGCTTCAACTGAACATGAAACACGGACTTTTTGGTGTCTTTGAGAAAGATATTCATTCATTTATTCATTCATTCATTCATTCATTTATTCATTTATTCATTCATTTATTCATTCATTTATTCATTTATTTATTCATTCATTCATTCATTTATTCATTCATTTATTCATTCATTTATTCATTCATTTATTAATTCATTCATTTATTCATTTATTTATTCATTCATTCATTTATTTATTCATTCATTTATTCATTTATTTATTCATTCATTTATTCATTCATTTATTTATTCATTCATTTATTTATTCATTTATTCATTCATTTATTTATTCATTTATTCATTCATTTATTCATTCATTCATTTATTCATTCATTTATTTATTCATTTATTCATTCATTTATTCATTCATTTATTTATTCATTTATTCATTCATTTATTCATTCATTTATTTATTCATTCATTCAGTCAGTCTGTCAGTCACATGACCCCACCCCCCTGCTCCATGTCACATGACCCCACTCCCTGCTCTGTCAGTCACATGACCCCACCCCCCTGCTCCGTGTCACATGACCCCACCCCCCGCTCCGTGTCACATGACCCCACCCCCCGCTCCGTGTCAGTCACATGACCCCCCCCCCCCCCCCGCTCTGTCACGACGCCACCCCCCCGCTCTGTCACATGACCCTGTGTTGGATTTTTTGCCCCTGACCATTACCTGCACCTGCACTGTTATATTCTTGTAAATTTGTTAATTTAAGTTTTCTCCTTCATTTTATTTTATTCTATTCCGCTCCAAGCACCGAAGCAATTTCCTAATGTTGTGAACATGTTCAAACATGTGGCAATAAAACCTTTGTGATTCTGACTCTGAAATGTAAAACACCTTTGATATTTTTAGATGGTCAATAAATAATGTGAACATGGATCAATACATAAAGTGACCGTGTTGTGAATGAGGATGCTTGTGGACTGGGATTTTTAAAAACATTTTATTCAAAAAAATAAGTTTTTCATTGAGTTTTTACTAAACGTGTGGAGCTGTAGAAAAGCCGCTCAGATGAGGAGTCTGAATCTGAATTCAGATCAAGTGAAACTCTGAGAGGAACAGGAGGAAACAAGGAAATTAAAACAAATACTTTTATTTTCCGATACAAGATCAATACGTCCCACATGGGGGAAAGCTTTAGCCTGAGGCTCCAGAGTTCCTGATCAATTTGATGAACCTTAAAGATCAGAGATTCTTTTGGCAGATGTTCTTCCTCATAAACACAGTTTGGCGTCAGCGTGAGTTCGACACAGGTCCTGTATTGATCCTGTATCGATCCTGTATCAGTCCTGTATTGATCCTGTATCGGTCACGTCACGTTAACAAATGGATCATCACCACTGATATCAGAATGACCCTGAGAGGTCAGAGCGGCGGCGTTAATATAAAGAGACGAGGGTTTGGCCAAAACTTTAAGGCAGAATCAGGACAAAGGTCAAACAAAAACACATTTATGACATCACTAAGAACAAATACTGCCCCCTACAGGTCAGGACAGACGGGCCCCCGGCGGAGTCTGCCCCCTACAGGTCAGGACAGACGGGCCCCCGGCGGAGTCTGCCCCCTACAGGTCAGGACAGACAGGCCCCCGGCAGAGTCTGCCCCCTACAGGTCAGGACAGACAGGCCCCCGGCGGAGTCTGCCCCCTACAGGTCAGGACAGACGGGCCCCCGGCGGAGTCTGCCCCCTACAGGTCAGGACAGACAGGCCCCCGGCGGAGTCTGCCCCCTACAGGCCACAGGAAGCACTGCACTGAGTCCAGGGCCAAAGGCCCCGAGTCACACGAGTCTGACCGCCTCCGAACGAGTCAAACAATTTACCTCTGCGGGGTATTTCAGAGGGGTATTTACCTCTGCGGGGTATTACAGAGGGGTATTTACCTCTGTGGGGTATTACAGAGGGGGGTATTACAGAGGGGTATTTACCTCTGCGGGGTATTACAGAGGGGGTATTTACCTCTGTGGGGTATTGGGTATTTACCTCTGTGGGGCGTTACAGAGGGGTATTTTCCTCTGGGGTATTACAGAGGGGGTATTACAGAGGGGTATTTACCTCTGTGGGGTATTACAGAGGGGTATTTACCTCTGTGGGGTATTACAGAGGGGGTATTACAGAGGGGTATTTTCCTCTGGGGTATTACAGAGGGGGTATTACAGAGGGGGTATTTACCTCTGTGGGGCGTTACAGAGGGGTATTTACCTCTGTGGGGTATTACAGAGGGGTATTTACCTCTGCGGAGTATTTCAGAGGGGTATTTACCTCTGTGGGGTATTACAGAGGGGTATTTACCTCTGTGGGGCGTTACAGAGGGGTATTTTCCTCTGGGGTATTACAGAGGGGGTATTACAGAGGGGTATTTACCTCTGTGGGGTATTACAGAGGGGTATTTTCCTCTGGGGTATTACAGAGGGGGTATTACAGAGGGGTATTTACCTCTGTGGGGTATTACAGAGGGGTATTTTCCTCTGGGGTATTACAGAGGGGGTATTACAGAGGGGTATTTTCCTCTGGGGTATTACAGAGGGGGTATTACAGAGGGGTATTTACCTCTGTGGGGTATTACAGAGGGGTATTTTCCTCTGGGGTATTACAGAGGGGTATTTTCCTCTGGGGTATTACAGAGGGGTATTTACCTCTGTGGGGCGTTACAGAGGGGTATTTTCCTCTGGGGTATTACAGAGGGGTATTTACCTCTGTGGGGTATTACAGAGGGGGTATTACAGAGGGGTATTTACCTCTGTGGGGCGTTACAGAGGGGTATTTTCCTCTGGGGTATTACAGAGGGGTATTTACCTCTGTGGGGTATTACAGAGGGGGTATTACAGAGGGGGTATTTACCTCTGTGGGGTATTAGGTATTTTCCTCTGGGGTATTACAGAGGGGGTATTACAGAGGGGTATTTACCTCTGGGGTATTACAGAGGGGTATTTACCTCTGTGGGGTATTACAGAGGGGGTATTACAGAGGGGGTATTTACCTCTGTGGGGTATTAGGTATTTTCCTCTGGGGTATTACAGAGGGGGTATTACAGAGGGGTATTTACCTCTGGGGTATTACAGAGGGGTATTTACCTCTGTGGGGTATTACAGAGGGGGTATTACAGAGGGGGTATTTACCTCTGTGGGGTATTAGGTATTTTCCTCTGGGGTATTACAGGGGGGTATTACAGAGGGGTATTTACCTCTGTGGGGCGTTACAGAGGGGGTATTACAGAGGGGTATTTACCTCTGTGGGGTATTACAGAGGGGGTATTACAGAGGGGTATTTACCTCTGTGGGGTATTACAGAGGGGGTATTACAGAGGGGTATTTTCCTCTGGGGTATTACAGAGGGGTATTTACCTCTGTGGGGCGTTACAGAGGGGGTATTACAGAGGGGTATTTACCTCTGTGGGGCGTTACAGAGGGGGTATTACAGAGGGGTATTTACCTCTGTGGGGCGTTACAGAGGGGGTATAAGGAGTTCTGTAGATGATATGTAAGTGCAGTTGTGGCGTCGGCCTGTAGGGGGCGGACACGCTCCCGTCCCCGTCCTCTCGTCCTCAGTCTGAAAATCAATAAATACAAAACAGACACAGGCCTCGTCTGATTGGTCACAGTGGTCCAGTTTAAAGGGCGTGGTCACAGGGAATGGCTGCCATTGGTCCGAGCTGCCGTCAATCAAAAAAAAAAAAAAAAACACGCCCACCACATTTTGGTCTCACAAGAATCCAGGAAATAAACCAGAGATTATAAAACAGGATGCCCTCCCTGTGCGTCAGATGCCCTGCCTTCTAGTCGGTTCTTCTCACTGGCCCTCTGAAGCTGAAGGTTCTGAAGCTGAAGGTTCTTAAGGTGAAGGTTCTGAAGCTGAAGGTTCTGAAGCTGAAGGTTCTTAAGGTGAAGGTTCTGAAGCTGAAGGTTCTTAAGGTGAAGGTTCTTAAGGTGAAGGTTCTTAAGGTGAAGGTTCTGAAGCTGAAGGTTCTGAAGCTGAAGGTTCTTAAGGTGAAGGTTCTGAAGCTGAAGGTTCTTAAGGTGAAGGTTCTTAAGGTGAAGGTTCTGAAGCTGAAGGTTCTTAAGGTGAAGGTTCTTAAGGTGAAGGTTCTTAAGGTGAAGGTTCTGAAGGTGCATTTGGAGTGATTCATGTTTGACGGATCTTAAAGGTTGAAGAGGATTTCCAAGTAAAGAGAAACACAGCGACTGTTTGTCCAAACGTTCCTCCTCCTGACTCTAGAAATCCTGTTTGTTTCCAGCCGGTGCTCGTTCAGAATCGCTGTTGCTGCTGTAACTTTACTGTACGTTTTCAAACGATCAGCAGAAGTTTCCTGTCCAGACGTAATTTATCGACCGACGCGTCAGTCTGTCGACCCTTCGTCTGCTTCAGTTTGCGCCATCGCTGGAAGGAATCTCCGAGAATCACCTCAGTTTGGCTTCGCTCCTTTTCCCCTTCTCTTCTTCTTTCATCGACCTCATAAACGGACTTTCTTTTGCGGCAAACTGGTCGCGGATTCTCGTCCGCCATCACGACAAACTTTGTGCAAACTGCGAGGAAGCTCCAGTTGGAAAAAGTCGCTCAGAACCGCCGCGTCGGTCGAGTAAACGGCGTCTTGTGTCTGTGGAACGTGCGAGAGGCGAACGTGAACCACGTAATCCCAGCGCACCGGAGAGTCGGTTACTCTAGAAACGTAGGGAGTTTGATTGACGACCGAACAGCTGATAGATAACGAGGTAGTCTGCTTTAAACCCTGATTCTCTGGACTGAGCCTGGACCCTGTGAGACCAGGTGGTTTTGTTTGTCTGATGCTGGTCCAGTTCAGAAGGCACTGGTGGGTCCCTGCAGAACCCCAGAGGTCCGGTCATCTGTGAGGTCAGGAGCCGGAGCTCAATAGCAGCAAAAGAACGACAGCAACCAACACCAACTGTAACACAAGAGAGACCGGTTATAGACCAGGACTAACCCAGGACTAACCCAGGACTGAACCAGGTCTAAACCAGGACTAAACCAGGACTGAACCAGGACTAACCCAGGTCTAAACCAGGACTAAACCAGGACTGAACCAGGACTAAACCAGGACTAAACCAGGACTAAACCAGGACTGAACCAGGACTAACCCAGGACTAACCCAGGACTAACCCAGGACTGAACCAGGTCTAAACCAGGACTAACCCAGGACTAAACCAGGACTAACCCAGGACTAACCCAGGACTAAACCAGGACTGAACCAGGACTAACCCAGGACTAAACCAGGACTAAACCAGGACTGAACCAGGACTAAACCAGGACTGAACCAGGACTAAACCAGGTCTAAACCAGGACTAACCCAGGACTGAACCAGGACTAAACCAGGTCTGAACCAGGACTAAACCAGGACTAAACCAGGTCTAACCCAGGACTAAACCAGGACTAAACCAGGTCTAAACCAGGACTAAACCTGGACTGAACCAGGACTAAACCAGGACTAAACCAGGACTAAACCAGGTCTAAACCAGGACTAAACCAGGTCTAAACCAGGACTAAACCAGGACTGAACCAGGACTGAACCAGGACTGAACCAGGACTAACCCAGGACTAACCCAGGACTAAACCAGGACTGAACCAGGACTAAACCAGGACTAAACCAGGACTAACCCAGGACTAACCCAGGACTAACCCAGGACTAAACCAGGACTGAACCAGGACTGAACCAGGACTAAACCAGGACTGAACCAGGACTGAACCAGGACTGAACCAGGACTAAACCAGGACTAAACCAGGACTAACCCAGGACTAAACCAGGACTAAACCAGGACTAAACCAGGACTAACCCAGGACTGAACCAGGACTGAACCAGGACTGAACCAGGACTAAACCAGGACTGAACCAGGACTAAACCAGGACTAAACCAGGTCTGAACCAGGACTAAACCAGGACTAAACCAGGTCTAACCCAGGACTAAACCAGGACTAAACCAGGTCTAAACCAGGACTAAACCTGGACTGAACCAGGACTAAACCAGGACTAAACCAGGACTAAACCAGGTCTAAACCAGGACTAAACCAGGTCTAAACCAGGACTAAACCAGGACTGAACCAGGACTGAACCAGGACTGAACCAGGACTGAACCAGGACTAACCCAGGACTAACCCAGGACTAAACCAGGACTGAACCAGGACTAAACCAGGACTAAACCAGGACTAACCCAGGACTAACCCAGGACTAACCCAGGACTAAACCAGGACTGAACCAGGACTGAACCAGGACTGAACCAGGACTGAACCAGGACTGAACCAGGACTGAACCAGGACTAAACCAGGACTAAACCAGGACTAACCCAGGACTAAACCAGGACTAAACCAGGACTAAACCAGGACTAAACCAGGACTAACCCAGGACTGAACCAGGACTGAACCAGGACTGAACCAGGACTAAACCAGGACTGAACCAGGACTAAACCAGGACTAAACCAGGACTAAACCAGGACTAAACCAGGTCTAAACCAGGACTAAACCAGGACTGAACCAGGACTGAACCAGGACTAAACCAGGACTGAACCAGGACTAACCCAGGACTAAACCAGGACTGAACCAGGACTAAACCAGGACTAACCCAGGACTGAACCAGGACTGAACCAGGACTGAACCAGGACTAAACCAGGACTGAACCAGGACTAAACCAGGACTGAACCAGGACTAAACCAGGACTAAACCAGGACTAAACCAGGACTAACCCAGGACTGAACCAGGACTGAACCAGAACTGAACCAGGACTAAACCAGGACTAAACCAGGACTGAACCAGGACTGAACCAGGACTAAACCAGGACTGAACCAGGACTAAACCAGGACTGAACCAGGACTGAACCAGGACTAAACCAGGACTAAACCAGGACTGAACCAGGACTGAACCAGGACTAAACCAGGACTGAACCAGGACTAAACCAGGACTAAACCAGGACTGAACCAGGACTAAACCAGGACTAACCCAGGACTAACCCAGGACTAACCCAGGACTGACCCAGGACTGAACCAGGACTAAACCAGGACTAAACCAGGACTAAACCAGGACTAAACCAGGACTGAACCAGGACTAAACCAGGACTAACCCAGGACTAACCCAGGACTAACCCAGGACTAACCCAGGACTAACCCAGGACTAACCCAGGACTAAACCAGGTCTAAACCAGGTCTAAACCAGGACTAAACCAGGACTAAACCAGGACTAAACCAGGTCTAAACCAGGACTAAACCAGGACTGAACCAGGACTAAACCAGGACTAACCCAGGACTAAACCAGGACTAAACCAGGTCTGAACCAGGACTAAACCAGGACTAAACCAGGTCTAACCCAGGACTAAACCAGGACTAAACCAGGTCTAAACCAGGACTAAACCTGGACTGAACCAGGACTAAACCAGGACTAAACCAGGACTAAACCAGGTCTAAACCAGGACTAAACCAGGTCTAAACCAGGACTGAACCAGGACTAAACCAGGACTGAACCAGGACTAACCCAGGACTAACCCAGGACTAAACCAGGACTGAACCAGGACTAAACCAGGACTAACCCAGGACTAACCCAGGACTGAACCAGGACTGAACCAGGACTGAACCAGGACTGAACCAGGACTAAACCAGGACTGAACCAGGACTGAACCAGGACTGAACCAGGACTAAACCAGGACTAAACCAGGACTAAACCAGGACTAAACCAGGACTAACCCAGGACTAAACCAGGACTAAACCAGGACTAAACCAGGACTAACCCAGGACTGAACCAGGACTGAACCAGGACTGAACCAGGACTAAACCAGGACTGAACCAGGACTAAACCAGGACTAAACCAGGACTAAACCAGGACTAAACCAGGACTAAACCAGGTCTAAACCAGGACTAAACCAGGACTGAACCAGGACTGAACCAGGACTAAACCAGGACTGAACCAGGACTAACCCAGGACTAAACCAGGACTGAACCAGGACTAAACCAGGACTAACCCAGGACTAAACCAGGACTGAACCAGGACTAAACCAGGACTAAACCAGGACTAAACCAGGACTAAACCAGGACTAACCCAGGACTGAACCAGGACTGAACCAGGACTGAACCAGGACTAAACCAGGACTAAACCAGGACTAAACCAGGACTAAACCAGGACTAACCCAGGACTGAACCAGGACTGAACCAGGACTGAACCAGGACTAAACCAGGACTAAACCAGGACTAAACCAGGACTGAACCAGGACTAAACCAGGACTGAACCAGGACTAAACCAGGACTGAACCAGGACTGAACCAGGACTAAACCAGGACTAAACCAGGACTAAACCAGGACTGAACCAGGACTGAACCAGGACTAAACCAGGACTGAACCAGGACTAAACCAGGACTAAACCAGGACTGAACCAGGACTAAACCAGGACTAAACCAGGACTGAACCAGGACTAAACCAGGTCTAAACCAGGACTAAACCAGGACTGAACCAGGACTAACCCAGGACTAAACCAGGTCTAAACCAGGACTAAACCAGGACTGAAGCAGACCTCAGGCTTCACTGGCGCTGCTGCTCCGGTGCAGGTCTCTGATTCCCTGGAGAATCCTCTTCATGTGTCCCACTTTGGTCACTCCCAGATCCTGCAAAAGACCGGGTCAGAACCAGGACTAAGACAGGACAATAACAGGTCTACAAGAGGACTGGACCAGGACTGGACCAGGACCGGACCAGGTCTGGATGAGGACAGGTCTAAAACTAAACCAGAGTAGAGAAGGACTGGGCTAGGAGTAAGTCTAAAGCAGGTCCGGTCCAGTCCTGTCCAAAGCGGGTCTAAATCTGGTCCGGTCTGAAGCGGGTCTGGTCCGGTCTGAAGCGGGTCCGGTACCTTCAGGTCCCTCCTCTCCAGCGACAGCAGCTCTGCTCCTCTCACGTCGTGGCCGCTGAAGATCTCTTTGTACTCGGGCAGCGCCAGAACCTCCAGCCACGCCCCCACCTCCTCCGTCCCCCACAGGTGCACTGCAACAGGAAGTGATGTCACCAGGTGCACCGCAACAGGAAGTGATGTCACCAGGTGCACTGCAACAGGAAGTGATGTCACCAGGTGCACCGCAACAGGAAGTGATGTCACCAGGTGCACCGCAACAGGAAGTGACGTCACCAGGTGCACCGCAACAGGAAGTGATGTCACCAGGTGCACCGCAACAGGAAGTGATGTCACCAGGTGTGTGAGAGAGCGCCCCCAGCAGGACAGAGCCAAACCCGGATGCCCAAAGAGTCTGAGGTGTGTGTTTAAAAAGGAGCTGGACCGTGAGGAGCAGACTCCTCCCTTATCTTTGCTCTGTCTGATGTTTTATTTCTCTCGTCTCTTCATTTTTCTCCTGTTGGAACAGATTTTCAAAATCCTAAATCATGAATTGGATTAAGCTGGTCCCAACGCAATTGGTATACTTTTTCACGGAGGAGCGCCAGTCCGGAGAGCCGGACAGTTCCGAGGGAACTCGCCGCTGGATACACGAGGGACGCGTCGTGCACCTGGCACCGCTGTTACTGGAGGACGCGGAACGATTTACTATTGGAATTTTGATGGCAGGGCATCTGGATTGGCCTGGGGGATGTTTTCTGACCCATCACTAATTAGAGCCCCGAGCCGCCGGAGGTCATTTTACGGGGAACTGCGAACTTGGGGGAGGCTACATCAAAAGAGAAACACAGATTGAACTGTACCATCCAATCTGTGGAAATCCTCAGTCTGCATTCATATACGTGCCAGGGGGAGGACAGACCAGCAGGAATTTGGGGGCCTGGCAGAAACCAGGGTTCTGGCAAATTGTCTGTTCGCCTGGGTTCTAAAAATGGATCGATTATGTTAAATTTCCCCTTTCTGGTGTAATCAATTCTCCTGAAAATGTGATTCAACTGGACTCTTTGTTTTGACTACAGCTTCTGCACAAACACGTCCAAGGTCACAGCTGCGGCCTTATCACTGCACTCTACAAAACAAGACGCTCCACATTTGGCTCACACTGATATGTTTTATGTAAAACACTCTGCCCTGTCTATTTAGTAGTGTCTGCCTCTGCTTCAGTTTCCAATCAGTTTCATAGATTTTTCTGGACTGCTCCCCTTCCCACCCGCCCGTCTGTCGCCAACGAAAAAGACATCGTGTGTTTTACCTGTCCAGTTGTTGTTGTCGTAATATGTTTGTGAATAATTGTTATTGATTGTGCAGCACTTTTCATCTCTGTATCTCCGAGTCGGCGGCCCCTCCCCTGGACGTCTCTATCTCTGTCCTGATTGGTCAGGGGGAATGGAATTTCGATCTTCTATATGTACTTGTACATATGGTTTTTCCACAATAAAGCAAAATATGAACTATGAACAGAGACAGAGAACTGAGGGGCTGGGGCAGGTAGTGGGGCTGGGGCAAGTGCTGGGGCAGGTAGTGGGGCTGGGGCAGGTGCTGGGACTGGGGCAGGTGGTGGGGCAGGGGCAGGCGTTGGGGCAGATGCTGGGACAGGTAGTGGGGCTGGGGCAGGTGGTGGGGCAGGCGTTGGGGCAGGTGCTGGGGCAGGTAGTGGGGCGGGGGCGGGTGGGGGGGCTGGGCCAGGCACTGGGGCAGGTAGTGGGGCTGGGGCAGGTGGTGGGGCAGGCGCAGGTGCTGGGGCAGGTAGTGGGGCTGGGGCAGGTGGTGGGGCTGGGGCAGGCACTGGGGCAGGTAGTGGGGCTGGGGCAGGTGGTGGGGCTGGGGCAGGCACTGGGGCAGGTAGTGGGGCTGGGGCAGGTGGTGGGGCTGGGGCAGCCGTTGGGGCAGGTAGTGGGGCTGGGGCAGGTAGTGGGGCTGGGGCAGGCATTGGGGCAGGTGCTGGGGCAGGTAGTGGGGGTGGGGCAGGTAGTGGGGCTGGAGCAGGTGCTGGGGCAGGTAGGGGGCTGGGGCAGGTGGTGGGGCTGGGGCAGGTGGTGGGGCTGGGGCAGGTGGTGGGGCAGCCGTTGGGGCAGGTGCTGGGGCAGGTAGTGGGGCTGGGGCAGGCATTGGGGCAGGTGCTGGGGCAGGTGGTGGGGCTGGGGCAGGTGGTGGGGCTGGAGCAGGTGTTGGGGCAGGTGCTGGGGCAGGCGTTGGGGCAGGTAGTGGGGCAGGCACTGGGGCAGGTGCTGGGGCAGGTAGTGGGGCTGGGGCAGGTGCTGGGACTGGGGCAGGTAGTGGGGCTGGGGCAGGTGGTGGGGCTGGGGCAGGTGATACCTGGCAGGGCGAGGCAGGCGCTGGTCTCCTTGTTTTTGTTGTTCTTTTCCTTCTTAAATTTGGGGACGAGGCGGAACTTGGCACTGCGCCCCCTTTTGGAGAAGTCCGACAGTGCGCCCTGAAGAACAGAAGAATGAAAGGATTAGAGGGTTTCAGATCAGCTACTGCACAGTAAAACATGAAGTACTTTCAATAGCAATAGTAGTAACACTGCAGTAGCAAAAGTAGCAGAAGTGTTTGTAATATTAAAGTTCAAATTTCATCTTTATTGTCAAAAACCATATGTACAGGTCGCACACACAGGATTTGAAATTGCAGCGCCCCCTAGTCTCACAGTGAACATAAAACATGTGATAAACGACAATAAACATCATGACTAAAACATCACATATACCTGTAGTAAAAGTACAACAGGCTTGTGTATAATACAAATAAGTAAAACACACAATGTGGAGCGGAATAAAACTCAAATGTGTCATTTAAGCAGCAGCGTCATTTAAGCAGCGGTGCCAGTGTCATTTAAGCAGCGGTGCCAGTGTCATTTAAGCAGCAGTGCCAGTGTCATTTAAGCAGCATTGTGATTGGGAGAGAGTTGAGCATCCTGACAGCTTGGTGGATGAAGCTGTCTTTCAGTCTGCTGGTCTTGGCCCTGAGGCTCCTCAGTCTCCTTCCTGATGGCAGCAGACTGAAGAGGCAGTTGGATGGGTGGGTGGGATCACCCAGAGGGCTTTGCGGGTGAGGCAGGTGCCTGGTCTTTGACCAGGAGAGGTCCTCAGAGATATGCACACCCAGGAACTTGGTGCTGCTTACTCTCTCCACAGCAGCCCCGGTGATGGTGAGGGGGGCGTGCTGTGTGTGTGCTCTCCTGAAGTCTACCACAATCTCCTTTGTCTTCTCCACGTTCAGGGAGAGGTTGTTGTTCCTGCACCACTTGACCAGGCGGCTCACCTCGCTCCTATAGTGAGTCTCATCGTCGTCGCTGATGTGACCAACACAGTCGTATCGTCCGCAAACTTGATGAAGAGGTTGGAGCTGTGTGACGGTGTGCAGTCGTGGGTCAAACTTGATAAAGAGGTTGGAGCTGTGTGACGGTGTGCAGTCGTGGGTCAAACTTGATGAAGAGGTTGGAGGTGTGTGACGGTGTGCAGTCGTGGGTCAAACTTGATGAAGAGGTTGGAGCTGTGTGACGGTGTGCAGTCGTGGGTCAGACTTGATGAAGAGGTTGGAGCTGTGTGACGGTGTGCAGTCGTGGGTCAGACTTGATGAAGAGGTTGGAGCTGTGTGACGGTGTGCAGTCGTGGGTCAAACTTGATGAAGAGGTTGGAGCTGTGTGACGGTGTGCAGTCGTGGGTCAGACTTGATGAAGAGGGTGGAGCTGTGTGACGGTGTGCAGTCGTGGGTCAGCAGAGTGAAGAGGAGGGGGCTCAGCACACATCCTTGGGGAGCCCCCGTGTTCAGTGTGATGGTGCTGGAGGTGTTGCTGCCGACCCGTACTGCCTGCGGTCTTCCTGTCAGGAAATCCAGCACCAGCTGCACATGGAGGTGTTTATCTCCAGCTTGTCTAGTTTGAGTCTGTGTTGCTGGGGGACGATTGTGTTGAAGCTGAACTGAAGTCAGTGAACAGCATTCTAACATATGAGTCTCTGGTGTCCAGGTCTGTGAGGGGGTGACTGGAGGGCTGTGGAGATTGCGTCATCGGTCCAGAGGTTAGACCGGTATGCAAATTGAAATGGGTCCAGGGTGGAGGGCAGAGATGTCTTGATGTGTGACGAGCCGTTCGAAGCGCTTCATGAGGATAGGGGTGAGCGGACGGTAGTCGTTAAGGCTGAATGGAGACGACTTCTTCAGCACGGGGATGATGGTGGAGGTCTTGAGGTATGTGGGGACGACAGCCTGGCTCAGAGATGTGTTGAAGATGTCCGTAAAGACCTCTGTGAGTTCTGCAGCACAGTCTCTCAGTACACAACCAGGGAAGTTGTCCGGTCCCGGAGCTTTGCGTGCGTTGATCCTGCTGAGGGATCTCCTCACGCTGTCCAGGGACAGTGTCAGCACCTGGTCACAGGGAGGGGGTGGAGTCTTCTGTGCCAGGGTGCTGTTGTGTGCCTCAAAACGAGCGAAGAACTCGTTTAGCTAATATTGGTAGTGTTTGTTGTACTGGTAGTATTTGTAGTACTTGTATTTGTAGTATTTGTAGTACTGGCGTTACCTCAGCGTCCGTGGGCTCGATCAGGGGGAGGAGCCAAGGCACGTCTGAGAGACGCCGGATCTGAGACGAGAGCGACGCCAGAGCAGAGGCCAACTGGTCCTGATGGGGGCGCTCCAACTGCTGCAAATACACACAGAACTGAACCAGAACTGAACCAGGATTAAACCAGAACTGAACCAGGATTAAACCAGGACTGAACCAGGACTAAACCAGGACTGAACCAGGTCTTACCAGGGACATGTTTCCTGACAGAAGGAGTTCTGTTTCACTGAGCAGAGCTTTGACGTTGGAGACCATCTGGACCACCACAGAACGCCTGAGAGTCTGAACACAACACACACACAACACACAAGTGAATACAACGCACACGCACACACACACACACTCCCCTCCTCCCTCACCCCTGGGTTGGTGCTGTCCTTGTAGACGACGTCCATGGCTTTGGACGAGGCGTTGACGGCGTGGGCGAGTTCCTGCTCCAGGCGACTGTGCAGCTCCGCCACCTCCCGGATGCTGCGGCGAGAGAAAGAGATCTCTAGATTACTCGAACACGGTTTGGTTTGGAGCAGACGCAAGACGCTTATTTTTTATGTCAAATGGAAAATCTTCAGGAAAAGAAAACATTTTACTGTGATGGAGCGCCCCTGCGGTCACCTGTCGCCTCCCCTGTGGTCCTGTCGTTCACCTGTCACCTCACCTGTCGTCTCCCCTGTGGCCTCACCTGTGTATGAGCGCTCCTGCCGTCTGTCCGAACTCGCTGATGAGCATCGCCTCTTCCTCAGAGAGGATCTCGGTCTGAGTCTGAGGCCGAGGGACGTCTGACCTCTGTTTGTCCTCCCACGACTTCAGCGTGCTCTCGAACGCCTGAGGAGACACAAGACATCATCAGGGGACATGAGACATCATCAGGAGACACGAGACATCATCAGGGGACATGAGACATCATCAAGAGACACGAGACATCATCAGGGGACACGAGACATCATCAGGGGACACGAGACATCATTAGGGGACATGAGACATCATCAGGGGACACAAGACATCATCAGGGGACACGAGACATCATCAGGGGACACAAGACATCATCAGGGGACACGAGACATCATCAGGAGACACGAGACATCATCAGGAGACACGAGACATCATCAGGAGACACGAGACATCATCAGGAGACACGAGACATCAAGAGACACAAGACATCTGTGTTTGTGGTTGTGTTTGTTCTTGTGGTTGTGTTTGTTCTTGTGTTTGTGGTTGTGTTTGTTCTTGTGTTTGTTCTTGTGTTTGTTCTTGTGTTTGTTCTTGTGTTTGTGGTTGTGTTTGTGGTTGTGTTTGTGGTTGTGTTTGTGGTTGTTCTTGTGGTTGTGTTTGTGGTTGTGTTTGTGGTTGTGTTTGTGGTTGTTCTTGTGGTTGTGTTTGTTCTTGTGGTTGTGGTTGTGGTTGTGTTTGTGGTTGTGTTTGCTGTTGTGTTTGTGGTTGTTCTTGTGGTTGTGTTTGTGGTTGTTCTTGTGGTTGTGTTTGTGGTTGTTCTTGTGGTTGTGTTTGTGGTTGTTCTTGTGGTTGTGGTTGTGTTTGTGGTTCTGTTTGTGGTTGTGGTTGTTCTTGTGGTTGTGTTTGTGGTTGTTCTTGTGGTTGTGTTTGTGGTTGTTCTTGTGGTTGTGTTTGTGGTTGTGTTTGTGGTTGTGTTTGTGGTTGTTCTTGTGGTTGTGTTTGTGGTTGTTCTTGTGGTTGTGTTTGTGGTTGTTCTTGTGGTTGTGTTTGTGGTTGTGTTTGTGGTTGTGGTTGTGTTTGTGGTTGTGTTTGTGGTTGTTCTTGTGGTTGTGTTTGTTCTTGTGGTTGTGGTTGTGGTTGTGTTTGTGGTTGTTCTTGTGTTTGTGGTTGTGTTTGTGGTTGTTCTTGTGGTTGTGTTTGTGGTTGTGTTTGTGGTTGTGTTTGTGGTTGTTCTTGTGGTTGTGTTTGTTCTTGTGGTTGTGTTTGTTCTTGTGTTTGTGGCTGTGTTTGTGGTTGTTCTTGTGGTTGTGTTTGTGTTTGTGGTTGTTCTTGTGTTTGTGTTTGTGGTTGTTCTTGTGGTTGTGTTTGTGGTTGTTCTTGTGGTTGTGTTTGTGGTTGTTCTTGTGGTTGTGTTTGTGGTTCTTGTGGTTGTGTTTGTGGTTGTGTTTGTGGTTGTGTTTGTGGTTGTGGTTGTTCTTGTGGTTGTGTTTGTGGTTGTGTTTGTGGTTGTGGTTGTTCTTGTGGTTGTGTTTGTTCTTGTGGTTGTGGTTGTGTTTGCTGTTGTGTTTGTGGTTGTTCTTGTGGTTGTGTTTGTGGTTGTGTTTGTGGTTGTGTTTGTGGTTGTTCTTGTGGTTGTGTTTGTGGTTGTGTTTGTGGTTGTTCTTGTGGTTGTGTTTGTGGTTGTTCTTGTGGTTGTGTTTGTGGTTGTTCTTGTGGTTGTGTTTGTGGTTGTTCTTGTGGTTGTTTGTGGTTGTGTTTGTGGTTGTGTTTGTGGTTGTGTTTGTGGTTGTTCTTGTGGTTGTGTTTGTGGTTGTTCTTGTGGTTGTGTTTGTGTTTGTGTTTGTGGTTGTGTTTGTGGTTGTGTTTGTGGTTGTGTTTGTGGTTGTTCTTGTGGTTGTGTTTGTTCTTGTGTTTGTGTTTGTGTTTGTGTTTGTGGTTGTGTTTGCGGTTGTGGTTGTGTTTGCGGTTGTTCTTGTGTTTGTGGTTGTTCTTGTGTTTGTTCTTGTGTTTGTGGTTGAGTTTGTGTTTGCGGTTGTGGTTGCGTTTGTGGTTGTTCTTGTGTTTGTTCTTGTGTTTGTGGTTGTTCTTGTGGTTGTGTTTGTGTTTGTGGTTGTGGTTGTGTTTGTGGTTGTGGTTGTGTTTGTGGTTGTGGTTGTGGTTGTGTTTGTGGTTGTGTTTGCGGTTGTGGTTGTGTTTGTGGTTGTGTTTGTGGTTGTGTTTGTGGTTGTTCTTGTGGTTGTGTTTGTTCTTGTGTTTGTGGTTGTGTTTGTGGTTGTGTTTGTGGTTGTGTTTGTGGTTGAGTTTGTGTTTGCGGTTGTGGTTGTGTTTGTGGTTGTTCTTGTGTTTGTTCTTGTGTTTGTGGTTGAGTTTGTGTTTGTGGTTGTTCTTGTGTTTGTTCTTGTGTTTGTTCTTGTGTTTGTGGTTGTTCTTGTGGTTGTGTTTGTGGTTGTGTTTGTGGTTGTGGTTGGGTTTGTGGTTGTGGTTGTGTTTGTGGTTGTGTTTGTGTTTGCGGTTGTGGTTGTGTTTGTTCTTGTGTTTGTGGTTGTTCTTGTGTTTGTTCTTGTGTTTGTGTTTGTGTTTGAATTTGTGTTTGCGGTTGTGTTTGTGGTTGTTCTTGTGTTTGCGGTTGTGGTTGTGTTTGTGGTTGTTCTTGTGTTTGTTCTTGTGGTTGTGGTTGTGTTTGTTCTTGTGTTTGTGGTTGTGGTTGTGTTTGTGGTTGTGTTTGTGGTTGTGTTTGTGGTTGTTCTTGTGGTTGTGTTTGTGGTTGTTCTTGTGGTTGTGTTTGTGTTTGTGTTTGTGGTTGTGTTTGTGGTTGTTCTTGTGGTTGTGTTTGTGGTTGTTCTTGTGGTTGTGTTTGTGTTTGTGGTTGTGTTTGTTCTTGTGTTTGCGGTTGTGGTTGTGTTTGTGGTTGTGTTTGTGGTTGTTCTTGTCGTTGTGTTTGTGGTTGTGTTTGTGGTTGTTTTTGTGGTTCTTTTTGCGGTTGTGTTTGTGGTTGGGTTTGTGGTTCTGTTTGTGGTTGTTCTTGTGGTTGTGGTTGTTCTTGTGGTTGTGTTTGTTCTTGTGGTTGTGTTTGTGGTTGTTCTTGTGGTTGTGTTTGTGGTTGTTCTTGTGGTTGTGGTTGTTCTTGTGGTTGTGTTTGTTCTTGTGGTCGTGTTTGTTCTTGTGTTTGTGGTTGTGGTTGTGTTTGTGGTTGTGTTTGTTCTTGTGGTTGTGTTTGTGGTTGTGTTTGTGGTTGTGTTTGTGGTTGTGTTTGTGGTTGTTCTTGTGGTTGTGTTTGTTCTTGTGTTTGTGGTTGTTCTTGTGTTTGTTCTTGTGTTTGTGTTTGAATTTGTGTTTGCGGTTGTGTTTGTGGTTGTTCTTGTGTTTGCGGTTGTGGTTGTGTTTGTGGTTGTTCTTGTGTTTGTTCTTGTGGTTGTGGTTGTGTTTGTTCTTGTGTTTGTGGTTGTGGTTGTGTTTGTGGTTGTGTTTGTGGTTGTGTTTGTGGTTGTTCTTGTGGTTGTGTTTGTGGTTGTTCTTGTGGTTGTGTTTGTGTTTGTGTTTGTGGTTGTGTTTGTGGTTGTTCTTGTGGTTGTGTTTGTGGTTGTTCTTGTGGTTGTGTTTGTGTTTGTGGTTGTGTTTGTTCTTGTGTTTGCGGTTGTGGTTGTGTTTGTGGTTGTGTTTGTGGTTGTTCTTGTGGTTGTGTTTGTGGTTGTGTTTGTGGTTGTTCTTGTGGTTGTGTTTGTGGTTGTGTTTGTGGTTGTGTTTGTGGTTGTGTTTGTGGTTGTTCTTGTGGTTGTGGTTGTTCTTGTGGTTGTGTTTGTTCTTGTGGTTGTGTTTGTGGTTGTTCTTGTGGTTGTGTTTGTGGTTGTTCTTGTGGTTGTGGTTGTTCTTGTGGTTGTGTTTGTTCTTGTGGTTGTGTTTGTTCTTGTGTTTGTGGTTGTGTTTGTGGTTGTTCTTGTGGTTGTGTTTGTGGTTGTGTTTGTTCTTGTGTTTGCGGTTGTGGTTGTGTTTGTGGTTGTGTTTGTTCTTGTGGTTGTGTTTGTGGTTGTGTTTGTGGTTGTGTTTGTGGTTGTGTTTGTGGTTGTTCTTGTGGTTGTGTTTGTTCTTGTGTTTGTGGTTGTGTTTGTGGTTGTTCTTGTGGTTGTGTTTGTGGTTGTGTTTGTGGTTGTGGTTGTGTTTGTGGTTGAGTTTGTGTTTGCGGTTGTGTTTGTTCTTGTGGTTGTGGTTGTGTTTGTGGTTGTTATTGTGTTTGTTCTTGTGTTTGTTCTTGTGTTTGTGGTTGTTCTTGTGTTTGTGGTTGTTCTTGTGTTTGTGGTTGTGTTTGTGGTTGTTCTTGTGGTTGTGGTTGTGTTTGTGTTTGTGTTTGCGGTTGTGTTTGTGGTTGTTCTTGTGTTTGTTCTTGTGTTTGTGGTTGTTCTTGTGTTTGTGGTTGTTCTTGTGTTTGTGGTTGTTCTTGTGTTTGTGGTTGTGTTTGTGGTTGAGTTTGTGTTTGCGGTTGTGTTTGTGGTTGTTCTTGTGTTTGTTCTTGTGTTTGTGGTTGTGTTTGTGTTTGTGGTTGAGTTTGTGTTTGCGGTTGTGGTTGTGTTTGTGGTTGTTCTTGTGTTTGTTCTTGTGTTTGTGGTTGTGTTTGCGGTTGTGGTTGTGTTTGTGGTTGTGTTTGTGGTTGTTCTTGTGTTTGTGGTTGTTCTTGTGGTTGTGTTTGTGTTTGTGGTTGTGTTTGTGGTTGTGTTTGTGGTTGTTCTTGTGTTTGTGGTTGTTCTTGTGTTTGTGGTTGTGGTTGTTCTTGTGGTTGTGGTTGTGTTTGTGGTTGTTCTTGTGTTTGTTCTTGTGTTTGCGGTTGTGTTTGTGGTTGTTCTTGTGGTTGTGTTTGTGATTGTGTTTGTGGTTGTGTTTGTGGTTGTGTTTGTTTGTGGTTGTGTTTGTTCTTGTGTTTGCGGTTGTGGTTGTTCTTGTGTTTGTGTTTGTGTTTGTGGTTGTTCTTGTGGTTGTGTTTGTGGTTGTGTTTGTGGTTGTGTTTGTGGTTGTTCTTGTGGTTGTTCTTGTGGTTGTTCTTGTGGTTGTTCTTGTGGTTGTGTTTGTGGTTGTTCTTGTGGTTGTGTTTGTGGTTGTGGTTGTGTTTGTGGTTGTGTTTGTGGTTGAGTTTGTGTTTGCGGTTGTGTTTGTGGTTGTTCTTGTGGTTGTGTTTGTGTTTGTGGTTGTGTTTGTGTTTGCGGTTGTGGTTGTGTTTGTTCTTGTGTTTGTGGTTGTTCTTGTGTTTGTGGTTGTTCTTGTGTTTGTTCTTGTGTTTGTGGTTGTTCTTGTGGTTGTGTTTGTGTTTGTGGTTGTTCTTGTGTTTGTGGTTGTGTTTGTGGTTGTGTTTGTGTTTGTGGTTGTTCTTGTGGTTGTGGTTGTTCTTGTGGTTGTGTTTGTGGTTGTTCTTGTGGTTGTGTTTGTGGTTGTTCTTGTGTTTGTGGTTGTGTTTGTGGTTGTGTTTGTGGTTGTGGTTGTGTTTGTGGTTGTGTTTGTGTTTGTGGTTGTGGTTGTTCTTGTGGTTGTTCTTGTGGTTGTGTTTGTGGTTGTTCTTGTGTTTGTGGTTGTGTTTGTGGTTGTGTTTGTGTTTGTGGTTGTTCTTGTGGTTGTTCTTGTGGTTGCGTTTGTGGTTGTTCTTGTGGTTGTGTTTGTGGTTGTTCTTGTGTTTGTGGTTGTGTTTGTGGTTGTTCTTGTGTTTGTGGTTGTGTTTGTGGTTGTGTTTGTGGTTGTGTTTGTGGTTGTGTTTGTGGTTGTTCTTGTGGTTGTGTTTGTGGTTGTGTTTGTGGTTGTGTTTGTGGTTGTTCTTGTGGTTGTTCTTGTGGTTGTTCTTGTGGTTGTTCTTGTGGTTGTTCTTGTGGTTGAGTTTGTGTTTGCGGTTGTGGTTGTGTTTGTGGTTGTTCTTGTGGTTGTGTTTGTGTTTGTGGTTGTGTTTGTGTTTGCGGTTGTGGTTGTGTTTGTTCTTGTGTTTGTGGTTGTTCTTGTGTTTGTTCTTGTGTTTGTTCTTGTGTTTGTGGTTGTTCTTGTGGTTGTGTTTGTGTTTGTGGTTGTTCTTGTGTTTGTGGTTGTGTTTGTGGTTGTGTTTGTGGTTGTTCTTGTGGTTGTGGTTGTTCTTGTGGTTGTGTTTGTGGTTGTTCTTGTGGTTGTGTTTGTGGTTGTTCTTGTGTTTGTGGTTGTGTTTGTGGTTGTGTTTGTGGTTGTGGTTGTGTTTGTGGTTGTGTTTGTGGTTGTGGTTGTTCTTGTGGTTGTGGTTGTTCTTGTGGTTGTGTTTGTGGTTGTTCTTGTGGTTGTGTTTGTGGTTGTTCTTGTGTTTGTGGTTGTGTTTGTGGTTGTGGTTGTGTTTGTGGTTGTGTTTGTGGTTGTGGTTGTTCTTGTGGTTGTGGTTGTGGTTGTTCTTGTGGTTGTGTTTGTGGTTGTTCTTGTGTTTGTGGTTGTGTTTGTGGTTGTGTTTGTGTTTGTGGTTGTTCTTGTGGTTGTGGTTGTTCTTGTGGTTGTGTTTGTGGTTGTTCTTGTGGTTGTGTTTGTGGTTGTTCTTGTGTTTGTGGTTGTGTTTGTGGTTGTTCTTGTGTTTGTGGTTGTGGTTGTGGTTGTTCTTGTGGTTGTGTTTGTGGTTGTTCTTGTGGTTGTGTTTGTGGTTGTGGTTGTGTTTGTGGTTGTGTTTGTGTTTGTGTTTGTGTTTGTGGTTGTGTTTGTGGTTGTGGTTGTGGTTGTGTTTGTGGTTGTGTTTGTGGTTGTGGTTGTTCTTGTGTTTGTGTTTCTTCTTGTGTTTGTGGTTGTGTTTGTGTTTGTGTTTGTGTTTCTTCTTGTGGTTGTGTTTGTGTTTCTTCTTGTGGTTGTGTTTGTTCTTGTGTTTGTGTTTGTGTTTGTGTTTGTTCTTGTGGTTGTGTTTGTGGTTGTGTTTCTTCTTGTGGTTGTGTTTGTTCTTGTGTTTGTGTTTGTTCTTGTGGTTGTGTTTGTTCTTGTGGTTGTGTTTGTTCTTGTGGTTGTGGTTGTGTTTGTTCTTGTGTTTGTGTTTGTGTTTGTGTTTGTTCATGTGGTTGTGTTTGTGGTTGTGTTTCTTCTTGTGGTTGTGTTTGTTCTTGTGTTTGTGTTTCTTCTTGTGGTTGTGTTTGTGTTTGTTCTTGTGTTTGTTCTTGTGTTTGTAGTTGTGTTTGTTCTTGTGTTTGTAGTTGTGTTTGTTCTTGTGTTTGTAGTTGTGTTTGTGGTTGTGTTTGTTCTTGTGGTTGTAGTTGTGTTTGTGGTTGTGTTTCTTCTTGTGGTTGTGTTTGTTCTTGTGGTTGTGGTTGTGTTTGCGGTTCTGACCCGGTCTCTGGTCAGGGTCTGGGTCCGGTTCTTGTGGAGGATCCTGATGAACCCTGGAGGTTGGACCCAGGCCTCTCCGTCCACCTGGACCGGGACACCCTCCTCGCCCAGAATAGTGATCTTCACCGTCCGGCACTGAAACACACAGAGGGAGGGCATCTGAGTCAATCTGACCCACGGGGAGGGCATCTGGCTCACTGTGACCACAGGAGGGGCAGTGGGAGGGCATCTGGCACACTGTGACCACAGGAGGGGCAGTGGGAGGGCATCTGGCACACTGTGACCACAGGAGGGGCAGTGGGAGGGCATCTGGCACACTGTGACCACAGGAGGGGCAGTGGGAGGGCATCTGGCACACTGTGACCACAGGAGGGGCAGTGGGAGGGCATCTGGCACACTGTGACCATCAGGAGGGGCAGTGGGACATCATCAGGCACACTGTGACCACAGGAGGGACACGAGACATCATCAGGAGACACTGTGACATCATCAGGAGGCAGTGGGAGGGCATCTGGCACACTGTGACCACAGGGGGGCAGTGGGAGGGCATCTGGCACACTGTGACCACAGGGGCAGGGGCATCTGGGTCCGGTTCTTGTGGAGGGCATCTGGCACACTGATGAACCACAGGAGGGGCAGTTGGACCCAGGCCTCTCCGTCCACCTGGACCGGGACACCTGGCTCACTGTGACCACAGGAGGGGCAGTGGGAGTGCATCTTCACCGTCCGGCACTGAAACACACAGAGGGAGGGCATCTGAGTCAATCTGACCCACGGGGAGGGCATCTGGCTCACTGTGACCACAGGAGGGGCAGTGGGAGGGCATCTGGCACACTGTGACCACAGGAGGGGCAGTGGGAGGGCATCTGGCACACTGTGACCACAGGAGGGGCAGTGGGAGGGCATCAGGCACACTGTGACCACAGGAGGGGCAGTGGGAGGGCATCTGGCACACTGTGACCACAGGAGGGGCAGTGGGAGGGCATCAGGCTCACCTGGGCGATGCGGTGGTGCTGCAGGTTGATGACTCTGGACACGGCGACGTGCATCGTCCCAAAGACCGCAACCACCTCCAGAACTTTATCATCGAAGGACGGAGCCGTGAAGGTCTGGAACAGAACCAGGACTAGACCAGGACCAGACCAGGACCAGACCGGGACCAGACCGGGACTAGACCGGGACCAGACCGGGACCAGACCGGGACCAGACCGGGACTAGACCGGGACTAGACCGGGACCAGACCGGGACTAGACCGGGACTAGACCAGGATTAAACCAGGACTAAACCAGGACTAGACCAGAACTAGGACTAAACCAGGACTAGACGGGGACTAGGACTAGACCAGGTTTAAACCAGGTTTAAACCAGGACTAGACCAGGACTAGACCAGGACTAAACCCGATTAGGATCCTAGTCTACCTTGAACCTTCTCAGACCTGATTTAGATCTTGGTTTAGATCTTGGTTTAGATCCTGGTTGGACCCTGGTTTAGATCTTGATTTAGATCCTGGTTGAGATCCTGGTTGGTTCCACACTAACCTCGTCCTCTTTGGTTCCTCCCCAGAAGTTGGTTCCTCCAGCGTAGCTCTGGATGTTGAGGACGGCGATGCCCTGGAGCGAGGGGAGGGGGATGGGTCGCCCGTCACACTGAGGAACACAAGAGGAACACAAGAAGAACACAAGAGGAACAGAAGAGGGACACAAGAGGGACAGAAGAGGGACACAAGAGGGACAGAAGACCGTGATGAGAGGAACAGAAGAACATCAGAAGAACACAAGAAGAACACAAGAGGAACACAAGAGGAACAGAAGACCGTGATGAGAGGAACAGAAGAACACAAAAAGAACACGAGAAGAATATAAGAAGAACATAAGAAGAACACAAGAGGGACAGAAGAGGGACAGAAGACCATGACCATATTTAACCATATCTCTGGACATATCTAACCCACACTCAGGGCAGGGCCAACAAACTTCTCATGACAGATTTGTTTTATTAAAGGTCTAAACCAGGACTAAACCAGGACTAAACCAGGACTAAACCAGGACTAAACCAGGTCTAAACCAGGACTAAACCAGGTCTAAACCAGGACTAAACCAGGACTAAATCAGGACTAAACCAGGTCTAAACCAGGACTAAACCAGGTCTAAACCAGGACTAAACCAGGTCTAAACCAGGACTAAACCAGGACTAAACCAGGACTAAACCAGGTCTAAACCAGGACTAAACCAGGACTAAACCAGGTCTAAACCAGGACTAAACCAGGTCTAAACCAGGACTAAACCAGGACTAAATCAGGACTAAACCAGGTCTAAACCAGGACTAAACCAGGTCTAAACCAGGACTAAACCAGGTCTAAACCAGGACTAAACCAGGACTAAATCAGGACTAAACCAGGTCTAAACCAGGACTAAACCAGGTCTAAACCAGGACTAAACCAGGACTAAATCAGGACTAAACCAGGTCTAAACCAGGTCTAAACCAGGTCTAAACCAGGACTAAACCAGGACTAAATCAGGACTAAACCAGGTCTAAACCAGGTCTAAACCAGGTCTAAACCAGGACTAAACCAGGACTAAACCAGGTCTAAACCAGGACTAAACCAGGTCTAAACCAGGACTAAACCAGGACTAAATCAGGACTAAACCAGGTCTAAACCAGGTCTAAACCAGGTCTAAACCAGGTCTAAACCAGGTCTAAACCAGGACTAAATCAGGACTAAACCAGGTCTAAACCAGGTCTAAACCAGGTCTAAACCAGGACTAAACCAGGACTAAATCAGGACTAAACCAGGTCTAAACCAGGTCTAAACCAGGTCTAAACCAGGACTAAACCAGGACTAAACCAGGTCTAAACCAGGACTAAACCAGGTCTAAACCAGGACTAAACCAGGACTAAACCAGGACTAAACCAGGTCTAAACCAGGTCTAAACCAGGTCTAAACCAGGTCTAAACCAGGACTAAACCAGGACTAAATCAGGACTAAACCAGGTCTAAACCAGGTCTAAACCAGGTCTAAACCAGGACTAAACCAGGATTAAACCAGGTCTAAACCAGGACTAAACCAGGTCTAAACCAGGACTAAACCAGGACTAAATCAGGACTAAACCAGGTCTAAACCAGGTCTAAACCAGGTCTAAACCAGGACTAAACCAGGACTAAATCAGGACTAAACCAGGTCTAAACCAGGACTAAACCAGGTCTAAACCAGGACTAAACCAGGTCTAAACCAGGACTAAACCAGGACTAAATCAGGACTAAACCAGGTCTAAACCAGGACTAAACCAGGTCTAAACCAGGACTAAACCAGGACTAAACCAGGACTAAACCAGGTCTAAACCAGGTCTAAACCAGGTCTAAACCAGGACTAAACCAGGACTAAATCAGGACTAAACCAGGTCTAAACCAGGTCTAAACCAGGTCTAAACCAGGACTAAACCAGGACTAAACCAGGTCTAAACCAGGACTAAACCAGGTCTAAACCAGGACTAAACCAGGACTAAATCAGGACTAAACCAGGTCTAAACCAGGTCTAAACCAGGTCTAAACCAGGTCTAAACCAGGACTAAACCAGGACTAAATCAGGACTAAACCAGGTCTAAACCAGGTCTAAACCAGGTCTAAACCAGGACTAAACCAGGACTAAATCAGGACTAAACCAGGTCTAAACCAGGTCTAAACCAGGTCTAAACCAGGACTAAACCAGGACTAAACCAGGTCTAAACCAGGACTAAACCAGGTCTAAACCAGGACTAAACCAGGACTAAACCAGGACTAAACCAGGTCTAAACCAGGTCTAAACCAGGTCTAAACCAGGTCTAAACCAGGACTAAACCAGGACTAAATCAGGACTAAACCAGGTCTAAACCAGGTCTAAACCAGGTCTAAACCAGGACTAAACCAGGACTAAACCAGGTCTAAACCAGGACTAAACCAGGTCTAAACCAGGACTAAACCAGGACTAAATCAGGACTAAACCAGGTCTAAACCAGGTCTAAACCAGGTCTAAACCAGGACTAAACCAGGACTAAATCAGGACTAAACCAGGTCTAAACCAGGTCTAAACCAGGTCTAAACCAGGACTAAACCAGGACTAAATCAGGACTAAACCAGGTCTAAACCAGGTCTAAACCAGGTCTAAACCAGGACTAAACCAGGACTAAACCAGGTCTAAACCAGGACTAAACCAGGTCTAAACCAGGTCTAAACCAGGACTAAATCAGGACAAAACCAGGTCTAAACCAGGTCTAAACCAGGTCTAAACCAGGTCTAAACCAGGTCTAAACCAGGACTAAACCAGGACTAAATCAGGACTAAACCAGGTCTAAACCAGGTCTAAACCAGGTCTAAACCAGGACTAAACCAGGACTAAACCAGGTCTAAACCAGGACTAAACCAGGACTAAACCAGGACTAAACCAGGACTAAACCAGGACTAAACCAGGTCTAAACCAGGACTAAACCAGGTCTAAACCAGGACTAAACCAGGTCTAAACCAGGACTAAACCAGGACTAAATCAGGACTAAACCAGGTCTAAACCAGGTCTAAACCAGGTCTAAACCAGGACTAAACCAGGACTAAATCAGGACTAAACCAGGTCTAAACCAGGTCTAAACCAGGTCTAAACCAGGACTAAACCAGGACTAAACCAGGTCTAAACCAGGACTAAACCAGGTCTAAACCAGGACTAAACCAGGACTAAATCAGGACTAAACCAGGTCTAAACCAGGTCTAAACCAGGTCTAAACCAGGTCTAAACCAGGACTAAACCAGGACTAAATCAGGACTAAACCAGGTCTAAACCAGGTCTAAACCAGGTCTAAACCAGGACTAAACCAGGACTAAATCAGGACTAAACCAGGACTAAACCAGAGTCTAAACCAGGTCTAAACCAGGACTAAACTAGGACTAAAACCAGGACTAAACCACGACTAAACTAGGACTAAACCAGGACTAAACCAGGACTAAACTAGGACTAAACCAGGTCTAAAACCAGGTCTAAACCAGGTCTAAACCAGGTCTAAACCAGGACTAAACCAGGACTAAATCAGGACTAAACCAGGTCTAAACCAGGTCTAAACCAGGTCTAAACCAGGACTAAACCAGGACTAAACCAGGACTAAACCAGGTCTAAACCAGGTCTAAACCAGGACTAAACCAGGACTAAATCAGGACTAAACCAGGTCTAAACCAGGTCTAAACCAGGTCTAAACCAGGACTAAACCAGGACTAAATCAGGACTAAACCAGGTCTAAACCAGGTCTAAACCAGGTCTAAACCAGGACTAAACCAGGACTAAACCAGGACTAAATCAGGACTAAACCAGGTCTAAACCAGGTCTAAACCAGGTCTAAACCAGGACTAAACCAGGACTAAACCAGGTCTAAACCAGGACTAAACCAGGTCTAAACCAGGTCTAAACCAGGACTAAATCAGGACAAAACCAGGTCTAAACCAGGTCTAAACCAGGTCTAAACCAGGTCTAAACCAGGTCTAAACCAGGACTAAACCAGGACTAAATCAGGACTAAACCAGGTCTAAACCAGGTCTAAACCAGGTCTAAACCAGGACTAAACCAGGACTAAACCAGGTCTAAACCAGGACTAAACCAGGTCTAAACCAGGACTAAACCAGGACTAAACCAGGTCTAAACCAGGTCTAAACCAGGTCTAAACCAGGACTAAACCAGGACTAAATCAGGACTAAACCAGGTCTAAACCAGGTCTAAACCAGGTCTAAACCAGGACTAAACCAGGACTAAACCAGGTCTAAACCAGGACTAAACCAGGTCTAAACCAGGACTAAACCAGGACTAAATCAGGACTAAACCAGGTCTAAACCAGGTCTAAACCAGGACTAAACCAGGACTAAATCAGGACTAAACCAGGTCTAAACCAGGTCTAAACCAGGTCTAAACCAGGACTAAACCAGGACTAAACCAGGTCTAAACCAGGACTAAACCAGGACTAAACCAGGTCTAGACCAGGACTAAACCAGGTCTAAACCAGGACTAAACCAGGACTAAATCAGGACTAAACCAGGTCTAAACCAGGTCTAAACCAGGTCTAAACCAGGACTAAACCAGGACTAAATCAGGACTAAACCAGGTCTAAACCAGGTCTAAACCAGGTCTAAACCAGGACTAAACCAGGACTAAACCAGGTCTAAACCAGGACTAAACCAGGACTAAACCAGGTCTAAACCAGGTCTAAACCAGGTCTAAACCAGGACTAAATCAGGACTAAACCAGGTCTAAACCAGGTCTAAACCAGGTCTAAACCAGGTCTAAACCAGGTCTAAACCAGGACTAAACCAGGACTAAATCAGGACTAAACCAGGTCTAAACCAGGTCTAAACCAGGTCTAAACCAGGACTAAACCAGGACTAAATCAGGACTAAACCAGGTCTAAACCAGGTCTAAACCAGGTCTAAACCAGGACTAAACCAGGACTAAACCAGGTCTAAACCAGGACTAAACCAGGTCTAAACCAGGACTAAACCAGGACTAAATCAGGACTAAACCAGGTCTAAACCAGGTCTAAACCAGGTCTAAACCAGGACTAAACCAGGACTAAACCAGGTCTAAACCAGGACTAAACCAGGTCTAAACCAGGACTAAACCAGGACTAAATCAGGACTAAACCAGGTCTAAACCAGGTCTAAACCAGGTCTAAACCAGGACTAAACCAGGACTAAATCAGGACTAAACCAGGTCTAAACCAGGTCTAAACCAGGTCTAAACCAGGACTAAACCAGGACTAAACCAGGTCTAAACCAGGACTAAACCAGGTCTAAACCAGGTCTAAACCAGGACTAAACCAGGACTAAATCAGGTCTAAACCAGGTCTAAACCAGGTCTAAACCAGGTCTAAACCAGGACTAAACCAGGACTAAATCAGGACTAAACCAGGTCTAAACCAGGTCTAAACCAGGTCTAAACCAGGTCTAAACCAGGTCTAAACCAGGACTAAACCAGGACTAAATCAGGACTAAACCAGGACTAAATCAGGTCTAAACCAGGTCTAAACCAGGTCTAAACCAGGTCTAAACCAGGACTAAACCAGGACTAAACCAGGACTAAACCAGGTCTAAACCAGGTCTAAACCAGGTCTAAACCAGGTCTAAACCAGGTCTAAACCAGGACTAAACCAGGACTAAATCAGGTCTAAACCAGGTCTAAACCAGGTCTAAACCAGGTCTAAACCAGGTCTAAACCAGGTCTAAATCAGGACTAAACCAGGTCTAAACCAGGTCTAAACCAGGTCTAAACCAGGTCTAAACCAGGTCTAAACCAGGACTAAACCAGGACTAAATCAGGACTAAACCAGGTCTAAACCAGGTCTAAACCAGGTCTAAACCAGGACTAAACCAGGACTAAACCAGGTCTAAACCAGGACTAAACCAGGTCTAAACCAGGACTAAACCAGGACTAAATCAGGACTAAACCAGGTCTAAACCAGGTCTAAACCAGGTCTAAACCAGGACTAAACCAGGACTAAATCAGGACTAAACCAGGTCTAAACCAGGTCTAAACCAGGTCTAAACCAGGACTAAACCAGGACTAAACCAGGTCTAAACCAGGACTAAACCAGGTCTAAACCAGGACTAAACCAGGACTAAATCAGGACTAAACCAGGTCTAAACCAGGTCTAAACCAGGTCTAAACCAGGACTAAACCAGGACTAAATCAGGACTAAACCAGGTCTAAACCAGGTCTAAACCAGGACTAAACCAGGACTAAACCAGGTCTAAACCAGGACTAAACCAGGACTAAACCAGGTCTGGACCAGGACTAAACCAGGTCTAAACCAGGACTAAACCAGGACTAAATCAGGACTAAATCAGGACTAAACCAAGTCTAAACCAGGTCTAAACCAGGTCTAAACCAGGACTAAATCAGGACTAAATCAGGACTAAACCAGGTCTAAACCAGGTCTAAACCAGGTCTAAACCAGGACTAAACCAGGACTAAACCAGGTCTAAACCAGGACTAAACCAGGACTAAACCAGGTCTAAACCAGGTCTAAACCAGGTCTAAACCAGGACTAAATCAGGACTAAACCAGGTCTAAACCAGGTCTAAACCAGGTCTAAACCAGGACTAAACCAGGACTAAATCAGGACTAAACCAGGTCTAAACCAGGTCTAAACCAGGTCTAAACCAGGACTAAACCAGGTCTAAACCAGGACTAAACCAGGACTAAACCAGGTCTAGACCAGGACTAAACCAGGTCTAAACCAGGACTAAACCAGGACTAAATCAGGACTAAACCAGGTCTAAACCAGGTCTAAACCAGGTCTAAACCAGGACTAAACCAGGACTAAATCAGGACTAAACCAGGTCTAAACCAGGTCTAAACCAGGTCTAAACCAGGACTAAACCAGGACTAAACCAGGTCTAAACCAGGACTAAACCAGGACTAAACCAGGTCTAAACCAGGTCTAAACCAGGTCTAAACCAGGACTAAACCAGGTCTAAACCAGGTCTAAACCAGGACTAAACCAGGACTAAACCAGGTCTAGACCAGGACTAAACCAGGTCTAAACCAGGACTAAACCAGGACTAAGCAGGTTACCTCCAGTAGGACCTTCTGCTCCAGGTTCTTGTAGGTTCTGTGGAGCAGTTCTTTGGTTCCTAACACTCCGTACCACATCATGTTCTTGGTGCGGCTCCTGGAGACATAAAACTCCATAAAATCATCTAATGTCCCTCGTCCTCCTCTCCTGTCCCCTCGTCCTCCTGTCCCCTCGTCCTCCTGTCCCCTCGCCCTCCCGTCCCTCTCCTGTCCCCTCGTCCTCCTGTCCCCTCGTCCTCCTGTCCCTCTCCTGTCCCCTCGTCCTCCTGTCCCTACTGTCCCCTCGTCCTCCTGTCCCTCCTGTCCCCTCGTCCTCCTGTCTCCTCGTCCTCCTGTCCCTCCTGTCCCCTCGTCCTCCTGTCCCTCCTGTCCCCTCGTCCTCCTGTCTCCTCGTCCTCCTGTCCCTCCTGTCCCACCGTCCTCCTGTCCCTCCCGTCCCCTCGTCCTCCTGTCCCCTCGTCCTCCTGTCCCTCCTGTCCCCTCGTCCTCCTGTCCCTCCTGTCCCCTCGTCCTCCTGTCCCCTCGTCCTCCTGTCTCCTCGTCCTCCTGTCCCTCCTGTCCCCTCGTCCTCCTGTCCCTCCGTCCTCCTGTCCCCTCGTCCTCCCGTCCCCTCGTCCTCCCGTCCCTCCTGTCCCCTCGTCCTCCCGTCCCCTCGTCCTCCTGTCCCCTCGTCCTCCTGTCCATCTCCTGTCCCCTCGTCCTCCTGTCCCCTCATCCTCCTGTCCCCTCGTCCTCCTGTCCCTCCCGTCCCCTCATCCTCCTGTCCCTCCTGTCCCCTCGTCCTCCTGTCCATCTCCTGTCCCCTCGTCCTCCTGTCCCCTCATCCTCCTGTCCCTCTTGTCCCCTCGTCCTCCTGTCCATCTCCTGTCCCCTCGTCCTCCTGTCCCCTCGTCCTCCTGTCCCCTCGTCCTCCTGTCCCTCCCGTCCCCTGTCCCTCCCGTCCCCTCGCCCTCCCGTCCCCTCGTCCTCCCGTCCCCTCGTCCTCCTGTCCCCTCGTCCTCCTGTCCCCTCATCCTCCTGTCCCCTCGTCCTCCTGTCCCTCCCGTCCCCTCGTCCTCCTGTCCCTCCCGTCCCCTCGTCCTCCTGTCCATCTCCTGTCCCCTCGTCCTCCTGTCCCCTCATCCTCCTGTCCCCTCGTCCTCCTGTCCCTCCCGTCCCCTCGCCCTCCCGTCCCCTCGTCCTCCCGTCCCCTCGTCCTCCTTTCCCCTCATCCTCCTGTCCCCTCGTCCTCCTGTCCCTCCCGTCCCCTCGTCCTCCCGTCCCCTCGTCCTCCTGTCCCCTCATCCTCCTGTCCCCTTGTCCTCCTGTCCCTCCCGTCCCCTCGTCCTCCTGTCCCTCCTGTCCCCTTGTCCTCCTGTCCATCTCCTGTCCCCTCGTCCTCCTGTCCCCTCGTCCTCCTGTCCCTCCCGTCCCCTCGTCCTCGTACCTGCACTTCTCGGGGTGCTCGTCCCTCTTGTTGTTGAAGTCCAGGGAAATCTTTGCGTCGAGTCCGATGCCGAAATAATTGTTCATGACACATTTCTCTGTGAAGCAGTCCCTGAGGACGAACAGAGGACGTGAGACAGGGGACGAACAGAGGACGTGAGACAGGGGACGAACAGAGGACGTGAGACAGGGGACGAACAGAGGACGTGAGACAGGGGACGAACAGAGGACGTGAGACAGGGGACGAACAGAGGACGTGAGACAGGGGACGAGCAGAGGACGTGAGACAGGGGACGAGCAGAGGACGTGAGACAGGGGACAGGACACAGAGGACAGAGGACAGACTCACAGGTTGTCCGGGTCACAGCTGAACGGGTCCGAGTTCACGAACAGACGACTGATCACAGAACCCGAGGACAGAGATCCAGAGAGACCCCTGAGACCTGAGACCGAGACCAGAGTGAGACCGAGACCGAGACCAGAGTGAGACCGAGACCAGAGTGAGACCGAGACCGAGACCAGAGTGAGACCGAGACCGAGACCAGAGTGAGACCGAGACCGAGACCAGAGTGAGACCGAGACCGAGACCAGAGTGAGACCGAGACCGAGACCAGAGTGAGACCGGGTCCAGTCCTGGTCCAGTCCTGGTCCAGTCCTGGTTCAGTCCTGGTTTAGTCCTGGTTTAGTCCTGGTTTAGTCCTGGTTCAGTCCTGGTCCAGTCCTGGTTTAGTCCTGGTCCAGTCCTGGTTTAGTCCTGGTCCAGTCCTGGTTCAGTCCTGGTCCAGTCCTGGTTCAGTCCTGGTCCAGTCCTGGTTCAGTCCTGGTTCACTCCTGGTTTAGTCCTGGTTTAGTCCTGGTTCAGTCCTGGTCCAGTCCTGGTCCAGTCCTGGTCCAGACTCACCTGGATACAGGATCTTGGAGCCGAGGGGGATGAACTCTCTACTTCCTGTGTGGACAGGAAGTGATGTGCAGCTGCCCAGAGACACGCCTCCTTTAGAGATGAGCTTCTCACACGGAGTTTTACCTGAACACAGACCAGGACTGAACCAGGACTAAACCAGGACTGAACCAGGACTAAACCAGGACTGAACCAGGACTGAACCAGGACTGAACCAGGACTAAACCAGGACTGAACGAGGACTGAACCAGGACTAAACCAGGACTGAACCAGGACTAAACCAGGACTGAACCAGGACTAAACCAGGCCTGAACCAGGACTGAACCAGGTCTAAATCAGGTCTAAATCAGGACTAAATCAGGACTGAACGAGGACTGAACCAGGACTAAACCAGGTCTAAATCAGGATTGAACCAGGTCTGAATCAGGTCTAAATCAGGACTAAATCAGGACTGAACGAGGACTGAACCAGGACTAAACCAGGTCTAAATCAGGACTAAACCAGGACTAAACCAGGTCTAAATCAGGACTAAACCAGGACTAAACCAGGACTGAACCAGGACTGAATCAGGGACTAAACCAGGACTGAATCAGGGACTAAACCAGGACTGAACCAGGACTAAACCAGGACTAAACCAGGTCTAAATCAGGACTGAACCAGGTCTAAATCAGGACTAAACCAGGTCTAAACCAGGTCTAAACCAGGTCTAAACCAGGTCTAAATCAGGTCTAAATCAGGTCTAAAAAAGAGGGCAAAACCAGGACTGAACCAGGTCTAAATCAGGACTGAACCAGGACTGAACCAGGACTGAACCAGGACTAAACCAGGACTAAACCAGGTCTAAACCAGGACTAAACCAGGTCTAAACCAGGACTGAACCAGGACTAAACCAGGACTGAACCAGGACTGAACCAGGACTGAACCAGGTCTGAACCAGGACTAAACCAGGACTAAACCAGGTCTAAACCAGGACTGAACCAGGACTGAACCAGGACTAAATCAGGTTTAAATCAGGACTAAACCAGGACTAAACCAGGACTAAACCAGGTCTAAACCAGGTCTAAACCAGGTCTAAGCCAGGACTAAACCAGGACTAAACCAGGACTAAACCAGGACTAAACCAGGACTAAACCAGGACTAAACCAGGTCTAAATCAGGACTGAACCAGGTCTAAATCAGGTCTAAATCAGGTCTAAATCAGGACTAAACCAGGACTAAACCAGGTCTAAATCAGGTCTAAATCAGGACTAAACCAGGTCTAAATCAGGTCTAAATCAGGACTAAACCAGGTCTAAATCAGGACTAAACCAGGACTGAACCAGGACTAAACCAGGACTGAACCAGGACTGAACCAGGACTAAACCAGGACTGAACCAGGACTAAACCAGGTCTAAACCAGGACTAAACCAGGACTGAACCAGGATTAAACCAGGACTGAACCAGGATTAAACCAGGACTAAACCAGGATTAAACCAGGACTAAACCAGGTCTAAATCGGGACTACACCAGGTCTAAATCAGGTCTAAATCAGGACTAAATCAGGTCTAAATCAGGTCTAAGTTCATCTAAACCAGGACTAAACCAGGTCTAAATCAGGACTGAACCAGGTCTAAATCAGGACTAAACCAGGACTAAACCAGGACTAAACCAGGTCTAAATCAGGTCTAAATCAGGACTAAACCAGGTCTAAATCAGGTCTAAACCAGGACTAAACCAGGATTAAACCAGGACTGAACCAGGATTAAACCCGGACTAAACCAGGATTAAACCAGGACTAAACCAGGACTAAACCAGGTCTAAACCAGGACTAAACCAGGTCTAAACCAGGTCTGAACCAGGACTAAACCAGGACTAAACCAGGTCTAAATCAGGACTGAACCAGAACTGAACCAGGACTAAACCAGGACTAAACCAGGACTAAACCAGGACTAAACCAGGACTAAACCAGGTCTAAACCAGGACTAAACCAGGTCTAAACCAGGTCTAAATCAGGTCTAAATCAGGTCTAAATCAGGTCTAAATCAGGTCTAAACCAGGACTGAACCAGGTCTAAACCAGGTCTAAACCAGGACTAAACCAGGACTAAACCAGGACTGAACCAGGACTGAACCAGGACTAAACCAAGACTAAACCAGGACTAAACCAGGACTGAACCAGGACTAAACCAGGTCCAAACCAGGTCTAAATCAGGTCTAAATCAGGTTTAAATCAGGACTAAACCAGGACTAAACCAGGTCTAAATCAGGTCTAACTCAGGACTAAACCAGGACTGAACCAGGACTGAACCAGGACTGAACCAGGTCTAAACCAGGACTAAACCAGGTCTAAACCAGGTCTAAACCAGGTCTAAACCAGGTCTAAACCAGGACTAAACCAGGACTGAACCAGGACTAAACCAGGACTGAACCAGGACTAAACCAGGACTAAACCAGGACTGAACCAGGACTAAACCAGGACTAAACCAGGACTGAACCAGGATTAAACCAGGACTGAACCAGGATTAAACCAGGACTAAACCAGGATTAAACCAGGACTAAACCAGGTCTAAATCGGGACTACACCAGGTCTAAATCAGGTCCAAATCAGGACTAAATCAGGTCTAAATCAGGTCTAAGTTCATCTAAACCAGGACTAAACCAGGTCTAAATCAGGACTGAACCAGGTCTAAATCAGGACTAAACCAGGACTAAACCAGGTCTAAATCAGGTCTAAATCAGGACTAAACCAGGTCTAAATCAGGTCTAAACCAGGACTAAACCAGGATTAAACCAGGACTGAACCAGGATTAAACCAGGACTAAACCAGGATTAAACCAGGACTAAACCAGGACTAAACCAGGTCTAAACCAGGACTAAACCAGGTCTAAACCAGGTCTGAACCAGGACTAAACCAGGACTAAACCAGGACTAAACCAGATCTAAATCAGGACTGAACCAGAACTGAACCAGGACTAAACCAGGACTAAACCAGGACTAAACCAGGACTAAACCAGGACTAAACCAGGTCTAAACCAGGACTAAACCAGGTCTAAACCAGGTCTAAATCAGGTCTAAATCAGGTCTAAACCAGGACTGAACCAGGACTAAACCAGGACTAAACCAGGTCTAAACCAGGTCTAAACCAGGACTGAACCAGGACTGAACCAGGACTGAACCAGGACTAAACCAGGACTAAACCAGGACTGAACCAGGACTAAACCAGGACTAAACCAGGTCCAAACCAGGTCTAAATCAGGTCTAAATCAGGTCTAAATCAGGACTAAACCAGGACTAAACCAGGTCTAAATCAGGTCTAAATCAGGTCTAACTCAGGACTAAACCAGGACTAAACCAGGACTGAACCAGGACTGAACCAGGACTGAACCAGGACTAAACCAGGTCTAAACCAGGTCTAAACCAGGTCTAAACCAGGTCTAAACCAGGACTAAACCAGGACTAAACCAGGACTGAACCAGGTCTAAACCAGGACTAAACCAGGTCTAAACCAGGTCTAAACCAGGTCTAAACCAGGTCTAAACCAGGACTAAACCAGGTCTAAACCAGGACTGAACCAGGACTGAACCAGGACTGAACCAGGACTGAACCAGGTCTAAACCAGGACTAAACCAGGTCTAAACCAGGACTAAACCAGGACTAAACCAGGTCTAAACCAGGACTAAACCAGGTCTAAACCAGGTCTGAACCAGGACTAAACCAGGACTAAACCAGATCTAAATCAGGACTGAACCAGAACTGAACCAGGACTAAACCAGGACTAAACCAGGACTAAACCAGGACTAAACCAGGTCTAAACCAGGACTAAACCAGGTCTAAACCAGGTCTAAACCAGGTCTAAATCAGGTCTAAATCAGGTCTAAACCAGGACTGAACCAGGACTAAACCAGGACTAAACCAGGTCTAAACCAGGTCTAAACCAGGTCTAAACCAGGTCTAAACCAGGACTAAACCAGGACTGAACCAGGACTGAACCAGGACTAAACCAAGACTAAACCAGGACTAAACCAGGACTGAACCAGGACTAAACCAGGACTAAACCAGGTCCAAACCAGGTCTAAATCAGGTCTAAATCAGGTCTAAATCAGGACTAAATCAGGACTAAACCAGGTCTAAATCAGGTCTAACTCAGGACTAAACCAGGACTAAACCAGGACTGAACCAGGACTGAACCAGGACTGAACCAGGTCTAAACCAGGACTAAACCAGGTCTAAACCAGGTCTAAACCAGGTCTAAACCAGGTCTAAACCAGGACTAAACCAGGACTGAACCAGGACTAAACCAGGACTGACCTCTGTGGTGTGAGCGGGTCTTGCAGCTGTACTGAGACTTCAGGGAGAGCTGATCCTCTTCCTCTTCCTCCTTCAGAGCCGAGTCCCGGTCTGGACCCGGGCTCAGGGGGTGACCGGAGTCCTGGTCTGGACCCGGACTCAGGGGGTGACCAGAGTCCCGGTCTGGACCCGGACAGAGGGGAGGCCCTGAGTCCTGGTTTGGATCCTGGTCGGGTTCTTGTTGGTAAAAACAGAAGCCCTGCTGCGTCTGTGCGTTCTGCTCGTCCACCGCTGCAGAGAGAGGTCAGAGGTCAGAGGTCAGAGGTCAGGTGTGTACTCTCTCTCCTCTGACTCCTCCCCCTGAAGAACCTCCTGCAGCAGGTTTGTCCAGGAGCCTGGGGGCGGAGCCTCGCACAGACTCGTACTGTGGAGCCTGGGGGCGGAGCCTCGTACAGGGTTTGAATAGGGCCTGAGAGATCACTAGATGACTCAAACCTCTTCAGGTTTGTGATGAGAAAGAGACAAAGAGTTAGCACAATACTCTCCTCCTCCTCACCTCCTCCTCGTCTCCTCACCTCCTCCTCTCCTCACCTCCTCCTCTCCTCACCTCTCTCGGTCTGCTCGATGATCTGTCTCAGAGCTTCACCTCCTCCTCACCTCCTCCTCTCCTCCTCCTCTCCTCACCTCTCTCGGTCTGCTCGATGATCTGTCTCAGAGCTTCACCTCCTCCTCCTCTCCTCCTCTCCTCACCTCTCTCGGTCTGCTCGATGATCTGTCTCAGGGCTTCACCTCCTCCTCCTCCTCCTCCTCTCCTCACCTCTCTCGGTCTGCTCGATGATCTGTCTCAGGGCTTCACCTCCTCCTCCTCCTCCTCTCCTCACCTCTCTCGGTCTGCTCGATGACCTGTCTCAGGGCTCCACCTCCTCCTCACCTCCTCCTCTCCTCACCTCTCTCGGTCTGCTCGATGATCTGTCTCAGGGCTTCACCTCCTCCTCCTCACCTCCTCCTCCTCTCCTCACCTCTCTCGGTCTGCTCGATGATCTGTCTCAGGGCTTCACCTCCTCCTCACCTCTCTCGGTCTGCTCGATGATCTGTCTCAGGGCTTCACCTCCTCCTCCTCCTCCTCACCTCCTCCTCTCCTCACTTCTCTCGGTCTGCTCGATGATCTGTCTCAGGGCTTCACCTCCTCCTCACCTCCCTCCCTCCTCACCTCTCTAGGTCTGCTCGATGATCTGTCTCAGGGCTTCCCCTCCTCCTCCTCCTCACCTCCTCCTCTCCTCACCTCTCTCGGTCTGCTCGATGATCTGTCTCAGGGCTTCACCTCCTCCTCCTCCTCACCTCCTCCTCTCCTCACCTCTCTCGGTCTGCTCGATGATCTGTCTCAGGGCTTCACCTCCTCCTCACCTCCTCCTCCTCTCCTCCTCCTCTCCTCACCTCTCTCGGTCTGCTCGATGATCTGTCTCAGGGCTTCTCCTCCTCCTCCTCACCTCCTCCTCTCCTCACCTCTCTCGGTCTGCTCGATGATCTGTCTCAGGGCTTCACCTCCTCCTCACCTCCTCCTCTCCTCACCTCTCTCGGTCTGCTCGATGATCTGTCTCAGGGCTTCACCTCCTCCTCCTCCTCACCTCCTCCTCCTCCTCCTCTCCTCACCTCTCTCGGTCTGCTCGATGATGTGTCTCAGGGCTTCACCTCCTCCTCCTCCTCACCTCCTCCTCTCCTCACCTCTCTCGGTCTGCTCGATGATCTGTCTCAGGGCTTCACCTCCTCCTCCTCACCTCCTCCTCTCCTCACCTCTCTCGGTCTGCTCGATGATCTGTCTCAGGGCTTCACCTCCTCCTCCTCCTCCTCACCTCCTCCTCTCCTCACCTCTCTCGGTCTGCTCGATGATCTGTCTCAGGGCTTCACCTCCTCCTCACCTCCTCCTCTCCTCACCTCTCTCGGTCTGCTCGATGATCTGTCTCAGGGCTTCACCTCCTCCTCACCTCCTCCTCCTCTCCTCACCTCTCTCGGTCTGCTCGATGATCTGTCTCAGGGCTTCACCTCCTCCTCCTCCTCACCTCCTCCTCACCTCCTCCTCTCCTCACCTCTCTCGGTCTGCTCGATGATCTGTCTCAGGGCTTCACCTCCTCCTCACCTCCTCCTCACCTCCTCCTCACCTCCTCCTCTCCTCACCTCTCTCGGTCTGCTCGATGATCTGTCTCAGGGCTTTCTTCAGGCTGTTCGCTCGGAGCATCAGTTGTTCTCGGGGTTTAAAGATGGCCGACGCGCTGGGGCGGGGGTGGGAGCAGGGGGCGGGGTTTGGAGGGGGCGTGGTCACCAGCAGGACCCCGCCCACTTCCTGTTCCTCTGCGATGACTCCGCCCACCTCCTCTGCGATGGTGGGGGGCAGGGCCTGTGGGGCGGCGGAGGCCTGGGATTCTTCACTCAGAGTCTTCAGCAGAGAGTCCAGTTTCTCCTTCAGCACCGAGCACTGTGACACAAGCAGAGCGTGAGGAACTCTGGAGAAGTCCAGAGAACTCTAGAGAACTCTGGAGAAGTCCAGAGACCTCTGGAGAAGCTCAAAGAACTCCAGAGAACTCTGGAGAAGTCCAGAGACCTCTGGAGAAGTCCAAAGAACTCTGGAGAAGTCCAGAGACCTCTGGAGAAGGCCAAAGAACTCTGGAGAAGTCCAGAGACCTCTGGAGAAGGCCAAAGAACTCCAGAGAACTCTGGAGAAGTCCAGAGACCTCTGGAGAAGTCCAAAGACCTCTGGAGAAGGCCAAAGAACTCTGGAGAAGTCCAGAGACCTCTGGAGAAGGCCAAAGAACTCAAGAGAACTCTGGAGCAGTCCAGAGAACTCTGGAGAAGTCCAGAGAACTCTGGAGAAGTCCAGAGACCTCTGGAGAAGCTCAAAGAACTCCAGAGAACTCTGGAGAAGTTCAGAGACCTCTGGAGAAGTCCAGAGACCTCTGGAGAAGCTCAAAGAACTCCAGAGACCTCTGGAGAAGTCCAGAGAACTCTGGAGAAGTCCAAAGAACTCTGGAGAAGTCCAGAGACCTCTGGAGAAGTCCAGAGACCTCTGGAGAAGTCCAGAGAACTCTGGAGAAGTCCAGAGACCTCTGGAGAAGCTCAAAGAACTCCAGAGAACTCTGGAGAAGTTCAGAGACCTCTGGAGAAGCTCAAAGAACTCAAGAGAACTCTGGAGCAGTCCAGAGAACTCTGGAGAAGTCCAAAGAACTCTGGAGAAGTCCAAAGAACTCTGGAGAACTCTGGAGAACTCTGGAGAGGTCCAAAGAACTCTGGAGAACTCTGTGGGAGATTCTGTTCTTAAGGAAATCTCCAAACTTCTGCTCCTCAGATGTTTCTTCTTTTCGTTCTTTGTTTGGGATCAGCTCCACAAACTTGTCAGATTAATCTTCTAGTTTGAAGTCCTTTCAGCTGGGAAGACCAGGACTGAACCAGGACTGAACCAGGACTAAACCAGGACTGAACCAGGACTAAACCAGGTCTGAACCAGGACTGAACCAGGACTAAACCAGGACTGAACCAGGACTAAACCAGGACTGAACCAGGACTGAACCAGGACTAAACCAGGACTGAACCAGGACTAAACCAGGACTGAACCAGGACGGAACCAGGACTAAACCAGGACTGAACCAGGACGGAACCAGGACTAAACCAGGACTGAACCAGGACTGAACCAGGACTAAACCAGGACTGAACCAGGACTAAACCAGGACTGAACCAGGACTGAACCAGGACTAAACCAGGACTGAACCAGGACTGAACCAGGACTGAACCAGGACTAAACCAGGACTGAACCAGGACTAAACCAGGACTGAACCAGGACTGAACCAGGACTAAACCAGGACTAAACCAGGACTGAACCAGGACGGAACCAGGACTGAACCAGGACTGAACCAGGACGGAACCAGGACTAAACCAGGACTGAACCTTTAGTGTTTTTCTCCGGACACAAGAGCCTGAACTTTGTGTCAAGTTTTTGTTTCATGTGGAGAGTTCCAGAATCACAGATCTGATCCATAAACCAGGTCACATCTGCACCTGAGACTCTCTCCTCAGGTTAAACTAGAACTACATGTGCAGTACAAGTACACAGTACTATGCAGTACAAGTACTTTATATGAAGTACCTTTTTGGCCATAGCCTCAGACTCCTCGGAGCTCTCGGTGTTTTTCTCGTACGCTTTTCCAACTCGCGCCACGAAGTCCTTCACGGTCTCACAAAGAACCCTGAGACACACACACAAAGATAAAGCCACACTGTGTCACTTTTTAGGAATAAAGGGGCCAAACGATTCTCCGAAAACAACAGGTCCAGAAACGAAGCAAATCCACAAAGAACGAGGAGCAAATGAAACAAGGACAAATGTGCCGTGGCCAGTCTGCGGCGCAAACAGAGAAACGACACGGAAAACAATAAAAACCAAAAACACTCCTGAAAACGAGTCACCCGGACCTGCAGGGGGTGCAAACGAGTCACCCGGACCTGCAGGGGGCGCTCTCAGTGACTCCTGCAAACGAGTCACCCCGGACCTGCAGGGGGCGCTCTCAGTGACTCCTGCAAACGAGTCACCCCGGACCTGCAGGGGGCGCTCTCAGTGACTCCTGCAAACGAGTCACCCCGGACCTGCAGGGGGCGCTCTCAGTGACTCCTGCAAACGAGTCACCCGGACCTGCAGGGGGCGCTCTCAGTGACTCCTGCAAACGAGTCACCCGGACCTGCAGGGGGCGCTCTCAGTGACTCCTGCAAACGAGTCACCCGGACCTGCAGGGGGCGCTCTAAGTGACTCCTGCAAACGAGTCACCCGGACCTGCAGGGGGCGCTCTCAGTGACTCCTGCAAACGAGTCACCCGGACCTGCAGGGGGCGCTCTCAGTGACTCCTGCAAACGAGTCACCCGGACCTGCAGGGGGCGCTCTCAGTGACTCCTGCAAACGAGTCACCCGGACCTGCAGGGGGCGCTCTCAGTGACTCCTGCAAACGAGTCACCCGGACCTGCAGGGGGCGCTCTCAGTGACTCCTGCAAACGAGTCACCCCGGACCTGCAGGGGGCGCTCTCAGTGACTCCTGCAAACGAGTCACCCCGGACCTGCAGGGGGCGCTCTCAGTGACTCCTGCAAACGAGTCACCCCGGACCTGCAGGGGGCGCTCTAAGTGACTCCTGCAAACGAGTCACCCGGACCTGCAGGGGGCGCTCACCCCGGACCTGCAGGGGGCGCTCTCAGTGACTCCTGCAAACGAGTCACCCCGGACCTGCAGGGGGCGCTCTCAGTGACTCCTGCAAACGAGTCACCCGGACCTGCAGGGGGCGCTCTCAGTGACTCCTGCAAACGAGTCACCCCGGACCTGCAGGGGGCGCTCTCAGTGACTCCTGCAAACGAGTCACCCCGGACCTGCAGGGGGCGCTCACCCCGGACCTGCAGGGGGCGCTCACCCCGGACCTGCAGGGGGCGCTCTCAGTGCAACCGCTCAATGGAGAGATACCAGAGACACCGAAAACGGTGGTCTGATGGTTCGTTTGGTGCTTTGTGTCGTTGTATTGATGACGACTCATTTGTCTTCGGATAAGAGGAAGAACGTGGACGGATGTTTGTCTCGTGTTTTGTGGATTTGTTCGTTTCTCGACCTGAAGCTGTTTTCGCTCAGACGCTTTAGGTTCCGTATTCAACAGAAGATTTTTATGACACTGAAAAAGAGGCGTCCTGACTGTGAGCTGCTCGCATCTCCACAAACCCGACTCCTGCTCGTTTCTAGGGATGCACCCATGTGAACATTTCAGCCAATACCCATATTAATGTTACTGATATCTGCCGATACCAATATTTATTTATTTTTAATTCTGAGATCACATTTTATACAGACTGAAAATCATGCACAATGAATTTTTTTTTCAAAACGTGTTTTGACTCTTGATTTCTTTCTTTTTTTTTATAGTGTTCTTTTTTTTTAATAGTGTAACATTGTGTTCTGCGTCCTGATTGGCTAAGGGACCTTTGCCGATTGATGTTATAGACGGGGAACCAGACTGGAACTAGACCAGGACCAGACCGGGACTAAACCTGGACTAAACCAGGACCGGACCAGGACTAGACCAGGACTAGACAAGGATTAAACCTGGACTAAACCTGGACCGGACCAGGACTAGACCAGGATTAAACCAGGATTAAACCAGGTCTAAACCAGGACTAAACCTGTACTAAACCAGGACTGGACCAGGACTAGACCAGGATTAAACCACCACGTGCCGCTGCTGGTTTGTGGCTCGGGCTGAGAGTACGCATTCCGGGTGCCGCGGTTCGATCTCGTGCTCAGTGCCGTTGGCGCCTGCGGCCGGCTGTGAGTGGAGCTTGGCACAGCGCGGTGCGCGGTTGCCTTGTTTCGTGACCATGCGGGTTCGCGTGTCCGCGATTAGCGATTAATTACAATTAATGCATTTTGATCAACCAACGTCTTGATCGACAATTAATCGTAAGTCGATGAATTGTTGACATCCCTAATTTGAGTGTTTAAACGACAGAGAAATGTGAGAAAAGGTTCATTGGACGGATCACTGTACTGACAAATATCTGTCGTTAATATCGGCCCACTTTTACACATCGAGCCAATACTGATGTTAAAATTGGCGATATCGGCCGATACCGATGTTAATGCCGATATATCGTGCATCCCTACTCATTTCCATGGAAATGTTTATCCTTTGGCTTTAATATTCCACAGTGTGGCATTAAACTGATGATTAAAAAGACTTTTTGAGACCTCCAGGAATAGTGCGGTCTGTCTGTTCTACAGGTCTGTCTGTTCTACATGCACGTCTGTTCTACATGCACGTCTGTTCTACATGTACGTCTGTTCTACATGTACGTCTGTTCTACATGCACGTCTGTTCTACAGGTATGTTTGTTCTACATGTACGTCTGTTCTACATGCACGTCTGTTCTACAGGTATGTTTGTTCTACATGTACGTCTGTTCTACATGCACGTCTGTTCTACAGGTATGTTTGTTCTACATGTACGTCTGTTCTACACGTACGTCTGTTCTACACGCACGTCTGTTCTACATGCGCGTGTTCTACATGCTGTCTGTTCTACATGCACGTCTGTTCTACATGCGCGTGTTCTACATGCACGTCTGTTCTACATGCACGTCTGTTCTACATGCACGTCTGTTCTACATGCACGTCTGTTCTACATGCACGTCTGTTCTACATGCACGTCTGTTCTACATGCACGTCTGTTCTACAGGTATGTTTGTTCTACAGGTATGTTTGTTCTACATGTACGTCTGTTCTACACGTACGTCTGTTCTACACGCACGTCTGTTCTACATGCGCGTGTTCTACATGCACGTCTGTTCTACATGCACGTCTGTTCTACATTATGTCTGTTCTACATGCACGTCTGTTCTACATGCACGTCTGTTCTACATGCACGTCTGTTCTACATGCACGTCTGTTCTACATTATGTCTGTTCTACATGCACGTCTGTTCTACATGCACGTCTGTTCTACATGTACGTCTGTTCTACATGCACGTCTGTTCTACATGCACGTCTGTTCTACATTATGTCTGTTCTACATGCACGTCTGTTCTACATGCACGTCTGTTCTACATGCACGTCTGTTCTACATTATGTCTGTTCTACATGCACGTCTGTTCTACATGCACGTCTGTTCTACATGCACGTCTGTTCTACATTATGTCTGTTCTACATGCACGTCTGTTCTACATGCATGTCTGTTCTACGTGCACGTCTGTTCTACGTGCATGTCTGTTGTACATTATGTCTGTTCTACATGCACGTCTGTTCTACATGCACGTCTGTTCTACGTGCACGTCTGTTCTACGTGCACGTCTGTTCTACGTGCATGTCTGTTGTACATTATGTCTGTTCTACATGCACGTCTGTTCTACATGCACGTCTGTTCTACATGCACGTCTGTTCTACATGCACGTCTGTTCTACATACATGCACGTCTGTTCTACATGCACGTCTGTTCTACATTATGTCTGTTCCACATGTACGTCTGTGGCAGAATGTGCAGCCTTTCCCTTGAGGATCATTAAAGTTCATCTTTACCGACTCTAAGGGGAGGTTCACCCAATCACTTCTGTCATAAAACTCCTCTATCTCCACAGAGAATGTCCCGAAGTGCAGCTTTAACTTAGTCAAACAGGAGACATGGCACCTGCAGAAAGTCCCCCAGTGTGGCTTTAATGTGGTGATGAAAGGAGATGAGGCGTTTTTACTTTGCAGAGGAGATGACCACGGAGTGCTGGTCCGAGGTCAGGATCTTCGACAGGTGAGCCGCCACCGAGTCCTCGTAGGTGAGAATCTGAGGGACCTGAGGGACCTGAGGGACCGGGGGAGACAGGGGGGTTCATAAAGAAGAAGAAGAAGAAGTGAACTTTATTGATCTCACACTGGAGAAATTCTTCTCTGCATTTTAACCCATCCTATATATATATACATATATTAGGAGCAGTGGGCAGCACACACATTACTGCGCCCGGGGACCATCTCCATGATCTTCTTGCTTCGGTTTGGTCAGGACCTAAGCTGGAGTACCTATGGTGCATGTTTTGGGTTGGTGGGGGAAACCGGAGTGCCCGGAGGAAACCCACCCAGACACGGGGAGAACATGCAAACTCCACACAGAAAGGCTCAGGCGACCCGGGGATCGAACCCAGACCATGCATGCATAAAACTGTGAAACGTGTAAAGGCACAAAGTCAACGTTAACATTCACTTCAAGATTTAAATCTTTAAATTTGTGCTGTCAAAAAAATTGCGCTACTAATGAATTAACGGAAAATAATTTTGATGCAGTAATTTTTTTGGCGGTCTTTGTGACCTGTAGTAGCCTGTGCACACGCTGATGCCACCCACACAGGAAAACACCAAACCGTGCGCTCCAAAACGTACGGCGAATCCGTACGAGGAACATGAAGAGGAACATGAAGAGGAACATGACAGAAGAACATGGAGAGGAACATGGAGAGGAACATGAAGAGAACATGAAGAGAACATGAGAGGAACATGAAGAGGAACATGAGAGGAACATGGAGAGGAACATGAAGAGGAACATGAAGAGGAACATGAGAGGAACATGAAGAGGAACATGAGAGGAACATGAGAGGAACATGACAGAAGAACATGGAGAGGAACATGGAGAGGAACATGAAGAGGAACATGAGAGGAACATGGAGAGGAACATGGAGAGGAACATGAGAGGAACATGAGAGGAACATGGAGAGGAACATGGAGAGGAACATGAAGAGGAACATGGAGAGGAACATGAAGAGGAACATGAGAGGAACATGACAGAAGAACATGGAGAGGAACATGAAGAGGAACATGAAGAGGAACATGACAGAAGAACATGGAGAGGAACATGGAGAGGAACATGAAGAGAACATGAAGAGAACATGAGAGGAACATGAAGAGGAACATGAGAGGAACATGGAGAGGAACATGGAGAGGAACATGAGAGGAACATGAGAGGAACATGGAGAGGAACATGGAGAGGAACATGAAGAGGAACATGGAGAGGAACATGAAGAGGAACATGAGAGGAACATGACAGAAGAACATGGAGAGGAACATGAAGAGGAACATGAAGAGGAACATGACAGAGGAACATGGAGAGGAACATGAAGAGAACATGAGAGGAACATGAGAGGAACATGAAGAGGAACATGAGAGGAACATGGAGAGGAACATGGAGAGGAACATGGAGAGGAACATGAGAGGAACATAACAGAAGAACATGGAGAAGAACATGAAGAGGAACATGAGAGGAACATGAGAGGAACATGAGAGGAACATGAAGAGGAACATGACAGAAGAACATGAAGAGGAACATGAGAGGAACATGAGAGGAACATGACAGAAGAACATGAAGAGGAACATGAGAGGAACATGACAGAAGAACATGAAGAGGAACATGAGAGGAACATGAGAGGAACATGAGAGGAACATGAAGAGGAACATGAGAGGAACATGAAGAGGAACATGGAGAGGAACATGAAGAGGAACATGAGAGGAACATAACAGAAGAACATGAGAGGAACATGAAGAGGAACATGAAGAGGAACATGAGAGGAACATGAGAGGGACATGGAGAGGAACATGAAGAGGAACATGAAGAGGAACATGAAGAGGAACATGGAGAGGAACATGAAGAGGAACATGAGAGGAACATGAGAGGGACATGGAGAGGAACATGAAGAGGAACATGAAGAGGAACATGGAGAGGAACATGAAGAGGAACATGAGAGGAACATAACAGAAGAACATGAGAGGAACATGAAGAGGAACATGAAGAGGAACATGAGAGGAACATGAAGAGGAACATGGAGAGGAACATGAAGAGGAACATGAAGAGGAACATGGAGAGGAACATGAAGAGGAACATGAAGAGGAACATGAGAGGAACATGAGAGGGACATGGAGAGGAACATGAGAGGAACATGAGAGGGACATGGAGAGGAACATGAAGAGGAACATGAAGAGGAACATGAAGAGGAACATGGAGAGGAACATGAAGAGGAACATGAGAGGAACATGAGAGGGACATGGAGAGGAACATGAAGAGGAACATGAAGAGGAACATGGAGAGGAACATGAAGAGGAACATGAGAGGAACATAACAGAAGAACATGAGAGGAACATGAAGAGGAACATGAAGAGGAACATGAGAGGAACATGAGAGGGACATGGAGAGGAACATGAAGAGGAACATGAGAGGAACATGAAGAGGAACATGGAGAGGAACATGAAGAGGAACATGAGAGGAACATGAAGAGGAACATGAAGAGGAACATGGAGAGGAACATGGAGAGGAACATGAAGAGGAACATGGAGAGGAACATGAAGAGGAACATGGAGAGGAACATGAGAGGAACATGAAGAGGAACATGGAGAGGAACATGAAGAGGAACATGAGAGGAACATAACAGAATAACATGAGAGGAACATGAAGAGGAACATGAAGAGGAACATGAGAGGAACATGAAGAGGAACATGAGAGGAACATGAGAGGGACATGGAGAGGAACATGAAGAGGAACATGAAGAGGAACATGAGAGGAACATGAAGAGGAACATGAGAGGAACATAACAGAAGAACATGAGAGGAACATGAAGAGGAACATGAAGAGGAACATGAGAGGAACATGAGGAGGAACATGAAGAGGAACATGAAGAGGAACATGAGAGGAACATGAAGAGGAACATGGAGAGGAACATGAAGAGGAACATGAGAGGAACATAACAGAAGAACATGAGAGGAACATGAAGAGGAACATGAGAGGAACATGAGAGGGACATGGAGAAGAACATGAAGAGGAACATGACAGAAGAACATGAAGAGGAACATGGAGAGGAACATGACAGAAGAACATGAAGAGGAACATGGAGAGGAACATGAGAGGAACATGAGAGGAACATGAAGAGGAACATGAAGAGGAACATGAGAGGAACATGAGAGGAACATGAAGAGGAACATGGAGAGGAACATGGAGAGGAACATGAAGAGGAACATGAGAGGAACATGGAGAGGAACATGGAGAGGAACATGAGAGGAACATGAAGAGGAACATGGAGAGGAACATGAAGAGGAACATAGAGAGGAACATGAAGAGGAACATGAAGAGGAACATGAGAGGAACATGAGAGGAACATGAGAGGAACATGAAGAGGATCATGCCAGAAGAACATGAAGAGGAACATGAGAGGAACATGGAGAGGAACATGAGAGGAACATGAAGAGGAACATGAGAGGAACATGACATGACCACAAAAATGTGTAAGTAATCGCGAGTTAACAATGACATTAATGAGATTAATCACAATTAAATATTTGAATCGATTGACAGCACTACTTTAAATCTTGAAACGCTCACCTCTGAGTCGTCGCTGCACTCCTCTGTCACCGTCGACGTTGAGTGTTGCCGTGGCAACTTAGTCTCATACACCATTATACTCCACCTACAGGAGGACAGAGGAACTACACTTTACTCCTCCTACAGGACGACAGAGGAACTACACTTTATACTCCCCCTACAGGACGACAGAGGAACTACACTTTATACTCCCCCTACAGGACGACAGAGGAACTACACTTTACTCCCCCTACAGGACGACAGAGGAACTACACTTTATACTCCCCCTACAGGACGACAGAGGAACTACACTTTACTTCCCCTACAGAACGACAGAGGAACTACACTTTATACTCCCCCTACAGGACGACAGAGGAACTACACTTTACTTCCCCTACAGGACGACAGAGGAACTACACTTTATACTCCCCCTACAGGACGATAGAGGAACTACACTTTATACTCCCCCTACAGGACGATAGAGGAACTACACTTTATACTCCCCCTACAGGACGATAGAGGAACTACACTTTATACTCCCCCTACAGGACGATAGAGGAACTACACTTTACTCCCCCTACAGGACGATAGAGGAACTACACTTTATACTCCCCCTACAGGACGACAGAGGAACTACACTTTACTCCCCCTACAGGACGACAGAGGAACTACACTTTACTCCCCCTACAGGACGACAGAGGAACTACACTTTACTTCCCCTACAAGAGGACAGAGGAACTACACTTTACTTCCCCTACAGGACGATAGAGGAACTACACTTTACTCCCCCTACAGGACGACAGAGGAACTACACTTTACTTCCCCTACAGGACGACAGAGGAACTACACTTTACTCCCCCTACAGGACGACAGAGGAACTACACCCCCTAGGGTACACTTTATTGGCCTTAGGGACATTTGTCCGGTGCATTTGTCCCATCCTCCAGTGTCTCTGGGTTACACCGTCAGGAGCAGTGGGGCCATCAGAGATCCTGAGCTGGTCTGGACCTTCAGCTGGAGGATCTGACCTATGACCGGTGTGTGCCTGACCTCTGTGTGACCTCTGACCTCTGTGTGCCCCCTGTGTGCCCTCTGTGTGACCTCTGTGTGCCCCCTGTGTGACCCTCACCTGTCGAGCATCTTGGTGGAGGCTCGTTCCAGTTTCTCCAGGATCTGAGGCAGCTGAGCGTCGTCGTCACAGGCCGCGCCCCAACCCAGGACCCGCGCCAGGTCATTCCCCGTGCCCAGAGGGAGCACGCCCAGCTGGCACTGCAGAGACACAAATATTCTCTGTGGGTCAGATGCCCTCCCGGGGGGTCAGATGCCCTCCCGGGGGTCAGATGCCCTCCCCGGGGGTCAGATGCCCTCTCACCTGCTTGTGGAGCATGAGGGCGTCGATCTCGGACAGGACCCAGCCCACACTCCCGTCTCCTCCACACACCAGGATCCTGAAGGTGTCAAACCTCTGGAACAGGCGCAGTCTGAACACAGCCACACGAGAAAAGTTACACACTGGAGCTTTAAATAAGACACAGTGAGACCCCGCCCCTGCGCTCCGCAGAAGATGGTTAAAGGAGACAGAACCTCACAGTTTTTCTTTTATCAAACAAACTGAACAGAGAAATAAACACAAACAGGAAGTGAGCACGGCCACAACTCGGCTCCACTGTGGCCCTGCTGTCTGTGAGTACTGCAGTACTGCAGTATACTACAGTATACTACTATACTGCAGTATACTGTACTACTGTAGTACTGCATTATATTATAGTACTGCAGTATACTGTACTACTGTACTACTGCAGTATACTGTAGTACTGCAGTATACTGTAGTACTGCAGTATACTGTAGTATTGCAGTATACTGTAGTATTGCAGTATACTGTAGTACTGCAGTATACTGTAGTATTGCAGTATACTGTAGTACTGTAGTACTGCATTATATTATAGTACTGCAGTATACTGTAGTACTGCATTATACTGTAGTACTGCAGTATACTGTAGTATTGCAGTATACTGTAGTATTGCAGTATACTGTAGTATTGCAGTATACTGTAGTACTGCAGTATACTGTATTACTGTAGTATACTGTAATATACCCGAGGTGAGGTCCTCCGTTCATCAGGTCGAACACTTGTGCCGGGTTGAGGAGTTGTTTGAATCGTCGTAGAAACTTGACTCCTTGATTGTCTCCACTTTTGGAGTTGACGAAGACGAGGAGCGGAGAGGTGCAGGAGGGCGGGCACGACGCCTTCCAGAACCCTGACGGACGAACAAACACACCCCGAGAGGTTTAAGATCAACAAACAAACACAGCCCGAGAGGTTTAAGACCAACAAACAAACGCACCTTCAACAAACACCAACAGGAGTAAACAAACACCAGAGTAGACCTGGGCGGTATGACCAAAAATTGATATCACAGTATTTTTCAAAATTATACCAGTATCACAGTATTTGGACGGTATTTTTTTCATGCATGACTCGGTGTTCACCCCATTTCCTAATAATTAGGAGAATAATTGGTGCAGTAAATGTGAGTTGGTAAAACATCTGTGGGTCCAGAGCTTTAATCATCTCCCTGAAGCTCCTTTCTCAACAGGACTCAGTGGTCCCATGTGTTTGGTGAAGTGGACAGTAACAGCGTTGGTAATATCGTTCGTTTGCTTTTCTTGTCGTAGGCGGTCCCCTTCGCAAACGCGTCTTTGAGCGATGTCTGAGTCGCTACAACTTTAGCCCGACGACATTTACAGAATGTTTGTTTGATTTTTTAAAGCTGAAGTTCTTCCACACTCCTGACACAGCTCCTCTTTTCAGTAGAAGTTCCTCTGTTTCTAACAACAACGTCCATGTTGTTCACCGCT